>VDFB02168118.1:44388759-44714102 GCA_007258455.2 Sequoia sempervirens
ATGAAGTAAAGAGCCTCGCAGATTAGCAGTTAATATGTCTCTGTCTTCCAATGGTGTTTCAAATTTTGTTGTGTCTGCCTTAGATGCCTGTGACCCAAAAAAAAAATTTCTTGCTTTTGATAGCTTGCAATACTTTTTGACATATCCATTTTTTCTATAGTTCCAACATTTTACTCTTTTTTGCCCCTTGGATTTGGACTTGGTTTTTCCATGCTTAGTATTTCTTCTTTTATGAGTTCTTCCTCTTGCAATTAGGGCTTCATTAGAAGAAGATCATTGAGATGCCTTTTTCCTTGAATCTCAAAAATTAGAGTGGCCACCACATCTTCAAAGACCAATTTCCCACTCAAAGCTGAGTTACTAAGAGCCATAACTAGTTGATCCCAAGTTTTAGGCAATGAGCACAATAAAGTTGTTTCCTTATCCTCTTCTTTAATTTTCATCCCCACTGAAGATAACTTGCTTGTTAGTGTGTTGAAATTGTTCAAATGATCTGTGACAGATGAATTGTCATGCATCTCAAATTATACAGTTTCCTACATAACATAATTTTATTCACCAATGACTTCATCCCATACAATTTTTTGAGCTTAGTCCACAAGTCATGTGTAGTTTTCTCCTCTACAACATTGAATAGTGTTAAATTTTCTAGAGATAATTGGATTGTGTGCTCTGGCCATGCTATCCTTTTCATTCTAGTTTTCCTTAGTCATGGCTATAGGTTTTGATGCTATCCCTTTGAGAGCTAGGGCACATCCATCCTTCACCAATAAAGCATGAATATTTAGATTCCATAAAGCAAAATTAGAACCGTCAAAATTTTGCACCTCAAATTTGGTAACTATGCTTCCTGTCATTATTTACTTCTCAAAAACACAACTTTTGTACAAACAACCTTGCTCTCATACCAATTGTAAGAAAATTTATAGTGCAAAATAATAGAGAAAAATAATAAGCATAACTATAACACAATATTTATGTGGAAAACTTGGTAAAATTATACCAGGAAAAAACCATGGGCAAAGATTTTTCGTATTTTATTTCTCAAGAAATTCACAATTACAACAATATTCAAAAATTTATAGAAAACATGACTTCAACAAAGTGTAAGCAATCCAAGTTGCAAAGTGCTTGTTGTACAAAACTTTTTAAGAATAGAAAGTGTAACTCATGCAACTACATGTCGAACATTTGTCAAAACTACCAAAAATAGGAAGTTCCAAAAAAATATAGCTTCGTCAGAAATGCCTTCAACGAGAATGCCTTTGGTGTGAATGCCATTCAATGTCCAGGGGGCTACAATAGCCCCTTGGGGCACTAGCTAGATATCAATGTCGACTATTTGTTACTGTTGGAATAACAACAAAATTGACTTCATATTCCAACACACACTTTTTGTTTCTCTCTTCTTATCTATATCTCAATATCTCTCTCTCACTCTCACACAGACACTCCTTGTTTCTCCCTCCCTATATCTATCTCTATCTCTCTATCTCTCTATCTCTATCCATCTCTTTATTTCTCTCCCTCTATCACTCTTGTCTCTATCACATCCTTTATCTCTCTCTTTCCCCCTCTATATCTATCTTCCCATTTATCTCTCTCCCTCTCTATTTATATCTCATTATCTCTATCTCTCTCTTATTTACTCCATCTCTCCCTTCATCTCTCCTACTCTCTCTATTTATCACTTCATATATCTTTATATTTCTCTCCATCTCCCCCTCTTTCATTCTCTCCCTCTTTCTATCTCTTTTTTCTCTCTCCCTCTTCCTCTCTCCTTCCATCTCTCCCTCTGTATATTTATTTCTCTCCCTTTCTTTTACTACATCTCTCTCACCCCCTCTATATTTTCCAAGTTATATCTATCTCTCCTTTATATCCCTTTCTCTCCCTATCTCTCCCTCTATCCATATCACTCCTTTCTATATCTCTCTACTTCTATATCCTCTCTCTATTTCTCTCCCTCAATCTCCCTCCCTTTATCTATTTATACATATATATCTCCATCTCTCTCTCTCTCTCCATAGCTCTATATTATACATACACTCCTTATTTATCCCTCCCTATCTCTAGATCTCTATCTCTATCTCTATATCTATCTATTTTCCTCTTTATCTTTATCTCCTCATATTTCTTCTTTCATATCTCCCTCTATCTCTATCTCATTATATCTCCATCTTTCTCTACTCCTATATCTTTCCCTCTCTCTACCTCTCTCTCTATATCACTTCCTATCTCTATCTTTATCTAAAGTCTATCTCTCCCTCTCTCTCTCTCTATGTATTTGTCTCTTCCATCTCTCTCTCTCTCTATCTCTCCTCTCCATATCCTTATCTTTGTCCATATCCATCTCCATTTACATCTCCATCTATATCCCTCTATTCCTCTCCATCTCTATCTCCTTACCTCTCTCTCTATCTCACACTCTTTACCCCTATATCTCTCCCTCTTTATATCCTTATCTCTCCCTCTCTCCTACTCTCCCTATTACAAACATAACATGAGCCTATTGGTAATGGAGCATGATTATCTTCTCAATTCAGAGGCTTTGTTTTAGTTGTATTTAGATCCCTATAAGTGGATGCATAGTTGATTTGAGGATATCACTTCTCCATTGAGACCTTTGTGGCATAAACAACAACATTTTCTAAATTTCCTAATGATTGGCCTCATGTATACTACACAAATGTATGCAAAAAAATATATCAATTTTTTTCCTAATTGAACTTCCACACATCTTTGATGTATCCATTGCACGCCAAGGTGTGATTGCTAGTTATAAACTTTAAAGAAAAATGATAATTTTAATTTTAATTCAAGATAAATTTCAATATTATGAAGATAAATACCTAATTTTGTTTTGTTTTTTAATATTTTCTCATAAAAATAAATAATTAATTTTCTTCCATTTAAAAGGGAATCTTTATCCTTTTAATTTATTTTATTTTTGAATTTTAATATTATAATATTTTTAATTAAATTTATTATTAATTTATTATTTCAAAAGTTAATTATTATTTTTATTTAAATAAAAATTATTTTAAAAATATTTATCATTAACTTTTGTTTAATTTATTATATTACCATTATTTATTATTTCCAATTATTATTTAAATTTAATCAAGGATTAATTACTCTTATAATTATTAATTATAAGGTTTTTCAAATGTTAGAACAAAGGTGTCATGATATACTTCCCTCCTCAAAATATGCATCATCTGAATGCATCAAATAAATTGTGATAAGAAATTAAGTAAAACTTATATAGTGTCATGTTCTAGCAATTTTTTGAATTGTTGCATCTCCTTAGTATTTTTCAAGTGGTGCCTTATTATATTGATCCCATTGAACTTTAAAATGATCTACTATTTTGTTGCGAGACTCTATTCTTATCATTCCTAATTCTTGGAACTATAAGATATTCTAATTCATGATATGTATAATATCTATTACATATTTTTTAAGAAGTGAAATAGGGATTATATTATGGGGTTGGCTTGGACATGGAGGTAAAACTAATTAATTAAGCCACAAAATTTATTATCTTTAAAAAATTCAAAGGGTCCAATATAGTGAGGTGCTAAATTGACCTTCTTCTCAAATGTATGAATTTTTTTGGGTTTTACTCTTAGAATTACTTTCTCACAAATTGAAAAACTCCTCTAAGTTTTAATGAAAAAATAAATGGAGATACATTTAAAGAAATCAAGGCCATATATAGAGTAACCACAGGTACAAAAATTGAACCTATAGGTGTTTTTGAGAAGAGAATGTGGTTTAACAAGTGTGATGAGGATTCCAAGTCACATGAGCAAGCCAAGGAATCACATTTATAAGATACCTCATTTCTTCTTCCACTTCTAAGGGGACTAAGAAGGATCGACCAAAATATGCATATGCACAAGATGGACATGATGGGCATGAGTATTATGCAAGAAGATTGATGATCGAATTATCTTCTATAGAAGAATCATATTTGGCCTTCATCCTCTTCTTCCACTTTTAGAACCTTCACAATAAGGGTCAACCACCATGCACGTGGAGTAGACAGATGAAAGGCCATGCTCTCTTTGCATCCACCAATATTTAGTCCAAGATATGGCTTTTCTTGATTCAAGAGTCTCACATCACATGGTTGCATCTTCAATTATGTTCTCTTCATTTGATCCTTGCACATTAATACATATTTTAATGGGGAATAACATTTATATGAGTGTTGTGACACTTTAAAATGTCTTGAATGATATACACACTCTTGATATTAGGGAAATATTGCATTCAAACCCACAATCTTAAATCATTTCCTACATAACCCATGAGAGATAAACATGCATACAATTTTTCCAAATGCATAGATTAAATAAACAAGCCACAAGATAACACAAGCTATACCCTGGGAAAACCATCAAGAGGGAAAAACCCAGCCTCCAAAAGCATCCATACTCCATCATACTATTTAGCAATAAAGCAATACAAGAGTTAGAATGAATACCTTTGAAGCATCAAGCCCTACAATGCATTCCCATGTTTCCAATCATGTATCCACACATCCCATGCCATTCTTCACAAATGCACTCCTTAGAAAGACTCAATAATGATAGCCAACCCACTCAGCCAACCTAAACCACTACACATATGTTTTCTTTTATAGACACAAGCTCGTTCATAATACAAATATTGGTAAGGTAAAACTATGTACCACAAAACCATGTCAATACAAAACCACTAACCCCTTATTTAATATTGGGTACTAAGACATCACTTTATTTAATATTTCCCCAATATTAAATTATTATCACCTCTCCCACACATTAAATAATAATACAATGTTACAATACAACATCAAGTGGTCCCCAAATAATTACCTAGTGTGATTATCCACACCACCAAGGTGCATAACAACTAAATAATTATTTAATTACAATAATATAATAAATCAATTTATGCAATGGTGTACAACACCATATCTCAACATGGATTTGTGTGTGGAAAGTGTGAAAGATATGAATGTGATCAAGTGTGGTGATTTGAGTACGAGCCTTAATGCCTATGACTTCGAATGTAGTGAGCAGAAGGTGTCTACATTTTTAGTGTGCTTGAAGTTGCTAGAGGTAGTGAGCCAAATGTTGTAGATGGTGCAAAGTTGCAGTGGTGAATTTTCCTATTGCTTTGAGATAGTGAATCTCTCTGCAATAATTTCTTCTATTCTTCTTTCTTCTTGGTAGTAAGCCACCCGGATGTGAGCCTTTCTTTTTTTTTGGGCAGTGAGCCTAATTTTATTCGGTGTTGTTATTCATATATATGTGAGTTAATCCTCACTGTGGTTTTTCCCTTCTTGGGTTTTCCACGTAAATCTGGTGTTCTCTTGTGTTTGGATTTTTTTGCATTGCTATTTCATATGTTTACATTCTACTAATGCATGATAAGAGATTAAAGGCTAACAAGGGTTTAAATGTTGATGAGGGATTGAATGTTTTAATGTACAATGGATTCACCCCCCTCTTAGTTTTCATGTGTATCTAACAACAACAACAAGAGACCACTTTCCCCTCCCTTTAATTGATCAGGTTTTGGATTCATTAGCAGGGAATCACTATTTTTCCTTCTTAGATGGGTTCAGTGGGTAAAACCAAATCAAAATAGCTCCAGAGGACCAAGACAAAACAACATTTACCTACCCATGGGGTACATATGCCTATTCTATCTTGTCATTTGGGTTATGTAATGCTCCTACCACATTTCAAAGGGTAGTCTTAAATATATTCTTAGACTTTACCAATGATTCCATGGAAATTTACATGGATGACTTGACCACCTATGGGAATACTTATGAAGAAGCATTGACTAATTGGAGAAAGTCCTACAAAGGTTTCAAGATCACAACCTTTCCTTGAGTCATGAAAAATGTTTCATGATGATAATTGAAGTAGTGGTCTTGGGACACTTTGTGTCCAGTAAGGGGATATAGGTAAACCCAAATAAGATAGAAGTTATCTCCACTCTCCCTATTACTCAAAAGAAAAAGGAAGTCAAAAGTCTTCTTGGTCATGCTAGTTACAATAGGAGGTTTATCCAAGATTTCAAAAGATTGTAGCCCCATTATTTTTTCTCCTCTCTAAAGATGTGGAATTTGACTAGACCCCTGTTTCCCAAAGTTCCTTTGAATCCTTCAAAGCAGCACTCACTAAGACACTAGTCTTGAGAGGACCAAATTGGATAATACCTTTTCACATACACATAAATACATTTGATTTCACAATAGGTGTTGTTTATGATAGAAAGAAGAGAATTTATAATATTGCCATCTATTATATTAGAAATAATCTTCAAGGTGCATAGCTCAATTATATAGTCACTAAAAAGGAAAGGTTGGCAATAGTTTATGCCATCAATAAGTTTAGAAACTACATCACAAGATACTATGTATTCATTCACACATACCATACAACAATATGATATTTGATGAAAAAAATAGTGGTTGGAGGAAGACTTGTAAGATGGTTATTATTACACGAATTTGATATCACAATTTGGATAAACCAGGGAAGGCCAATGTAGTAGTAAAATTTCTCTCAATATTGTCAATAAAATCAATAGAGGATATTGTGGATGACTCATTTCTTGATGAACAATTATTTTCCCTCTCCATGCATACACATTGGTATGTAGATATAGCTAATTATGTAGTTGTAGAAGACACCACCACATATCTCACCAAGGGAAAATAGACATCTAGTTGAGAGAGGTTTTCCTTATTCATGGATAGATGGATATCTATTTTATACAAGTTCTGATAACATAATGAGAAGATGCATTAGGGAAGATGAAGTCTATGAAATTCTGAGAGCATGTCATGATGAACCTTGTGGAGGGAATTTTGCGACTAAAAGGAAAAATCTCAAAATCTTGAACATTGGTTACTATTGGCCTACACTTCATAAGGTTTCCGTCAAGTATACAAGAAGGTATGACAGGTGCCAAAGGATGGGAATACCTACCAACAGTGATGAAATTCCACTCCAACCCCAATAAGTCATTGCACCATTTCACAAGTGGGGACTAGATTTTATCGATCCCATATCCCCAACATCAAATAACAAGGAATATATTTTGGTCTACACAAATTATCTTACAAAAATGGTGAAGGTAAAATCCTTACAATTCACAAGGGATGTAAATGTTGCTAAGTTTCTCTATGAAGATATCTTTACAAGGTATGGTGTTCCTAGAGAAATATTAATAGACTAGGGGCCTCAATTCACTTTTGATCTAATCAACAAATTATTACAAGAATATGAGGTCAAACACAAGAAATATAAACCCTACCACCCCCACGAAAATGGTCAAGTGGAAGTTACTAATAGGGAAATAAAGAGTATTCTTAACAAGATAGTAAAAATTCACATGAAAGATTGGGCAATAAGGTTACCTAAAGTAGTTTGGGCTTATAGGAAAACCTATAAGACTACAACAGACTTCATACCATATGAATTGGTGTATAGAAAGAAGGTTTTCCTTCCTATTGAGTTTGAATATAAGACTCTCCAAACATCAGTGCAATTGGGAATGGATATATTTGCAACACATAAAGAGAGAATGCATAGTCTCAATGCTTTAGATGAGATACACATGGAAGCAATTCATCATACTAAAATCATACAAAAATTGAGGATGTGATGACATGATCAATTCATCAAGACTAAATAGTCCAACACATGTGATTGGACCTTGCTTTATGACTCTAAGTATAAAGACCACAAGGGGAAGCTACAAACAAGATGGCTTGGTCCATATGAAATTAAACATGTTTTTCCCAATGGAGCATTTTAGCTAACCACCATTGATGCAATAAGATTCTCACTCTTAGTAAATGGCTACAAACTAAAGCTTTATAAGAATCCAATACAAGAGGATGACATCTTACACACTCTACAATAACAATTTGAGACAAAATTATATGATCCATCACCAGATACAAGTACTACATCAAATTAAGTCTCAGTAGATGAGCCATATAGCTTGTCTATTGATATTTCCTAGGTATAATTACACATTATCCAACACTTATCACATGCACACACATGAACAAGTTGTGATTGCTAGCCATTATTTTTTTAGACCTACAGCTGAATTTCACAGGACTTATAGCAACATGCCTTGAGGCACACCACTTATATGGGACCTAATTGTTCAACTACTCATAACACTTTCCACATTATAATCCATCCATACCCATAGCCACCAAGACTTACTTTCATATCATACAACATATTCACTCCAACATACATACCATGCAACAATAAATTCCACTATTCCCAACACATCCTTTATGTAGCTTTTCATTCATCACTCACAATTCTTGGACACATGTTATACATCAAGCTATGTTACTTTTTCATGCACGATAGCCAGTAGTACTTTACCATAAATTCCTATCATTTCAAATCTTTTCACCAAGCTACATGGTGGCGTTAAGTCATATTCGCATGAGCCAACTTTCCACTCACTCCATAACCACATGTACTCTTTGTGTTAACCATATATAATTAACATTTAAAATTGTTGATTTCATACGCATTTATATTCATGCACACATTTATAATTTCATATATCATAATTCAAATGCTTCACAATTATCCTTCTCATCCTTCTCGTGCTTTCTATTTGGGGATAAATAGCACAATTAAGTTTGGGGGGAAGCAAAAGGTCTTTATTGTTATCACACAACCTTTAAAAAATCAAACATATAATTTTCAAATTCCTCCACTTCCTTCTATTGGTCACAAATAAACAACAACAACAAGTGAAAAAGTATAAGACAAACATAGGTGAGAAGAGAATACCTAAGAATAAAATACATAAATAGAGGGTGACAGAGGTGGTTGAATTGCAAAAATGGGAGGATACATTATAAGGAGAGAACCTACAGCGCACAATTTATTGTTGGAAGATAGGCAATGTTTTCCAATTTTCCAACAAGTGGGATGGTTGGATTACTTTCTCCAGATTACTAAATATAATGAGTTGATGACTCAATAATTTGCAAGTACTCTATAGAATGACAAAGCCATTATAAGAGGATTAAGGGTTGATGCTTTGGAGGCAACAATAGCAAAAGTGTTAGGAATGTGATGAACAGGGGAGGAATTTCCACTAAGGGAAGATGTAATTTATTCTAGAAATGAGTTCTCAATGCTTGGAGAAAATTTAGATTCTATATCTCAAGATACCAAACGCCTCTCTCTACCCTATCTTTTGGATTCTATTGCCTCTTACATTATTAAATACTTAACCTATGATGACAAGCAATCACTTTTGTACATTGTACATTTTAAAATTCTTAGCCATTTATGAGATCAAAGGACTGTGAATGTACCTAATTTCTTATATAATCTTTTAAAAATAATGTCTTCTGAATACAAAAAAGAAAAGAAACCAGTATACCCTATCACATTTTTTTTGGTCACTCTGTTAATTAAAGAAGCCTCAGAATCTAATTTCCCAACATATCTTGGGAAGATTTATTATCCTACAACAATGTCAATAATATTCTTCCACATAAAAGTATAGCAGAAATGGGTAGAGATCAAGAAGCTCGAGAATGTTATACAATTGCAGTAGAGGTAAATATACCCTTTGGTTCCCCTATTGCCTCACCTACATACAACATTGAGGAACATGCATAACAAGAAGTGTGGGAAACTCAACCTACAACTTCCAGAGAGCATCACATAGTAGAAGGAATTATAGAAACCCCTGCATCTGACAAGATCCCTTCTAAGCCAAAGAAAAGAAAAGGTGTGGCCTATAATTCTAAACCTAAGAAGAAACAAAAAAGTCCCACACAACCAAGGAGGCAATCACATCACCTGAGAAGAAAAGGACCTATAAAAGGGAAGACCAAAAGTAAAAAGGAAAAGATTATTATGGTGAAAACTAAAATTGATTCTGATGAAGAAAAGATTCTTGACAGTGATACAAAACCTCCAATTTTACAACCTTTGTATATGAGCAGCAACTTTGATTTAGATTCAAAGGATTTATTCACAGCTAAAAATAAAAGAAAACCTCTAAGAATCCTTTTTTCTAAAGAAAGGTTTGCACCATCAAAGGAGGTGGAAGATTTTTTTTTTGGAAAAGGAAAAGGAGTTTATTTTGAAATAAAAGGATGAAAATAAGGAGTTGCAAGAGTCCTTACAAAGATAGGGCGGTGGGCCTAGCTTGATTGACTAAAGCATCATGTTGTAGGAAAGAGGTCACGAGGTCTAGTCTCCCCATTTTCTTTGTGGTACCAGAGGGCGTGTCTCGCCAGTGTCACTGGTCACATGAAAAAAGTTTACCAAGTGCACTATAGTTTATAGGGGGATGGATACCCGACTGATTCTTGTAATCTAAAAAAAAATCCTTACAAAGAATTAAAGAATTAGAAGAGCGGTTGAAGAAAGTAAGGGAAATTTTAGACAGCATAATCCAAGAGTTGGAGAAAAGGTTGCATGCCTTTGACCAACAAGGGGCAAGATTGGAGAGGCTAACATAGTTGGCCATTCATGAAGTTAACAATATAACTACACATCCAATAAATCGGTCTATAACCCCCAAAATTCCTAGAAGCCCTTCTTTGGTAACCCTTGGAATTTAATTGTGGAATAAGATCAAAGAATTCTCCTAGAAAAAAAAGGATTGGGAGAGGGAAAATCTAAATTGATGACATCCCCTGTCAAGGAGATTGACAAAAAAGATACAAAGATCAAGAAGCTAAAGGTCAAAATAGAAGAATTAGTTGACAAGATAGTACAACTTCTAAAATATAGACCTCCTGCTAGGGTTTATACTCTATATCTACATGAATTTTTTTAAGTTTTCAATTCAATCAAATAATTAGTGATCTTCCAGTTTCATTGTCCTTTCTCACTTTGTTTTTTAGAAACATATAAATAATCAACCTTGGATATGCAAGATTGGTTTTGTGAATTTTACTTGCATAACCTAGTTGCACCTCATGAATCTACATGGAATCCTCTTATCTTTGTTGGAGATGATCAAATTAAAGCCTTGGCTTCATTCATAAGGAATGAACATTAAAGAGGACAAATACAAAGAGACTATCAAGAAAGTGAGAAGTTGTTTACTTTGTTGATTAGAGTAGAAGGTGACAATTTCCATGAGGTGGTTGATAAATGGATTAGATTGGTAGATCAAAGAATAGAAAGAGGGAATATTTTGTAGTGTAGAGAACAAGATTATAAAATATTTCAAGAACTTACACCAGGAATTGGGAAGTAGGCACTTGAATTCTCTCAAGATAGATGGAGAGAGTTGACAACAAGGCTACACATGAAAGAACCTCATTCAATTTTTAATTACTTGCAGTAGAAAAAGGGCTCATAAGTATATAAAAACTTCCCTTAAAAAGGAATTACTTGGCTCCCCTTAAATTTTCATCCTCCTCTGCTCCTATTCCCAATTCCACATTAGAGTGGACATAGATAAGAAATTAATGCAACAAAAGATTCTAGGTGGGAGAAGATATCTGACAAAAAATGATTCTACTTGAAGCAATAGAAAGGGGTTTCCAATACAAAAAATTATAGGGAAGTTGCATTTCAGTATAATCTAAGGCCATAATTTTCTTAGGGACAAACATGAATCTAAAGTTTAGGGGGAATGATGAGTCATGATAATGTCCTATTTTCTTGCTTAAGTCACATACTTTTATCTTTCTTTTTTTTTTTAACTCTGAGACATTACCAAACCTTTTATATAGCTTTAAGAAGTTTAAAGCATTTGAAGTTGAAACATGTTATATTAATATGTGTGTGTATGATTTATGAATTTTCATGAGTTCAGTAGGATTTATGTTTAATTATGGTTGTTAACAATGAAAAATCCTTGAAAAATAAACACTAATATTTGCAACATGAAACCTATCAACCTGCAACAATGGGTTTGTGAACCCATAATATAAGGATGAAAATTTGATGCAAAGGAGTCAATATACTACAACACAACTACTTTCAGAAGACTATGGAGGTGGTCATTTAAGGATTAGATCATGATAACTAAAAATTACTCTTAGCTTTTAATAAGACACGTAGGAGAAGAAGTTTGTTCCCAATAGGAATAAGAATTATAATAGAAACTGCTCTTCCTAGGAACACTTCTTGTTATAGTGGTTTATCTTGTTGAATACAGATCCCTTGTTTGATTTTTATACTCCTATTCTAATAGTTATTATTTTCTATTTTAAAAATTTAGTCTTCTTATTCTCGAGGAAGAGTTGACATATGTTTTAAGTTTTTTTCCAATTCATAAATAATTGGACTCCCTTGTGGACCTTATATAGCAGGGTACCCTATTGAGGAGGAGATCTAGATCATATGTGTTATATTGAATAATATTTTCTAAGATTTCATGTTATACTTTGTTCAAGAATTTTGTGTATGTTTAAGAATGCAATAAAGAAGAAATACCTTGATAGTATGTTTTCTGAGTGAGTGATTAATGAGATCTTGTGGATGTAGCAACTCAAGCAAGGGCCACTTGAGGTGCTATTGAACCACCTTAACTTATATTGATAGATTATTATGCACTATAAGTTTAAATGATAGTTTTTAGTTCATGTGATTATGGATAGTGCATTATAAATTTTGAATTAGAATCGATAGTTGATACTCTATTTAGTACTCTGGAGGTTAATTAGGTTATGACATACTTTAGTATAACAGTTATTTAGTTACAGTCATATGCATTAAGTATCCATAGCAAAAAGTAGTTTATATTCATTTAGTTTTTTTGAGAAATAAAATTTTATTCTAGTTAAAATATTTTACTGCATTTATCTATGTTTCATTCACCTATACTTAGCCGATGTAGGACATTTAAAATTCATGAATGAATATATGTTGTTGGTACCATCTGAAGTTTACAACTCCTTGGTTGATGATTTAATGAAGCCCTCTCTTGAGTTATGAACTACTTAATAGAGGGATCTTCAGGTCCACTAAGTTGCGTGCACAATCATTAGCACCAGTTAATCATTCATTAGAGGAATCTCTACAGTACATATGGGGATTTATATATAGAGAGATGTGAAGAGAAAGAGCTATATCTCTTTGTATCTCTATCTTACTCTCTATCTCTATATTTCTTACTATCTCTCAATTTCTCTCTTCCTCTCTCTCCACTATTTCTCTCTATAGTTATCTTCCCTTCTCTCTTCTTCTATCTATATTTCTCTCTTTTCCTCTTTGGCTCTTTCCCTCTCCTTATCTCTCTCCTCCTTACTCTTTTTTGCAATCCCTATTTATCTGTCCTTTACCTTTTATCTCTTGATCTCTCTACCTCTCTATATATATTTGTCTCATATTTCTCTTTATCTCTCTATCTCTTTATATCCCTCTCTTTATGTGACTAAATCTATCTATGTCTCGCCTCTTCTCTATTTTCCTCTCTCTTTCTTTATCTATCTTCCTATATCCATCTCTTTGTCTCCCTCTTTATTGATCTATATCTCTACCTTTATCTCTAAATATCTATCTCTTTTTTATCTCTCTATCTCTCTCTCTATTTCTCTTTCTCTTTGTTTTCTCTCTTCCTCTCTATCTATTTTCCTCCTTAATTGTGCATTGGGTACATTCAAGAGGTTTTAAAGATGAATTTTCATATCCTTAATCAAATGACATGCTACCTTGAGCAAAACTCCCAAAGCACATGTGATATCCTTGGATTGTTGGCATGAAACGACTAATCAAAAGTTAGCTTCTCTCTCAAGTTTCATAAATTATAATTCATTTTATTACATAAATTAAAATAAAAATTCAAAATAGAATCGTTCTACAATAGTTAAACTTTGAATAAGATAAATAATTATAAGTTAAATTAATTTAATAATTTTTAATTATTATTTGTAATTTCTTAAAAAGAAAAATAATAAAAAAAACCAAATTTAAATATAAATTAAAAATGAAAATAAAATAAATTAAATACAAGGTCAAAATATATCAAAATACAAATATTAATAAAAATAATAATTTTAAAAAATTAATAATAAATAATAAACTTATTAAGTTAATTAAGTTAATAAATTATTAAATAAAAAAGTAAAACTAAATTTTTGATTTATTAGAATTAAAATATTAATAAAATATGTAAATAAAAAATATAATTAATATATTACAAACAATCTTAACATTAATTGAAAGAAAAAATCAATATTAACAAATAAAAAATATTGTAAAATTGAGCATAAAAATAGTTAAACTAATATTTTTTTGATCAGTTACATCAAGAATTTTTAGCTTGGCTCGAGCTAACATGGAGGCCACAATTGGGGGACCTCCTCCCTAGAATGAACACAAGTAACAGTCCAATCCTGCGAGCATTGTAGCCCAATAGGGGCACAGAGCCCACAAGCACACCATCCTAGTGAGGGATTAAACCTCAGGCATGAACACCATCAACAACCTCAACATTGCAGGTCAATCCTACAAGCACATTGGATTAGTGAAGGCATAGTACTTGCGATCACAACAACCCAATGAAGGTTTGATCCTTGGTGGCCACAACAACAATGTCACCACTTAACCATTGCACTATAGGATGGACCTCATAAAAATAGTTAAATTATTAAATAAATTAAATTTTAAAAATTAAAATTCTATTTAAATAAAATAAAATAAAAACTATATTAAAACTCTTAAATTTCAAATTTTAACTTTTATATTAAAAATTACAATTAGCACCAAACTTAAAAAGTTAAAAATAAAACGAAACCTATTCAAAAGATAAAAAGTCAATTCATAATTTATTTATTTATTTAATAAATTATTATTATTATTATTTGAATAAAACAAATTACATTTATTAAAAACTTATTATTGTTTTTCTATATAAATATATATTAGATTCGTAAGAGGTAAGTTTTATAAAGATGTTAGAATTTAGCCTAGCTAGCACCAGGTGAGATCATAGAAGAGGGATCTCATCCCCATGGACATCTAATTAATTCAACCATGGTCATAATGGACCATTCAAATCTCTACCTACTTATTCTTGATGCCACAATCAAAAACCATATCTACCTAGGATAAAAGGTTATAAATAATAGACTACAAAACCATCCCATCTACACATGTGCACAACACACATGTTTTGAGCATCAATCCAAAACAAATCAATTTATATGACAAAATCTTGGCAATAGTTTCCTACTGAGTGTTGGCACCAGATTTAGCATGAGAATGCAATTTACTTTTGTTTTACTCAATTTTGAGCATAACATTTTCCTTTTTTTGCACTTTTAGCCTTTCAACTTCCCCCTAATTCTTTTGTTACTTGGGACCAAATTTGTAGAAATCCCCATTTGACTGGTATTCCTCTTCTTTTTCCTTATTATTTTCCATTCATTTCCCCCATCCCCAACATTTGAATCCTTTGGAGCATGTGATGGGGCCTGAGAGAGGAAGCATTCAACCACTGTGATTTGAGCACCCCTACTTGATACATTAGATTATGTATGTTGTTTGATTGCTGGAGTAGAAGTGTACATGGGGAAGGAACCTTGAGATGTAGCATCATTGCCACCAACATAATCAAGACCACAAGAGTCGCTCAGAGGAGGCAATTTATGAGCATATTTTGATTCTAGAGAGAGCTAACTAGTCTTCATCTCAATCTTGTTGCTGATATCATTTTTAGGAGAATCACAACTCTTAGGGGAGTTCAAAACAAAATAATGTTTTGGGGAAGCATCTTTCCACTAAGAAACCTCCCAATTTTTTTTAGATTTAAAATTTGGGCATACTATTTGCAATGTGTCCAGTTTTGTAACATCTTTTACACCTAAAGGATAAACCTTCATATTCCAAGGGTTGCAACCAGCTGCTACAGTTCGCATTCAAGATGATTTCTACTAGGAGGGAATTGGGGGTGTCTACTCAACCAAAATCCTAGCAAAGGTTGTGTGGATGAAGTCTCTTGAATTTGTATATGTGTGTATGAAGTTACCAAGATTGTTTCCAATGGCTACAAAACAAGATTAAAACCAATAGTGTAGGGGAATATTTGGGAGGAAAACCTAGATTGGAATAATTAAAAATGATTTTGTGGTCGAGTCAAAGTTTGGGTGCCATGATTTTAAAAGCAGCGTACTCTCTCCCCACAACCATGTTTAACTAAGAATGGAATTTTTGTCTTACTTGTCAAAATCCACAATAAAGAAACCCCATGCACAAGGATAAATCTCCAAGTTTTTTTCCATTAGAGGAAGCCATGATCTTGAAATCCATTAATGAAGCATAGGAAGGCTAGGCCAAAGTTGACTAAACCTACCGATTAATCCATTCTCCAAAAAAAATTTCATTTTTTCTCAATTCCTTCAATACAATGGCATCAAAGTTGAGTTTCAAAGGTTTATTAGAGTAGTGAACATTAGCCCTATTGAATATACATGAATGCTTCAGTTTCAATGAGTTAGCAAGTGAGCCAGACCCATATCTAGAATTTACCAATGGGTCACTAATCTAAACAACATCCACAAGCCACACATTATTCCCCCACACAATTTTAACCACATCCAAAAAATGGGTTTTAGTAACAACTTCGACCTCAAAAGGCATATTTTTGGAGGTTGTGGTAGATTGTGGAGATGCACCAGCCGATCGAATGCCCCCCTTGAGCTCAGCCTGAGTGCCATAATGAGCAACAAGTGATGGGGTAGTGGAAAAAGTTTTCCAAATTTGTGCCTACTTGTACACACCCCAACCAAACCTTTGTCCAAGGAACTAATAGTGGAAACATCTCTATCACCATGCAAAGCTTCATCGACGCCATGAACTACAATCGATCCCGCAACCCTAACCTTACAATTTGGCAATGACGTCCTAACCTTGCAATTTGACAATGACATTTTTTAAAAATCCTTATATATTATATTTGTGTGTTTCAAGGCATCCATATAATATATATATTAAAATCAATTATTTATATTATGTATTATAATATAATAATTATTAAAATCTTAAAAATAAAAGTAATATTTAAAAAGGTTTAAATAAATAATTAATTATTTATACATTCTATTTATTATATATATAAGTTATAATTAAAATAAATTATTGAAAAATTTTAAAAGAAAAAAATAAGTTTATTTTTATCCTGCCTTTTCTAGTTTAAAACTAAGATTGGATAAGAATGCAGTTATTTTTTCTTTAATTATATATTATATTTTTTAATATTTTAGAAAGTATGATGGCTGAGATCATTTCAATTGTCTTGCATCCTTCTCTTCAATTTTCAACCATTGATTTTCAAAAGTCATCATAATTATCTCTATTATTATCATAGATAATGTTTTTGAATTATCTTAAATTAAATTCAATAATTATCATGTTATTTTAAAGCTTATATTTATATTAAATAGTATTTCTGAATTATCTTAAATTAAATTTATAATTATCATTTTTGTTTTCTCAAATTTATCTTATACATTATTTATAAAGATTATCCTAACATATTGGGGAGTAAACAAAGAGAAAGGACAAAAAATTGACAAATAGACAAGGAATCATGATAGAAGAATCAAGAGCAAGAGCTTCATCAACTAAAGAATAGAGAAATTTTGGGTATGTGAAAAAGATTTAATTAGTTTAATTTTTGAAATGTAAACTTATTTAAACTCAATAGTAATGTTTTTAAGATATATTTTTTTTTTTTACGAATTTAAAGTTTAAGTAAACTAGCAATTGCACCTTGGTGTGCAATGGGTACACCGAAGATGTGTGGAAGGTCAATTAGGGAAAATTTTGATCTATTATTTGGATATATTTATGCAGTATACATGAGGCCAATTGGTAGGACATTTAGAAAATGTTGTTATTTGTGCCACAAAGGTCTCAATGGAGAAGTGATAGCTTCAGATCAACTATGGATCCACTTACACTGATCTGAACACAACTAAAACAAAGCCTCTGAATTGGGAAGATAATCATGATCCACTACAATAGGCTCATGTTATGTTTGCAATACAAAGAGAGGGAAATATAGGGATACAAAGAGGGAGATTATAGGGGGAAAGAGTGTGAGATAGATAGAGAGGGGTAAGGAGATAGAGATGGAGAGAAAGTTATGGATAGAGATGGAGATGTAAATATAGATGGAGATGGAGAAGGAGATGGATATGGAGAGGAGAGGGAGAGATAAAGTGAGAGAGGATAGAGGTATATATAGAGATGAAAGAGATAAATACATAGAGAAAGAGGGAGAGAATGAGAGAGATAGAAAGATAAAGATAGAGATAGGAAGTGAAATAAAGAGAGGTAGAGAGAGGGAAAGATATAGGGGTAGAGAAATAGAGAGATAATGAGAGAGATAGAGGGAGAGATGGAAGAAGAAATATGGATAGATACAGATAGAGAGGAAAATAGATAATATAGAGATAGAGCTAGAGATAGGGAGGGAGAAATAAGGAGTGTGTGTATCTATGAGTAAGATAGAGCTATGGAGAGAGATAGAGATGGAAACAAATATGTATAAATAGATAAAGAGAGGGAGATGGAGGGAGATAAATAGAGAGGAGAGAGGATAATTAGACAAATATAGAAAGGAGTGATATCGATAGAGGGAGAGATAGGGAGAGAAAGAGGGAGACATGTTATGCCTTACATAACCACCCCATTTTATTTTATTTTGGAACAAAATGGGTTCCCCTTTTTTTTTCTTATTTTTTGTTCACCTTTGGTTGTTTGGTTAGGTCTTAGGAGTTGTTTGTTTTTCTCCTAAGTCTATCTTTTTCTCTATCGGAGGGGGGTCCAGAACCAAATCCAAATACGAAACTCTTTCAAGGTTTCTAGTTCAGCTATCGTTCCGACTCCGACTTTGTCTTCTCTTTTGTTTCTCCTTTGTTCTGTTGGTTGTTTTCAATGAACACTTGAGTTGTTCCATCCTCTTGTTTGTTGGTTGTTTCCTTGTGTTTTGTTTGTTTGCTCACACGGAAGCGAAATCGAGATTGGAACGAAAGTATGAAATTTTAAGTTTCCATATTGTGTCCCTGTTCCAACTCCGTCTCCGCTCATTTTCTTCCTCGTTTTCTTTGTTATTTGGGTCTGGTTTGGTGTTTACTCTGGTCCCGCTTCCCTTGTGTTTGTGTATTTTGTTCTTTGCTTTTTGGTCAAGAATGGAGCCAGACCTGGAGTCAAACTTTGAACTTTGTGAAGTTCCATTTTTGGTTTTGTCTACGCCCCCGTCCCCTTGTGTCGTGTTTTGGTTGTTGTCATTTTGTCGGAACCGGATCCAAAGTGGAAGTTGAATGTGGGAACTAATGATTAGTTCTGGTACGGTTCCTATTCGAGTCCCACTTCTGACCCTAGTTTAGTTCTGATCCGGTTCCTGCATTCCCGCTTCCGTCCCCATTTTGGTTCTTATCCAGTTTTGATCCTAGCCACGCCACATGTTAAGAAATATCTTTTATCCCTAATACTTCAATGATTCCGCCTTCGATAGAGGCATAGTTTGAATAAGTAAATGTTATCTAAGGAGGATGGAGAAGGGATTATATGATTGACTAACTTGGATGTTTTGTTCATCTAATATAGGAAGTTGTTGTAGGAATTTAGAAATGTTGGGGGCATCAGATGAGGCTTCTCAGAGAAGCCAACCAGGTGAAACTTCATGGCAAGGATTTAGACTGAAGAAGATCAAAGTGGAACAACTCCTGTATACCTTCCGATAAATTATGCAAAAGGGAGACGATGGGGATAATTTATTATTAGATCAGTTTATGGATATCAAGGAGGAGATAAGAACTGCTAGAAAGGAGTTAATCAAGTTAAAGGAGATGCAAAGGTTGGTTTCTGCAGAATTTGAAAGGATCAAATTTGAAGATGATTGGTTGGATGGACTTGATTCAGGTACTCTTCAACAAGTGTTCTCTAGTTATGATGAGTATATCCTTGAGCATTCAGTGCAAAAGTGACCTAACTCTTTTCACCATACTCGATATCTGCTTTTCTCCTCTTTTTGTGGGTTTTGACATGAGCTCAACTCTAATTTTGAGCCGTTGGTTTCACTTTCTTCTTGGAATATCAAATTTCTTGTTGGTGCAACAGAGTAATTAGCTTTGGAACAGGGGTTCATGAGTCCACTTCTGTGTTCAATTCTGGTTCCATTAATTGTGGATCTTGATTGATAATTGAGAAAATTGTGCATGTGGCACCCTATATGTATTATTAGTTTCTACTTTGTAAAGGCTGGCTAATTGAAGAAAAATCAGCCACCCGATGATAGAAAATAGAGATTAGATCTAGGATTTCTATGTTTTAGGAGAGAGAGACTCTAAAAGTTTAGTAAAACTTGGTTATTTTACAGTTTTTCATACATCTTTATGTTGTGTTTTTTAAAGTTTGGATCTATTTTGATAAGGTTAATGGTACATGATCAATCCATACGCCAACGATTTTTGTTGTGCTTAATTGTTTCTTATTTGATGAAAGTCAATAGAAGGAACTGGATTCAAGATTATATCATTGGATTATCTATGGATAAAGTTGTTATCATATTCATTTGATCTATGTTTTAGATGATGAGTGAGTGATTTTTTTGAAGGAAGTTTAGTGAATGTTGATGGTATTTGAATTAGCATTATGGATGTATGCAGTAGCATAGTTTATTCTATGGATTGCATCTTGCTATAGTTGTGGTTAGGTGGGATAAACACTCATTATTGATATGCATGTCTGGATATGTAAGAATTTTACTCATGTTTCTTTGATTTGAAGCCTTGATTCATCTTTTTCTTTTATTTAAACCCCCCTTCCAAATGTAGACTAATTGATGCAATGCAGTCCTATTCCTTGTTACTAGCAAAGGCCCCTTGAACATTACAGTTATATCAACCACTAAGTGATATCAGCATAATTGAGAACCAATTATTAGGACCTTGGGAGTTAGGTCACCATGTGTTATCTTTCTTTTTCAGGAGAAATAGAATAGTAATATTCTATTTAATGTTGTTGTGTTGTTTTGACCCTCAATAGATCTGGCGCTAGAAGGAAGGCCCGAGGAACAAGCTGGATCACATTGGGTCGTTTTCACCAAATAGGTACGAGAGAGTTCTTAGATCTTCTCAAAACCCCGAACCACTTGTTGAACTCCAAACCCCTGTTAGGTATAGGCCCCGGGCTCGTGGAGTCTTGATTCAACCTTTATCACCACCGCTCACCCCACTTGGGTTTCCACCAAACCCACCTACACCACCTCACCGGCCACTTTCACCCTTTCCACAAATTATTCAACCTTTATCACCACCAAGACCTATGGCTTACTTTATCAATAACCTTTCATCATTAGGGAATATCCCTGGAGGTATACATGATCTCCCCAAGAACCCAGAGAGGTTCTATCTTAAGTACATGCATGGAGAATCAAGAAGTGCCGATGATCACATACAGGCATTTAAAGATGCCTGTACCCATGCTCAGGTGGATCATCAGGATGTGTGCAGATTTTTCCCCTATTTGTTGGGAGACATGGCGTACAATTAGTACCTAAACTTACCCTCTAAGTTGGAAAGATTTGGAGAACACCTTTATCAATCAGTTCAAGGTTTATGTAGACCCTGCTATCCTTTACCACCGGTTTGCCACAATAAGAAAAGAACACCATGAATCGCTGCCTCTATTCAACACCAGGTTCCAAAGAATGTACTGAAGGTTGTAGGATCCTTACTTGGTGGCTAGGAACATTGCCATTTTGGCATACTTATGGGCTGTGGACCCTTTGATTGGCTTGTTCTTGAAAAGGACATATAATTCTAATGAAACTAATTCTTTGGCTAAGGTATATCATCTCGCTATCCAGTTACAACAATAGATAAGTCTGCAATCCGAGAGTACAGGAGGATTTCTCCCTCCTATAGGATACCAAATGTCCAATCCACCCCCTTTATTCAATACGGTCCCAGGGATGTCTTATTCCCAATACAGACCCATTTATGAGTTCCAAGCTTCACCTCCCTTGCCATTTTTTAACAATGGTCCCCAGGACTCCTCCCAACAAAATCAAAATGACCAAAATCAAGCTGGAGGATCAAATTCAGTTAATCAATCCTTCGCTGTGAAGACTGTAGAAAGTGAAAATACTCTCTAACTAACCAATGAGATGGAGACTCTCAAAAAGAAACTATCTCAAATGTCTAACAACATGGCTCAACTTAGATAGAATCCCCCTCACAACCAAAACCAAGGTTTTCAAAATTAGGGAGGATATTCTAATCAGGGTGGTTATCCTAACCAAAATCCTAATCATAATTATAATACCAACCAGGACACCAATAGGAATTTCCAGAACCAAAACTCCTCTAATCAAAACTATCAAAATCAAAATAGAGGATACAATTAAAGGTCTAACAACAATAGGCCATGGAATACTGGATCCAATAACAGAGGAGTTTCCCACAATTATCAAGTGGAAGACAAAAAGTCGCACACTGCTAACGTGGCAAACCTCAAGCTTATGACCAATTGGTGTAGACTACATGATACTATGGTCCATTATGAGGCAAATTTCCCAGAGATGGAAAAGATGGTTAAGATAGCCCAAGCTGATGCTTCATTCCAGGGTGCATCCAACAAATATGGGAGATCAACGGA
This sequence comes from Sequoia sempervirens, assembly GCA_007258455.2. Classification (NCBI taxonomy): domain Eukaryota; kingdom Viridiplantae; phylum Streptophyta; class Pinopsida; order Cupressales; family Cupressaceae; genus Sequoia; species Sequoia sempervirens. The sequence continues at coordinate 44,411,406 of VDFB02168118.1, forward strand.
TACTACCATGGCATATGATATATTTGAGGAAGAACTTCCATTTCCCAACCAGGGAAACAATGAAGCAGTAGAAGATGTGTATGATGCCCAAGCCTTCCAAACCAAGGGAGGTTATTTCCTTAGAAATCAAAATAGAGGACCATTCACGACCTCTGCCCCTCCTAATAATATGGTCCCGCAAAATTAGAATGTGGATAATAATCCACCACCACCAAAGAGACCATCAGATTCTTAGAACAAAGGTAATTCACCTTCAATTCCTAAATATCAGGTTAGGAATGATTCAGAATTTGATTTCATTACAGAGATGCAAAGGCAGAAGACTTCAATGTCTTTCTTTGATATTTTGAAATGGTGCCCTACTCAAAAGGAAATTTTGTTTAAAACCTTGAGGGAAGCAGACAGGTCAAAAGGAAGAGAAAAGGTGACTCCTAATAAGATGAATGCAACAATCTATAAAGGTAAGACTGGTACTCCACCTTTCTTGCTAAGTTTAAGAATTTTTGGAAAGAATTTACACAACTGTCTGCTAGATTCTGGGGTGTCAGGAAACATCATGCCATTTTCAATTTGTAGGAAGTTAGGTCTGAGTCCACTCTAGACAAATAAAAAGGTTATTCAGTTAGACAAAATAGAAGTTAATGTGGTAAGATATGTAAAAAATATCCATGTACAGATTGGATCTGATCCAAGGATCCAACCTTATGTGGATATTCAAGTCGCAAATATCCCAGAAACCTATGGTATGCTCTTGAGTACAAACCTAATGAAAAGTCTTGGTGGATATTTGTCTTTGGATTTCTCACACATGTGGCTACCATGGAAAGGGATAGCAACCCAGATCCAAATTGAAAGTGAGCCTAGGCTCAAACACGTGATCACCGAGTATGATTCCCCTAATGAAGTAGCCTATTTCGAAACCGAGATAGGAGTTTACAAGCAGGAGGAAATCATGACTTTTTTAGTATTTTATTATGATGACTCACCCCTTTCAGAGCAAAATGATCCAATGATTACTATTAATCAGCAAGTCCTAATAACGAAATTACAACAAGATAGGCTGGTACTGGGAGAGGAGGTTGATATGTGGAGTCTGCTACTTCCTAACTGGTGTAGGGTTCATTACCAGAATCATTCTGAGTTAACTTGCCAACCCTGTGTAGATATTTTAAAACATGTCTCTGAGGTAGAGAAAACTTGTGAATGTCAACCTCAAGCCTCCACTAATGAATTTCCATTTCAAGCAAAGGATGCAACCATCCTTACGAGAGTTGGCCTTTCTCAAAGGGAATCATCTTCTCAACTCGAGCAGACTCAAGTTTTGTGTTCTGAACTATGACTAGAGACTGAGGAATCTCAGTCTTTGCCAATTACAGTTACCCCAGAAACACTTCCAATGCCCATGGCATTGGTAACAAAGGTACTAAATCATGACTTGACTCAAGAGGAAGTTCAAGAATCACTTCCTAAACAAATTTTGAATTCAAGAGAATCTTTTGGTGAACTGTGCCCCCAATTACTTTCAAATACTGATGATCAACACCAGTCCGAGCCGCCATATACTTCTGCCAAGCAAAAAATTGTAACCCATAAAAAGAAAGAGATCCTAGCCCCAGATCAATTATGGAGTCTGAAATTTGATGGCTCTAAGTCCAAATCAGGAAGTGGAGCAGGGGTGGAATTAACCAATCCAAAGGGGAAGACTTACTTTGCTTCCTATAGGCTACAATTTGGTTGCACGAACAACGTGGTAGAGTACGAAGCACTTGCTAGGGGCTTAATGTTTTCCCATCAGAAGAAGGTCACATCTCTTATGGTGATGTTGGACTCTGAAGTCATTATCAAATAGGTTCACAGCCAATATACTTGCCATAATAAAAGATTGGTCGCTTACAAAAATAGAGTTTGGAATCTGATTGAGGACTTTAACACTTTCAAAATTACTTTGATTCCTAGGGAACAAAATCAGATTGCAGATGCTTTGGCAGTTACTGCTAGTACTTTGGAGCCTATGCAGGACTCCAAATTGAAAAGATTTTCAGTTGAACTAGTTTCAATCCCAACAGTTCTTGATAATGCTCAGAATCTTAGGGTCTTCGAAGGGCAGATCATAGATGAATCAAATAGAGATCAGGGAGAATGGGACCCTAAAGGTTGTGATACGAAAGGAGTAATGAACTTAAAGAGTAACAACATTCCCAAGGGGATGGCAGCCTTAGAAATAATATTTGATTCTGATCCTCAGGATCGGGAGAGAGTTCCAACGTAGAGTGAAGGAGGGAAGTATGAATCTATTAGATTGGTTGATTCGGGTCCCAAAAGAAATGTCCTTGTAGGCAAGACCTGCCCTGAGGAGATCACAAATGAAATAATTAAGGTGTTGAAAGAAGATATTGCAGAAATTGCTTGGAGTTATGAAGATTTGAAGACTTTTGACACCTCTATGATCACACACTCAATACCGCTGAAGCTAGAAGCCAAGCCCTTTCGTGAAAGGCAGCACCCGGTCAACGCTTTGATCGAACCATTAATACACAAGGAAGTGCAAAAAATTTTATCAACAAGGATCATCTTTCTAGTAAGGAACTCCACGTGGGTTGCCAATCTAGTTCCAGTACGTAAGAAAAGTGGGGAGATCAAGCTATGCGTTGACTTCAAGAACCTAAATAAAGCCTCAGAGAAGGATAACTATCCACTTCCTTCTCTTGATGAGGTATTACAAAATGTCAATGGATCTTAGATGATGTTGTTCTTAGATGGCTATTTTGGGTATAACCAAGTGCTTGTCAGCCATGAGGTCAGGATGAAGACTGCCTTTACTACAAAATGGGGAACATTTTCCTATCGACGCATGCCATTTGGCCTCATTAACGCTAGAGCTACCTTTTAGTGTGCAATGGATGTGGCTTTTAAATATTTGATAGGTAAGTGTATTATTATATATGTGGATGACTTGACAATCTTTTACAAGAAGAGAAAGGATCATGTTGCTGATTTAGCAAAGGTCCTTAAGAGATGTATCAGCTATGGAGTATCTCTAAACCCCAAGAAATGTGTCTTTGGAGTTTCTGAAGGGAAACTTCTAGGGCATGTGATATCAGAAAGAGGAATATCCATAGATCCTGATAGAGTTGAGGCCATTTTGAAATTGATGATGCCAAGAAGTAAAAAGGAGATGAGGTCCTTCTTCGAGAGGATTAATTTTGTAAGGAAGTTCATAACAAGGTTTGCAGAAATTGTCAAACCCCTCAATGAGATGATGAAGAAAGATGCTAAAATTGAATGGAGCAATGAGGCTAAATATGCATTTTCACATATTAAGCAATCAATATTTGAGGCACCAGTCTTGACCAACCTAGATTACCTAAAGCCCTTTTATATTTATTCATTTGCATCTGATCATTCATGTGCAACAATCCTAACACAACACAAAGGTGAAGGAGATGAAAGGACAATTGCCTTCATGAGTTTTCCATTCAAGAATGCAGAAGTCAAGTACCCACCCTTGGAAAAATAGGCATTTGCATTGGTACGAGCAGCAAAAAAATTCAGGCATTACATTATGAGAAGCCAAGTTATTGCTATAGTGCCTGATCTAGCGATTAAGTCTCTGCTTATGCAAAGCGAATTAGGGGAAAGAAGAGGAAAATGGATGGCTATCCTACAAGAGTATGATTTAGAGATCCATCCAATGAAACTTATCTGAGGACAAGGTTTATCAAAGGACATGGAAGATTTTGACAAGAATATTACCTGTAAGCAATATATTGTGCACTCATTCACCAAAGACCCATGGTATATTGACTTGATTTTTCTCCTTCTCAATAACAAATGCCCAGAAGGAATGAATGCTACCCAGAGGGGGCACTGAGCATGAAGAGTGCTCATTACATTCTCAAAGGAGGGGCTCTATACAGAAGAAATTATGAGGGGGTGTACCTGCGATGTCTGGATTAGCAAGAAGCCAAGCATGCCATGGCTGAATTCCATGGTAGGCATGGCACAAGACACAGATCTACAGATTCTTTGGCCCATCAAATCCTTAGGTCAGGATATTATTGGCCCCATGTGTTCAGGGATGCACATCAACATGTCAGAACATGTCATACATGTCATACTTCTACATCAAAGGATTGTAATCCAGCAATGCCTCTACAACCAGTATATGAGGTAAGACCATTTTCCCAATGAGCACTGGATTTTTTTGGGGTAATTAATCATAATTCTTATGTAGGACACAAATTCATTCTAACTGCTACAAACTATTGCACCCATTGGACTGAGGCTCAACCATGCAAGAACAACAAAACTAAGGTGGTTATCAAATTTCTTACTGAAAACATTGTTACCAGGTTTGGAGTGTCGTTCGTCCTGGTATGTGACAATGGCCTTGCCTTTTCATATGTTGAATTCATACAATGGGCTTACGAACATAAAATCATCTTGAAATATTCCTCTAACTATTATCCTTAGGGAAATGGTGTAGCATAATCTACTAACAAGAATCTATTAGAAGTGATAAAGAAATTACTTGAAAGTAATCCTAGGGACTAGCATACCCAATTAAGATTTTCCTTATGGGCAGATTGAACCCATATTAAGGTTTCTCTAGGAAATTCCCCTTTTAAATTAGTTTATGGCCAAGATCTGGTTTTCCCCATACACTTATAGATACCTATTCTCAAGTTCATGCAAGAGTTTTATACAAGAGATGACTGAATTGAGGTAAGATTAAATAACCTTTTAAACATGGAAGAATAGAGAGACATTGCTCTACAATAGTTTTTCAAACATCAGGTTGTTGTCAAATGTTGGTTTGACAAAATAGCTAAGATTAAGGCATTCAAAATCTCAGATCTGGTGTTGTTGTGGGATAAGGCTAAGGAGAAAAAGGGTGATCACCAGAAATTTGATAGACTCTGGCTAGGTCTATATCAAGTATCTGAGATCTTGGGTGAGAATGCTTTTCATTTGACCACCTTGATGAGAGACCCTGTTCTATTGCTGGTCAATGGGCAGTTTCTCAAGCATACTTCGAATCATAAAGGTTTGAGTTTCTGAATTAGTTGTATATATGTATTTTATGTAATTATTGGTTCTTTGCTTCTATTGGTTGTTTGTTTGTTGTTTCTTTCCTTCTCTTTGTTTCTGTTGTTGTTTTGTGTCTGTTTTTGTTTTCTTCTTTGGGGATTCTCTTTTCTTTCCATCTTAAAATATTGGGGTTGTTATTCAAAGAATGTTGTAGGCACTAGGAGAGAAATTGGTTTAGGCATTTTTAGGCATATATGTTGAAAGATTTTGTTCTAAGGCTCATGCCTTATGGTCATTTTAGCATGAGTTTGAAGGCTATTAGGAGTAAATTATATTGTAGATAACCTCTTGAACTATCATTGAAATCTGTCACAAAATAGATAAAACATCTGACTATAAAGTGCCTATTCATCTCAAAGTGATTATATCTTCGATTCAAGTGAAAAAATTGTTTCCCCAAAACTGTCATAGGATCCACTGTAGTTCTCAACCCACATCTCAGACTATAAATGTCTTTATATTGAGAAGGGTTTCAAAAATATTTTTTTCACAAGAAAGGCTTGTAAAATAAGTAAGAAAAGAGAAGCACTAAAATAAAAGGAAAACTCAATACTAAATGGGTAATTCAAGTATCTCTATCAAGGCTATGGACGCCTGACTAGCAGTAGAGAAATGATTTGAGAGAACTAGAGGTATCTCCATCAGGGCTATGGATGCTTGACTAGTAGCGGAGAAATACCCAAGATTCTATTGCACGATAGTCGAAGGACTCAACCCATGTAGCTTGGATCGTAGGTATAGTTGTTTAGGTGTGGAGAAAGCTCAAATAAAGAAGGATGCACCATAAGCATGCACACACTCAGATTCAAGTAGTAGTTTATGATGGTTTTGCATTTGAGATTCCAACTCAACTTTACTTAAATATTCTGATCACACTTAAGTTAACATATCTCATAAATTATAAGTTTTGGGGTGACTAAATTCTTCAATATCTTAAAAATGGGTACACCATTTTTCCCAGTTGAGTCACCATTTGTTATACCTTGCATAACCACCCCATTTTATTTTATTTTGGAACAAAATGGGTTCCCCTTTTTTTTCTTTTGTTTTGTTCATCTTTGGTTGTTTGGTTGGGTCTTAGGAGTTGTTTGTTTTGCTCCTAAGTCTGTCTATTGCTCTGTCGGAGACAGGTCCAAAACCAAATCTAAATATGAAACTCTTTCAATGTTTGTAGTTCAGATATCGTTTTGACTTCGACTTCGTCTTCTCTTTTATTTCTCCTTTGTTCTATTGGTTGTTTTCAACGAATACTTGGGTTGGTTCATCCTCTTGTTGTTGGTCATTTCCTTGTGTTTTTTTTGTTTGCTCACGTGGAATCAGAATCGAGATTTGAACAAAAGTATGAAATTTTAAGTTTCCATATAGTGTCCTCGTTCTGACTCCATCTCCACTCATTTTCTTCCTCGTTTTCTTTGTTGTTTGGGTCAGGTCCAGTGTTCGCTCTGGTCCCGCTTCCCTTTTGTTTGTGTGTTTTGTTCTTTGCTTTTTGGTCAGGACCAGAGCCAAACCTGGAATCGAACTTCAAACTTTGTGAAGTTCCATTTCTGGTTTTGTCTACGCCCCCATCCTCTCGTGTCGTGTTTTGGTCGTTGTCCTTTTGTCGAAACCGGATCCAGAGTGGAAGTTGAATGTGGGAACTAATGATTAGTTCTGGTACGGTTCCCATTCCGGTCCCACTTCTAACCCCATTTTACTTCTGATTCGGTTCCCGTTCCATTCCCGCTTCCGTCCTTGTTTTGGTTCTTATCCAATTTTGATCCTGACCCCGCCACATGTTAAGAAATATATTTAATGCCTAATACTTCTACGGTTCTGCCTTTGATAGAGGCATAGTTTGACTAAGTAAATATTATCTAAGGAGGATGGAGAAGGGATTATATGATTGAATAACTTTGATGTTTTGTTCATCTAATACATGAAGTTGTTGCAGGAATCTAGAAATATTGGGGGCATCAGATGAGGCTTCTCAGAGAAGCCAACTAGGTGAAACTTCATGGCAAGGATTTAGACCGAAGAAGATCAAAGTGGAACAACTCCCGTATACCTTCAGATAAATTATGCAAAAGGGAGACGATGGGGATAATTTATTATTAGATCAGTTTATGGATATCGAGGAGGAGATAAGAACTGCTAGAAAGGAGTTAATCAAGTTAAAGGAGATGCAAAGGTTGGTTTCTGAAAAATTTGAAAGGATCATATTTGAAGATGATTGGTTGGATGGACCTGATTCAAGTACTCTTCAAAAAGTGTTCTCTAGTTATGACGAGTACATCCTTGAGCATTCAGTGCAAAAGTGAACTAACTCTTTTCACCATACTCGATATATGATTTTCTCCTCTTTTTGTGGGTTTTGACATGAGCTCAACTCTGAGTTTGAGCCGTTGGTTTCACTTTCTTCTTGGAATATCAGATTTCTTGTTGGCACAACAAAGTAATCAACTTTGGAACAGGGGTTCATGAGTCCACTTCTGTGTTCAGTTCTAGTTCCATTAATTGTGGATCTTGATTGATAATTGAGAAACTTGTGCATGTGGCACCCTATATGTATTATTAGGTTCTACTTTGTAAAGGCCAGCTAATTGAAGGAAGATCAGCCACCTGATGATAGAAAATAAAGATTAGATCTAGGATTTCTATGTTTTAGGAGAGAGAGACTATAAAAGTTCAGTAAAACTTGGTTATTTTATGGTTTTTCATACATCTTTATGTTGTGTTTTTTAAAGTTTGGATCTATTTTGATAAGGTTAATGGTACATGATCAATCCATACGCCAACGATTTTTGTTGTGCTTAATTGTTTCTTATTTGATGAAATTCAATAGAAGGAATTGGATTCAAGATTATATCATTGGATTATTTGTGGATAAAGTTGTTATCGTATTCATTTGATCTGTGTTTTAGATGATGAGGAGTGATTTGTTTGAAGCAAGTTTAGTGAATGTTGATGGTATTTGAATTAGCATTATGGATGTATGTAGTAGCATAGTTTATTCTATGGATTACATCTTGCTATAGTTGTGGTTAGGTGGGATAAACACTCATTATTGATATGCATGTCTGGATATGTAAGAATTTTACTCATGTTTCTTTGATTTGAAGCTCTGATTCATCTTTTTCTTTTATTTAAACCCCCTCCAAACGTAGACTAATTGATGTTATGCAATCCTATTCCTTGTTACCAGCAAAGGCCCCTTGAACATTACAGTTATATCAACCACTAAGTGATATCATCATAATTGAGAACCAATTACCAAGACCTTGGGAGTTAGGTCACCATGTGTTATCTTTCTCTTTCAGGAGAAATAGAATAGTAATATTCTATTTAATGTTGTTGTGTTGTTTTGACCCTCAACAAGACATAGGGATATAAAGGAGAGATAGAGAGATAGATATAACTTGGAAAATATAAAGGATGTGAGAGAGACAAAAAAATAAAGGGAGAGAGATAAATATATAGAGGGAGAGATGGAAGGAGAGAGAGAGAGAGAGAGATGATGAAAGAGGGGGAGATGGAGAGAGAAATATAAAGATATAGGAAGTGGTATATAGAGAGTGGGAGAGATGGATTAAATAAGAGAGAGAGAGAGAGAGATGATATAAATAGAGAGGGAGAGGGAGAGGGGGAGGGGGAGATGAGAAGATATAAATAGAGGGGGAAAGGGAGAGATAAAAGGAGATGATAGATACAAGTAATAGAGATAGAGGGAGAAAGATAGATAGAGGGGGAGAGATAGAGAGATATAGATAGAGATAGGGAGGGAGAAATGGGGAGTGTTTGTGCAAGAGTGAGAGAGATATAGAGATACAAATAGGGAGGGAGAAACATGGAGTGTGTGTGTGTTTTAGAAAGAGAGATAATAAGATAGATATAAAAAGGGAGAAATATATATGTAAATAGATAGAGGGGGGAGAAAGAGGTAGAGAAATAGAGAGATGATAGAGGAGTAGAGAGATTTAGAAAGATAGAGTGATAGGGAGAGAGGGAGAGAGAGGGATAGATAGGGATAGAAAGAGGGAGGGATATGGATAGAGAGAGGGAGAGATATAGACATATATAATGGGAAAGATAGAGGGAAAAGAGAGAGATGTAGGGAGTGGTAAGGATATAGAGATAGGGGAGAGAGATAGAGAGGAAGATATATATGGAGATAGATATGGAGATGGATATATAGAGAGAGAGGGAGGGAGAGGAGAGAGAGATGGAGGGATAGAAAGATAGAGATAGGAAGTTGTATATAGAGATAGGTAGAGAGAGGGAGATACATATGGAGATTTATATATAAGGAGATGGGAAGAGAAAGAGAGACATCTCTTTATATCCTTTTCTCACTCTGTATCTCTATATTTCTTATTATCTCTCAAAATCTCTCTTCCTCTCTCCATTATTTCTCTTTATATTTATCTTCCCTTGTCTCTTCCTCTATCTATCTCTCTATTTTCCTCTCTTCGTCTCTTTCCCTCTCCCTATCTCTCTCCTCAATATTTTTTGATATCCCTATTTATCTCCCCTTTCCCTATTTATCTCTTGATCTCTCTACCTTTATACATATCTTTGTCTCTTATTTCTCTTTATCTCTCTATCTCGCTATCCCTCTCTTTATGTGACTATATCTATCTATGTCTCTCCTCTTCTCTATTTTCCTCTCTTTCTTTATCTATCTTCCTATCTCTTTCTCTGTCTCTCCCTATTTATTCCTCTATATCTCTACCTCTATATCTATATACTATCTCTCTTTTTATTTCTCTATTTCTCTTTCTCTCTCTCTCTATATATATATATCTCTTTATTTCTCTTCATCTCTATTTTCTCTCTTTCTCTCTATTTTTTTTCCTCCTTAAGTGTGCAATGGGTATATTGAAGAGGTTTTAAAGGTGAATCATCATATCCTTAATAAAATTAAATGTTACCTTGAGCATAAATCCTAAAGTACATGTATTATTCTTGGATTGTTGGGATGAAACAACTAATCAAAAGTTAGCTTCTCTCTAACTTCATAAATTTTAATTCAAATTTTAAGTTTGAAGTTCATTTTATTATATAGATATTTAAAAAAAAATCAAAATAGAATTATTTTACAATAATTAAAATTTCAATAAGATAAATAATTATAAATTAATTTAATTTAATCATTTTTAATTATTATTTATAATTTCTAGAAAATAAAAATAATTAAATATATATATCTATATATATAAATTAAAAATTAAAATAAATTAAATTAAATGCAGGGTCAAAACATATCAAAATCCAAATATTAATAAAAATATTTTTTATATAGTCAGAAAAATTTTACAATGATTTTGTTGTATGATCTTCAAAGGTTTACATATTTATGTTTTCTTGCACTCATTGTTGTTATACTTTCTCTAGAATTTCATTAGTTCTTACTTGAAGGGTGTGTTGTCCTCGGATTTGAATGGCCAATGTCTTGTGTTGGTTTCCTCTTCTTTGCTTATTTCCATCTTTTCATCCATTTTCTGCTTCAAAAGCTTTGCCTTTGATATCCCGAGTTTCATTGTTACCTACATGGAGATAGAAAAATAGGTGATTCTTCTATAAGAATCAGCAAGTGCTCTCTTTTTCCCTTGATATTTCTCTTCATTTCTTGTTTTCTAGATATACCATAGACTTTCATTAGTTAAAACTAACTAGAATAGATTATCAACTATTCCAAAATTTACACTTTGGCCAAATAAAATTTCTTTCTTGTTAATGGAGTTACAATTTCCCCAATCTTTAGGATCAACAAGGAATAAGAACTAATTTATTTTTGCAAAGAAACAATGAAAGAATATATGTTCTAGAGTTTTTCGGTTTTTTGCATACATCAAAAATTTCAACAACATTTCCAGTTATGGAATAAGGGAGTTTTTTTAGTAACAAAAACCATTTGAAGCATACCTTTTTTGGCTCAACTATGCTATTCCAATTCCATTTAAATAATTTTTTCCAACTTCTTTCATTTTCCTTTAGTCCCCAATTTCTATTAACATGTTCAATGATGCATTTTGATTCACTAAGAGTGTTGTAGATTTTTTGAGTTCAAGATGTCCATTTTGGTTTCATCTTCCCATATGTAGTTTCCCATATTAATAACCCCATTATTATCACATCAATTCCTATTGTTTTTTGGTTCTTTTTATATTTTCCACGAGTATCTTATAATGGTATAAGTTCTCCATTGTGTTTTGGGTAGATCAAATTCATTGTTAAGGGCATCCCAAGATTTTAATTGGTAATTAGTAACAATACTCTTTATACTTTTGATACCTTTTTTTTCCTAGGCCTTTGTCGAGCATCCTTGGAGAAGGGCAAGGTGTTTTTCTTTATGTTTCAGGTTATGTTTTTCTTTATAGATTTATTTTTATAGTTAATATACTTCTTTTTATCAAGTCTTTCACTACTAGTTATGCTTAATTTAATAAATTCCCAATATTTACATATAGTTTTGAATATTAGTAAGCCACTAGGCAAGACAGGGAAGTCCCCTAGTAAAATATCACACATTGAGTTGTCCTTCCAGGCCTTTGCATTTTTTGGGACAACCCTTTCAATGTTTTTCCTCACCAGTATTTTCCAAGGTTCATTTCCATTAGAGTTAATTATCCATTTTACTGACAAAGTTATGCCATGTAGCTTAAGGTCTTTCAACCCAAGCCCCCCAAGTTCCTTATCAATGCAACAACAATTCCAAATCACAACATGTTTCCTTTTTTTTTCCTTTACCATCGGACTAGAGAAATTGCATGATCTTGTTTTGCACTTCTTCAATTTGGTAACTATTGAAAACCCACACCAAGGAGTAGTAAATGGTGTATGAGGAAACAATTTTCTGGAAAACCTATAATCTTCCAGCTAATGAAAGATAGTTTTTGTTCTAGCTATCAAGATTTTTTTATATTTTATTCTTGACCCAATTCCACATTTCTTTCAAGTTTAGATTAATAGCGAAGGGAAAACCTAAGAACCTTGGGTGTTTGGACTACCCCATTGGATCCCTATCTTGTTGAACCATCTTGGGGGGAGGTTTTACAACTTAGAAGTGTTGATTTTGGTTTGGAGACTTTAGCTCCAAAAGCAAGACTAAAAATGTTTAGCTTTTTCACTAAATTGTTAAAGTTTTCTTCTTTTAAATTGATGAAAATTGTTGTGTCGTCATAAAAATGGATATTTATTAACTCATTATCATTAGGTAGGATTAGGCCTCTTACTTTAGGACTTACCATGTTGTCCCTTAATAGGAAGTAAAGCACCTTAGTAGCAATTACAAACAAGGCCAGAGCAAGGGGGAAACCTTGTCTTATTGATCTGCCCTACAAGACCGAATTTGTCAGGGTGCCATTTATTTCCATTTGGGTGGTAGTGTCCTATAGTAAGGTCTCCATCATTTTAAAGAACATACTAGGAAAACCAAAGGCTTCCAAAGTCATTATGAGGAATGGCCACTCCACTCTAGCGTATTCTTTTTCAAAGTCAAGGAGAAGCAATCTGACATCTTACAAAGAGCTCTTAGCCCAATCCATCCCTTCCCAACTAGTTATTAAATTTTCAAGGATGTATATGCCTTTAATAAACCCTAACTGAGTGTAACTTATCAATTTGGGTTAGATATCCCTTAAGACATACCTTTTCAAATTTGAGGGGGATGATTTCCAAAACCATAAAGCCATAGGGATGTAAAGAAAATTAATCCCTAAAAAGATCTCCTCAAAAGATGTTGAACTTCTTAGTAGAGAAATTACTGAGGAAATTTCTCAAACATTATTGTCCTTTAGCCCTGACAAGTTTCCTAGGGTTGATGGATTGCCCCACTGAGTTCTACAAGCAAAACTTATAGTGGATATGTGAAAACCTTCTCCATGTCTAAATTGAGGCCATAAAAAAGGGTCTCTTCATAAACAAATTAACAAAGGGATTATAAAACTCATCCCCAAAGAAGGAGACAAGACATTAATAAAACAATGGAGGCCTATAACATTATTAAATGTATCTTATAAAATGTTTTTTACAGAAATAATAATAAATAATAAACTTATTAAGTTAATAAATGATTAAATAAAAAAAATAAAACTAAATTTTTTATTTATTAGAATTGAAATATTAATAAAATATGTAGCTAAAAATATAATTAAAATATTACACACAATATTAACATTAATTGAAAGAAAAAATCAATATTAAAAAATAAAAAAATATAAATTATTAAATAAATTAAATTTTGAGAGGAATGAAGTCGAAGATGGTAAGGATGGCGATAGTGGGGTTTGGCATGGGGTAGGCCACGAGATTCTAGGCAGCCTGTTCTGCTCAATGCAAGCTTCAGGGGTTGTGCATGTCCCCTATTTGTATGAGTTGTGTCATGGGGAGGGTGGGGTCTATACATGCAGGGCTAGCTTTCATTTCAATTGTTGGATTGTTCATCGTTTCCCTTTATTTTTAAATTTTATGTCTCTTTGTGATTTTGTGTTTGGTGTTGTGTGGTCGTGCTTTCCATAGCACCCTCTGGGGGTCTCGAGGATCCATCTTAGATGTATTTCAAAACAGTTGCTATGAATGGGGATTCATCTTCATCGAGGTATGGCGATGTCATTAATTTTATTTTACAAGCTACGACAAAGGCACAGAGTAATTTATCTCTTTGGAAATGAAATAAAAACTAGTTGGTTTCCTGGAAAGGAGCAAGGATCGCTCGATTGTGGTGATCAATCTTGAGGTTGCTACAAAAAGATTTCATGTGCTTAGTAGATCATGCTTTAATTTGAAATTTCATGGTTGTCCGTATTTCGTTGCCCTTTTTGGAAGCATGGGCTCAAAGAAACTGGAGCCTGAAGGGAGATATGGAGATTATCCTTGGAGAAAATGGTTATTTTTTTCTATATTTTTTAGGCTTGTAGATCATCAAATGTTTTTTGAAGGTGGCCCTTATTTCCATAATCAAGTTGGGCTCTGTATTAAACCATGGCATTTGGGGTTTGATCCCTCTGAAGAGCTTCCATCAAAGATCCCTACGTGGGTTTAACTGCCTCGACTTCCAATGGAGTTTTGGCAGAAATATGTCATGCATTCTATTGCGACGGCTTTGGGGAAGCCCTTGGAACCCTCTCACCAAACCCTTGCTCAAAGGGTGACCTCCTTTGCTCGGATTTGTGTGGAAATTAATCTAAACATTCCACTACCCAAACCTGTTGAGATTAAATTAGGAGGTACGAGCTAGATTCAATAGGTGGATTACAAAGCTCTTCCTTTTTGTTGTACATTTTTTCATGAGTATGGACATTTACAAAAAAATTACCCCAAATCAGGAGGTAGTGCTCAACATTCTCAGCCTAAGCAATAGGTTTCTAAGCCTAATGCAAAGGGTAAAGCCCCATTTCAAAATGAGGGAATGGATTCAAAGGGTTTTATTCTTGTAAAAGGTCGGTCCAAGGCTAGGGGGCAGCTAGACAAAAAAACAATGTGCAAAAAGGAGGGTTTGGTAATAGGTTTGAAGTCCTCAAAAATTTTGAGGACTTGGATTCAATGGAGCATGATATTTCTCTTGGAGGCCAGGACACCCAAGGTTTGGACCTGTCTTCTCATATTTCCCAAATTCCTATTCATGAAGCAATTTTTCCTAGGACTTTAAAGGATGGCAATTCAAAGTCACCAAATCCTATTGAGACATTTGTGGATACTCAAGGGCTTGGTGGTGTCCTAGTGTTAGGTATGGTGTATAATCCTTTGTGTGAGAACCTTCTAGAAATTGAGGACAATTAGGTAAATATTGATCTAGCTATAGACTCTGGCACAAAGGAAGATGGTAAAAAGAAAAATATGCCCTAGCTGGGAATAAATCAGAAGATTTTAAAGAAGGGAGTGGCAGACGAGTTGGGAAAGGTGGGTAGGAAAAAGGATATGGAAAAGATGAAGATAATGGGTGAGTCCTTAGTGGAATCGGGTATTATTAAGACTTTGGACTCTCACTTTGCTTCATACCACAAACAATTGTGCTCTCATGGAATGCAAGGGGTCTGGGTAGCATCCCTAAACAAAATTCTACCCACGATTTGATTTGTGATTACAATTTGGATATTATTTTTATCTAGGAAACTAAACTTTATGTGGATGAAATGTGTAATGTTTCTTCCAAAGTCTGGAGGAGAGGTCTATGCTAGTGTGTTGGAGCTCATGGATCAGTTGGGGGTGTTGCTTTCCTTTGGAATCCTTGTAAGATAACTCCTCTTTGGTGGGTGGCTTGTAAGAATTATCTTTCAATGCTTGTGTCTTGTTTGGATTCTAGAGTGGTTTCTCTTTATTTCAATGTTTATGCACCTAATGATTTTCCAAGTAAGACAGTGTTGTAGTCTCAAGTTAGATTCATTAGATCTTTGGCACCTTTTTGTACTTGGATTCTTACAGGTGATTTCAATTCTATTTGTTTCCTAAAAGAAAAATCTAGTGGGGTAGGTCATTTGGGTCCTTCTTCGACCTTAATGTGTGATAATATCTCTTCTCTCAAGTTGGTGGATGTGAAGCATGTTAATGGGACTTTTACTTGGCATAACATAATATGTGGGGAGAGTTCTATTTCTGAGAGGCTTGAAAGATTCCTTGTTTCTAACCATTGGCTTGGAGATTATTGGGCTTCTTCTTCTAAAATTTTGGGATGGAAAGGGTTGGATCATTGTCCTATTAAATTTTCATCCCTTCAGTTTTCTATGTCCAAAAACTCTCCTTTTAAATTCTAGCTTATGTGGTTTCATGATCGTAGTCTTCACCAGTTGGTTGAGGGTTGGTGGTTTGAAGGGAATCCCACCTTTGGTACTACTATGTTCTCCTTTTTCAAGAGGCTTTTGTTTGTTAAGTGCAAGCTTAAAAAATGGAACAAAGATTCGTATGGGAATATTTTCATTGAGAAAAAGAAAGTTTAGGCTCATTTGGATAGCATCACTTTCAGAACTAAGGAAGAGAGCATGATAGTGGAGTTACTCTAGGAAGAGTCTAGACTTTCTAGGGATCTAGTTGAATGGGAGTTACAGGAGGAAATTTTTTGGAAACAAAAGGCTCACACTGATTGGATTCAGGAGGGGGACAAGAACACTATTTTTTTTCATAATTTTGTCAAGGAAAGAAGGTATGGTGATTTGGTGACTTATATTATTTCCGGGCAAGGGGATCTTCTCTCTTCTTCTCAAACCATTTATGAGGAAGTTGTTAGATTATTTTCTTTCCTTTTCATGGAAGATAACCCAATGGTGGTGGTTGAGGAGGATATTGTCCTTGATTGCATTCCTCTAATTGTTTCCAAGGAGATGAATAAATTACTCCTAAAGCCTATTTCTCTGGAGGAGGTTGAGAGCATTGTTTTCCAGATGAAGAAAGGTAAAGAACTTGGTCCTGATGGATTTCCCGTTGAGTTTTTCTAGGAGTTTTGGGATATCCTAAATTTTGATTTTCTAGAGGTGGTTAGAGAGTCTCAAACTAATAAAAAAATTCTCAAGGCTCTTAACTCAACCTTCTTTTCTCGTATTCCTAAAAATGATGGAGCCAACTCCTTTGATTCTTTTAGGCCTATTATTTTATGTAATGTTTCTTTTAAAATTATTACTAAGCTGATTGCAGAAAGGTTGAAAACTTTCTTGGCCTCTTTAATATCTGTGGAGCAAGGGGATTTTGTAAAAGGTCATCAAATTGTGGACGATATTGTGGTGGCGATGGAAGCTGCACATTCCATGTCCTCTTCCAAGGAGAAAGCAATGTTTATAAAATTGGATATGTCTAAAGATTATGACAGGGTCAGGTGGTCCTTTCTTTAGCATATGCTTGTGGCCTTCAGGTTTCATCCTGACCAATCTCTTGGGTTATGAGTTGTGTGACCACATCCTCCTTCTCTATTTTGATCAATGGATCACCTTTCTCTTCCTTTTCGGCTTTAAGGGGACTCAGGCAAGGAGATCCTTTACCTTTGTATCTTTTTATTCTTTTGGTTGAGGGTCTTGGTAGATTGTTGAGGTGACATATAAGGATAGGGATCTTATCAAAGGTTGGAGCTAGAACCAGGGATCAGTCTCCCAAATTCACCTCCAGTTTGTTGATGATACTGCTTTGATAGGGTTGGAAAGAATTGACGAGGCAACTAATTTTAGGAAGGTTTTGGATATTTATATAGTTTCTTATGGTTAAAATATTAATGAGGGTAAGTCTAGCATAATTTTCTTCAATACACCTAAGCTATTCCAGAACAAGATTGACCACATTCTTTGTTTTTAGATTGGTAGCCTTCCTATGGATTATTTTGGAATTCCCCTCTGTGTGGGAAATTTGAATAAGAGGCACTGATAGCAAATTTTGGAAAAATTTTGAGCAAAGGTTAATCACTAGACTTTTAGATGATTATCCTTTGCTAGTAGGTTGACTCTTAAAAAATTTCATGCAAGCTCTCCCTTTGTACAAGTTCATGGCTTTATATGCTCCTAAGGGTTTTCTTAAGGAATATGATTCTCTCTAGGAAATTCTTATGGGATGGAAATATTGAGCATCAAAAGTGGATCTTGGGAGTTGGGACCAGATGTGTAAGCCCAAGGAGTATGGTGGTTTGGGTCTTAGGCAGTTAGGGCATAATAGTTTGGCTCTTGCTGTAAAATTATATTGGAGGTGGTGCACTCTTTCTAATCAGCCTTGGGCTCGTATTCTGAATTAAAAATATCTAGGTGGAGTGGATGATGCGGACATCCCCCATATGGAATTAAATGTTAAGGGGTCCATGATCTGGAATGCTTTAAAATGGGGTTCCACCCTCATCAAGGAGGGTTTATTCTAGATCATTAATAAAGGTAATCTTGCTCACTTTTGGTTAGATTATTGGGATGGTCATTTGTTTATCCTTTCATCTCACCCTCTTCTTCAAGCTTTAAGTGAATCTTTTATGGAGGCTAGTTGTAAAAATGTTGGAAGCTTTAAGTTCTCTTCCTCTTTTTGGGCTTCTTTGGTGTATCAATGGCATCACCCTATTACTTGGCCTGGTGGGGGCTCTTTGGAGGAGAGGAACTCCTTGGCTTTGATTCTTGTTGAGCGTCCTTGTAGTTCTCTAGAGGTACAAGATGCTTTGGCTTGGGGTAATGGCCCTAATGGGAGGTACATGGTGGCTCATGATTATGCTACTTTGCTTGGTCGACATGGTGTCTTGGAGGAGAGTCCCTGGTGGAAACATATATGGAACAAGATTGGTCAACCCAAGTGTAATCTATTTATGTTGTTGTTAAGTCTAAACAAATGCCTTACTTGGGAGAACATTAGGAAAATGGGATTTTTTGGCCCTTCAATTTGCTTTGTGGAAATAGTGAAGAGAACTCTTGCCATCTTTTCTTCTAGTTCTCTTTTGCATCTGAAATTTGTAAATTGTAGTGGCATTTGTGGAAGAGATAATTTGTTCAAGCCTTGTCTCTGTATGATCTATGGATGAACTTGGGCTTCCCTCTAGTTTTTGCATCCTTTTTGGTGGCTGCTTGGGATTTGGGTCCTTCCCTAATCATTTGGCATATTTGGCTGGAGAGAAATATGCATGTTTTTTAGGATCATAGGCAGGGCGCCCTCTAGATCTGGTTTAAGATTAAAATTATTCTCAAAGAGACTAAAGAGGCAAATTTTGACCTAGTAGAACCTCTGACCTTGAATGATTCCACTTTTTCTTTTCCCTTTTGGAGCTTTTTAGGGACTCTAGGGCTTATCTTCAGTGTGGTTACAAGGTGAAGGTGTCCAAGAAGGTGAATCATGTGGGTAAGTGGTGTTCACCTCCAGTTGGGGTCTCTAAAATAAACATGGATGGTTCTACTTGTGGTAACCCAAGTGCTACTGGCATTGGTGGCGTGGGATGAGATAGTCGAGGTCGTGCTCATTTTTTCTTCTCTATTTATATGGGAGTGCACTCTACTAATAAAATGGAGGCTTGGGCTATTCTCGAGGCATTGGAAAAAGCTTGTGAGTTCGATTGGAGGAAGTTGATATGCAATATGGATTCAATGATTCTTGTTTCTCTACTAAAAAACCAGACTTCCAGAACTCTTCTTGAAGATTAGGTGTGATTGTTAGAAAAATTCTCAATTTGGCCTCAAATTTTGTCTCTATTTCCTTTGTGCATATTCCAAGGGAGTGGAACAAAGTGGCTAATTGTCTTGCTAAATGGGCTTCTGGTGAGATGGGAGAGTGGTCTATCTGGGGTTGGGGTCAACTTGACTAGCAAAAATGTTAGCAACTTGCTCATCTTCTTCATGAGGATCAGAAAAATTAAATGTGTTGTATTGGTCTGATTGTATGCTCTTTGGTGTTGGGAGGATGGCTGGTGTGGTGGCCTTTTGGACACTTGTGATTCCCCCATAGGTCTTTATTTTGATATTTCTCTCAAGTTTTGGGGCTTTATGTCTCCTTTTATGTAATTCTTTGCTTTTCCTTCAATAAAATTTTCACCCCTTTTCTTTTAAAAAAATAAATTAAATTTTAAAAATTAAAACTTTATTTAAATAAAATATAAAAATAAAAGAAAACTATATTGAAATTGTTAAAGTTTAAATTTTAACTTTTATATTAAAAATTACAATTAACACCAAACTTTAAAATAAAATGAAACCTAGTCAAAAGATAAAATATCAATTAATAATTTATTTATTTATTTAATGAATAATAATTGTTGTAAATATTATTATTTGAATAAAATAATTATATTTATTAAAAACTTATTATTATTTTTCTATATATGTTTTTTGAAAAGTTAATTGATAATATTATTATAATTTCCATATAATATATATATTAAAATCAATTATTTATATTATATATTATAATATAATAATTATTAAAATAAATTTAAATTTAAATTTAAAAAGTTTTAAACATATAATTTATTGTATACTATAATATAATAATTATTAAAATCTTAAAAAATAAAAATAATATTTAAAAAATTTAAAATATATAATTAATTATTTATACATATATTTATTATTTACATATGTTATAATTAAAAGAAATCTGAAAGTCTAAGTTTAAAAAGTTAAAAAGAAAAGAAAAAAGTGTATTTTTATCCTATCTTTTCTTTAATTATATATTATATTTTTTAATATTTTAGAAAATTTGATGGTTGAGATCATTTCAATCGTGCATCCTTCTCTTCAATTTTCAATTGTTTCAAAAGCAAGTCATCCACTTCATATAGAGAATGCCTTCAACATAATTAAAATTGATAGTTAAATTTAATTAGCTAAATACTATCAATTTTAATTAGTTAATTAAACATTTAAAATATATAATTTTAACAAAATATTTTTTTATAAACAATCATATTTTTTTAATAAAAAGAGAAGTAAAAAATTATTAAATCATTAGGAAAGGTACATACAAAAGAGACAAGAAACACCACATACAAAAGAAGGACCAAAGGCGCTCAACCAAGAATTTATACAGCCATCAACCAACCATGTCCTCAGAAATAATCTTATCCAAACTTTGGGAATACTCTCTGGATAATTGCCCCCATTCCTCCACCTACCAGACTCCCATATTCTCATAAACCCATTTAGCTAGGTATTTTGCAACCTTGTTCCATTCTCATAGGACATGGACAAACGAGATGTAATTAAACATAATACTTAACCGAAGAATATGATGAGACACCGAAGCTAATTTCCAGTTGGTTATGTCCAAAATGTTGTCATTCAACGTATTAATCAAAATATATGAGCCAGACTCACAAATGATTTTGTGCCAACCCATACACAAGCTCTTTCCAGAGCAAAGAGAATACCAAGACCTTCCATAAGGTTTTTTTTTGCTTCCCCTTGGAGATGAAGAGAAAAATGACAGAACCCGAACTATCTCTCCCAACTCCACCAATACCAACATGCCTGAGGTTTCCCCTAGAAGAACTATCAATATTGATCTTTAACATACCTTCTGGCAGTGGAAACCATCGACCAACCCTCTAAGTTTTCTTTTTGGAATGGTGACTCCTCCTACATAGGGGAGGGCATGAAAAGTTGCCATAGAATTCTAACCTTTTCACCAACACTTCCTCCCCACCCTCCATCCCACCATAAATTCCAAATGTTCATAAAGAGAGAGAACTAAAAAAAAAATGAGAAGAGCATTCCTCACCATTGCCACAAATAACACAAAAATAAGGACCCTGAAAACCCCTCTTCTAAAGGTTGTCCTAGGTGAGGCACCTATTCCTAGCAACAAGCCATAGGAAAAAATAAATTTGGGCCAAGAAAAATTGTTCCACATTCTTCCACCACCTAACTTCCATCCCTCCATATTTCTAGTAATTCGGCTATTAGTATCCAGAGGCCACATAATACACCCCCTTAGAGTCTAGACTCCAAGCCAAAATATCTCTACTCGTAACAAGCTACAAGCTCTACCATCTAGAATTCTTTTTAAATCTTCTCTATCTGCATCATATCCTCTGACTATCCATTCAAAAGGATCCTTCCATCTAGACACCTCCACATGACCTAGCCACTTAATACATTTGAAGTTGTGAACACGATACCACCCCGCTTCCAAGAAACAAAGACAAAGGTCATGTAAATGAGGGTACATGTGCATTATTTGTGGGAATCCATCCCATGAGTCATACCAAAATAGAGCTTCAGATCCCCTATGGAAAATTCAAAACAAACCTTTCTTTATCAAATTAGCACCCTTTTTTAGTGTGTCTCAAATCACAAATCCTTTTCCAATCAGAGGAACTCTAGGCACATCTTCCCATGCAATTCCCCTCAAATACTTGAAGGAGAGAATCTTAGCCTAGGCATGTTCTTAATTATTGCACCACCTTCAATAGAGCTTAGCAGCTAAGGCTTGACTAGTGAGGCTAGCTTGTCTCATCCCAAGACCACCCTCTTGCTTTGGCCTGTAGATAGTTTCTCACTTAACCAATCTCCACTTCGAAGATGCCAGATTATCAGCCCATAAAAATTTCCTTAAAAGAGAATCTAACACCTTGATGAAACTTGAAGGAGCAACCTAGATTAAGCACCTATAGTTAGGCAGAACTTGGACAACTGATTTCAGCAGTAATACTCACCTAGAAAAGGAAATACACCTATGGTTCCAATGGATAACCCTCACATGAAACTAATCTAGCACATTTTTCCAAGTCTCCCTAGGAGGAGAGCCAACAAATAGAGGAATTCCAAGTTAAACTAAAGGAATATCTCTAATCTAAAATATTAGGATTCGAGCTATCCAATGTTAAATAAGAATACGGGTATTGAAGAAAATAATAGAGGGTTTACCTTCATTGATTTGTTGGCCTAAGGCTGCCATGTAGATGTCTAAAACCTGTCTAAAGTTATCATCTTCTCTTATCCTAGCAACCCCCATCAAATTAGTATCATCAACAAACTGCAAATGAGATTGTGAAGGTAGATCATTGCCCCATCTCCACCCTTGAATAAGACCTTGATTAACATGATGCTTAATGACTCTCCCCAGACCCTCTACTAGAAGGATAAACAAATAAGGAGAAAAGGGGTCTCCATATTGAAGACCTCTAGAGGCTCCAAATAAAGAAGGTTCACCATTGACCAGCACAGCAAAGGAGGTAGACGTGATGCAAATCATCACCCAATTAACCTAGTCAATGCCAAAACCAAAGGAAAGAAGCACTTTTTGAAGGAATGACCATTTGAATTTATCAAAGGCTTTGGTCATATCCAATTTAATAAACATAGCCTTCTCCATGGAAGTTTCCATGGAGTGAATAGTCTCAATAGTAATGACCACTCCATCTAAATTTTGTTTATTTGCCACAAAACCTCCCCATTCCTTTGATATGAGCCTATTGATCAACTTCTTAAGCCTTTTCACAATAAAATTTGAGGCAATCTTATATACCACATTGTAGAGAGATATTGGCCTAAATAGGTCCAAAGAGTTATTTCCTTCTCTCTTGGGAATAAGGGCTAAAAACATAGAGTTCATAGCTCTAAGCATTTGTTTGTGTATTTGAGATTCTTACATCACCTCTAATAAATCAAATTTTATTTCCCATAATTCCTAGAATAATTCAAGAGGAAATTCATTCGGTCCAGGGGCTTTCCCTTTCCTCATCTTGAACATATCTTCAAGCTCATCTAGAGAGATGGGGCTAATAAGTCTCTTATTCATTTCAGCAGTCACTAAAGAAGGGATGCAAGCCAAAATATGGTTTTCTTCTTCAATTGCACATGGTGAGTACTTCGAGAATAGAGAAGAATAATACGGAGAGGCCTCTCTAGAGATCTCTTTTGAGGAAGTAAGATGATCCCCTCATGAAGAAACTAGTGAGGAGATTGAATTCCCATGCCTTCTAGCCTTGATAGAATTAAAGAAGACTATTGTATTTCTATCTCTCTCTTGAAGCCACTCAATCTGAGCCTTCTACTTCCAATATATTTCCTCTCTTAATTCCCATTCTTTAAGATTTTTTGTAGTGGAAGATTAGTCCTTGAGATAGTCTTCAAAAATACCATGGTCTCTGACTTGGTGGGTAATAGCATCTAGACAAGCCTGAGTAGTCAACTTAGCAAGAAAGATGTTGTCATAACACTACCTATTCCACTTTTTGAGATGATGCTTCAAATTGTAATTTCTTGAAAAAAGAGTACATCATAGTACCATAGGCTAGTCTGTCATGATTCCACCAATTTATCATAAGGCCATACAACTGTGAATCTCTCAACCACATAAGCTAAAACTTAAAGGAAGGATTCTTAGAGACCCCTGCTAGTGAAGGTGATAGTTTTATGGGCCAGTGATATGAATCCCTCCATGGAAAGATCTCAGAGCTAGTAGTCCAATTATTGCCTATCTAGAAGAAAGAAACCAAAAACCTATTAAGTATCTCTAAGATTAAGTCCTTACCACACCTGTTATTCCACGTGTACAAACCATTAACTAGATTTATGTCCACCAAATTAAGGAATGAGATATTATCTTTAAGAAGAGTGGAAGAAGGCTCCAACCTTTTAACCCCTCCCCTCTTTTCCTCTAGACTGATTATAGTATTGAAGTCTCCTGGTAAGATTCAAGGATAAAACAAAACAACTAAGCAAATGTACCTAATATGAGACCACAATTGAGATTTACCCAGAATGTCAGTCAGGGCATAGACATTGGAAAATAGAATAACCTCTTCAAACTCTAAACTAGAAGCTACCATCGAGATGGAATTCCTACTAGAAATCCACTAGAAGCTATTCCCCTAGCATTACCCTAAGCACTAATACACTGGCATTGGATCCTCCACCATAATTTGAGAGTAGTCTCTTGGATGAAGAAAATATCAAGTGAATAAACTCTAACTAAATCTTGAACAACTTTTTGTCTAGGGCCACTATTCAAGCCCCTTACATTCCAAGAAAGGATAATCATTTCGAAGAGTTGGAAAAGTGGGAATCGATGGTTTTGAGTGAACCTGACTCCACCAACATCTCCCCCATTAATTTAATTTTATCTTGCTCTTTCTTTCACCCCACCTTAAGATGCCTCTCTATAGCATCCTTTTTGAGATTTTTTGTTGCAACCCTAGAGAGGGTGAGACCCTGCTTCCTTTCTCTAAATCTAATTTTATCTTATCCAAAGGAGGAATCATTCCAATCAAGGTTGATTCATTAGATTCCTCAATAGCTTCAAATATTACCAAAGCACAAAAATTCACTTGACTAAGATCAATGTTCATTTGCATTTCAGGAAGACCACCCTCCTAAATAGCCTAAAAATCCTTTACTCTAGAAACCATCTCCACATTACCCTCTCCAAGATCTAACTCCCTTGGAGCAACCTCTTATTGATCAAAGTCATCTAGTACCTCAAAGTGGTTGAAAACACCATCTTCATGTCTATCTTTTAGAGTTCTTTTTTTGCATCTTTCCTTATTGGGAGGCTTAGATGGAATGAACCCCTCCTTGTATGCATCCTCCCTCGTAATTGGAGCCTTTTCTTTTTCCATTTTAGAGGCTTACTAAGGAGGCATGTTATGAGGTATCCCAAGGGAATTAACCCTAGGGAATCTCCTCTGTAAGTGGTCATATTCATGGAAAGTATAACACCTAAAAGGTAGTGCTTCATAGTCCAATTTTTTATTCCATGAAGAGGATCCAAGGTGAATTTATAAATAATCTGGTAAAGGTTATTTAAATCAATTTCAATGCAAATGCGAGTAAAGGAAATTATCTTTTTGTCCAACATTTGTTGAAAAGGGCCAACCAGCTTGCCTAGCAATAAAGCTATTGAATGAAGAATATTTGTCTTCCAAAATTCCAATGGGAACCAAGGGAGGTGCAACCAGACAAGAATACATGATGGAAGCTCCTCTGCAGGGTTGAAACCAACATTCCATGGCTTTATGAACAAGCTAAATTGATTATAAAAGTAGGGCCCTCCTTCAAAGGCCTTGTTATGATCAAGTAAGCAATTAAATACCACCAAAAAATAATTGTTAGCCACTAGCATTATCTTTATTTCACCCTCAGGGTTTCATGTCCACCGAGCCCAAGATTCCAGAAAGGGAAGAGAAAGCAAAATCCCCATGAACTTGCAAATTAAATCATGATTTTTCAGATAGTTAATGTCTTCCTCAACTGAGTCTAGTTTAATAACCAAAATTGGTTGATCTTGGCTCCTTTCCAAGAACCCGTTTATTTTTTAAATTTGAAGGCCCCCATTCAGATTCAGGCCCTTCAAATTTGAGGGTTTATTCAAAATGGTTAAAAAATTTGCATGCATGGAAGATGATGGGTCATTCCCAATCAAAGCCTCCCAAAAAGGTGAATTTTACTTCAAACCAACACCTCTAGGTAATGTCATACTAAAAAAAGGAAAAATCCACTCTAAAGCCCCGACCAAGACACAACCAATAAAAATCTACACCCACAAAATAAAGAGCATAAATAATGCCCCTAAAGGCCAAGAAGAGCCCCCACACCTCCCTGAACAAAAAACACCCCTCACATTAGATGCATGCAGCACAAACGACATGCAAAAGGAAGGGAGAGAGAATGGCTAGAATTTGAGAACCCTAGCCCACACAATGAAACAAAAAAGAATTCATTCATGCAACCATCCTCGTCATTCAGTTGGTAGAGCACTCCAATATCATATGGAAGGTCCTAGATTCAAGTCCTAGTTGTTCCATGAAAAGCTCAACATGGTGTCAGAGTAAGGCTACACTAGGTGCCCTGAGCATTCTATTAGAGTGGCTAAAGGAGAGGTGTTGGTAATAATCCAAACCTAGACCAAAGATGGGTTGGTCCTATAGGGGCTAGTAGCTTAGTTGGTAGAGCACTCCAATAGCATATCGAAGGTCTTAGGTTTGAGTTCTAGCTCGTCCATGAAAAGCTCAACATAGCTTAATACAATTTTAACAATAATGTGTGTGGCACCATCCCTATAAATTGTTGGGAAGAAATAAGAGACATCATGTTGATTAAAATCTAAGGGATGGGTAATCTCCCTTGGATCACAAACTATAAAGATAATTCAAATAAACAAAATACGTTAGTTAAATTGGAAAAACCATAATATATCTTCTTAGTTTTTATACTAATTTTGATTTGATATTTAATTTAAAAAAAGGTAAATAGAATCATTATTCAAACTGTGTGAATAAAACTTTCGGGTGACGTTACTTTTATTAGGACTAGGCATTAGATGAAAGTAGTAAACAAGTGATGATCATGGCAACCAATCACTTTTAAGTTTAATTGCTTCCCTGTGTGGGTAGTAATCATAGAGGAACTGTCTGGGGAAAAGGGGCCCTAGAAAGGGTTGCATACCCACATAAATAGCTCACATAAAACCTAGTTAGAAAAGAAAACTACATATATATTACACTTTGATCTCGTCTGGACGTTGTGTATGTAGGCAATCTAGGGAATGAAGAATGTTCCCAGTATGAAGGTGTTCAAGGTTGAGGATTAGGGAGTGCTTAAGAAAGTTTATTTAATTTATAATCAAATAATAATATCAATTGAATAAGGGGGGTAAATAGAATCTCTAATATAAATATCAATATAAAATATATTCATTGTATACTCAGAAGAATCTAGTGGATGGATTTCCTTGACTCCCCTAGGATTTAGGCCAAATTTCAAGGTGGGACTCAATCCTTTATTAATATATCCCTAAATGATGATGACCTTGGTGCATTTTCATTAGAGAAGTGTATCATTTAGAAGAGACTTGGGAAATTGGACTGTCCTTAGGCATTCAAAAGAAAATCAAAGAAATGGATTGTCCCTAGAAAACTTAGAGTGATGAGCTTTCTTTAAGTCTAAGACTCTGGCTAGAATATTATACCTATCATGTTGGATGGATAGATGCCTATATTTTTTGATATATATATATATATATATATATATATATATATATATATATATATATATATATATCAATCCCTATCCTCTTTGATTGATGAATCCCTATCATGTTGGATGGATAGAAGATTACCCAAGTATAAAATTGAATGAACAACTAATAAACTATTAAGAAAAATGAAAATGAGTAAAAATTAGAAGTATAATTAGAGGGCATGTTACATGATATGGGATCCCTATGTAGGGGTGGATGATGCAGGGACCATAACTTCCGATAGTGCATGGTGGAGGGGAAAATAGTTAATGAATTTCATGCCATCATGGTGAAGGGACATGGTGGACATGATGTAGACTGCAATACAAGAGGTGATGAGGTGGGTACACAACTGGGGGGAGAAGTGATGGTTAGAGGATGAGATGTGGAGAAAGGGGGAGGACAACACCATGGTCAAGATTTTGGGAGGGAAGGGGTAGAGGGAGAGAGAGAGAGAAGATGATTAGGAGGTGGTGGATGAGGAGATAGTGGAGGTAGAGGTGGAGGAGAATGACAACAACAATAACAACAGTGACTCAGATTCATCAAGTTCAAAGAGCTAAGATGATATGGAGATAGGGGTTCCAAAGAAAGGATCATTGAGGTAGATAGAGGAGGAGGGGGACAAGGATAGGAATAGCCAAAGGGGGGAGCTAGAGGCCAAGGTGAGCTTGAGTTGGAAAGAGTGTTGAGTGAGGAAAATGGCTTACGGTCTGAGAGAGACTAGATTCAAGGAGATAGGGAAACTCTACAGGCTGAGAGATAAATTTTACATATAGAGAGGGAAATATTATAGGTTGAGAGGGATACCCTACAGGAAAAGAGGGATAGCCTAATTTTAGCCTATGATGCTTCACAACTAGAGAGAGACGGATTATTTGTGTGGATACAAAGGGAAAAGGAAAATGGATTAACCTAAATGAACCTAATGGATTAAGACAATTATGATGAAACTAATGATCATGAAATGATTAGGATGGATGAAAGATACTTAAACTAACAAATCTATATTAACATAAAATGAACCTAATGGATTAATACAATGATGATAAAAATAATAATAATGCAATTATTAGGATGGATATTTTTAGACTAACAAATCTATATTAACCTAAAATAAAACCTAATGGAATAATGCAATAATGATGATGGATGATAGATGGCATATGATGATATGTGGATATAGGTGGCATACCATGGTACATCGAACATAGGAGTGGAATAAGTGAAAGATGGAGGATAGAAGAAGAGAGATTGATGAGGAAAATCAAATTTACATGATATAAGTAATTAAGCAAGGACAAAACAATGATAGGATAGGTGGATGGGGGAGAGGATGGGAAGGTTGAATATAATAATTAAACTAAAATGTAGTGAGAAATTAATTTTATATATCATGAGGCTTTATGTACCAAGGTATAAGGAACTAGGGTAACTTCATATTGTGTGCATAGGAATAACTCAGTAAAAAAAGGTTAATCTGACATCTCACAAGGTCGTATATAGCCTTGGTGGACATGATATTGGAAAACCATAAACATGAGGAATTCCCCAATGTAACTCAAGGTCTCAATGGACCTTGGTGGGTAAAACATGGGACAACCATGTAAAAAATGTACATGAAAGTCAAGAAGTTTCCCCTAGTTTCACCACTAAGATTATGCCATGATATGAAGAATTGTGGTGAACCTAAGTAGTAAAATGGGAAGCCAAAAGAAAGATAAAAATAATCTAAAACAACCATAAAAGTGACATTGTGAGAGGTAAAATCTTTCATTTATCATAGATTGACAAATATGGCATAAATTTATCAATGTTGAACAAATGAGATAATCCCTCTCCCTATGAAATTATTGAGCAAGCATAAAGGAAATAACGACATCCAACTAACATAAAATCATAAGCAACATAAGCATGACATTTATTCCTAAACTACTCAAACACCATCCCATAGGGGGATTGGTGCTACTTTGATGTGGAAAGTAGCCCTTTCCCAACCCCTTTAGATAAGCTAATGATAATGATGGACAAGATCATTTCTCCAATGAAGAAAGTGACCTTGCATGAGATGTAGATGAAATTGTTAAGATTGTGGAGTGGATGAACAAAATCAGATCTCCATGTGAAGAGAGTGACTTTGCATAAAGATTGTGGAGGATTTGCTTGAGGATGATGCTTGCATTTAAAGATTTTCAAAATGCCAATGTTGAAGAGGGACCAATGTGGGATCAAAATCAAGCCAATGAGATAAGGACACTTGTCATCATGTGATTAGTTGATGTATGTGCAAGATTTGGGAAGAGTGCCCAAGAGGGGGAAAATTTGAATTCAAATTTTGCCATAAATTTTGAGAGGGGGACAAGGAAAAACAGCAATAAATGCCCTGTTTGACTTGTCATGTTGAGGGAAAATGATTGTTTTAATAAATCAATAAAATTGATTTATTGTGCAAGTGGCTAGGTCTAGATAATGCAAGTGGGATGGGATTAACATTAGACTAGGATTAGATGATGATCATGCTGATTTAATGCTGATTAGATGATTTGACATTTTGGACTTAAATTTCTGATTTATTGAAATTAGAAAATGATGGAAAATGTATGATTTAGGATTTGATTTAAATAAAGTCCGATTTATTGGATGAATGGAATATGATTATGCATGATGTAATTTTATGTCTACATTTGCCCCTCTTTGAAGCAATGTACTTGTTGCGTTGGTTCCGAAATAGAACTTTACACGATCAAAATTTAAAAAATTTCGCGATTTTTGGATACTTGTGAGGAAAAGTACACTAACTGGTACATGCCCCTCGAGAGATGGCGAAAGATTCAATTTGAGAAATTCGATCTACATGATAAAATTGAAATGGGTGATTATGGATAATGATGCAAATGAGATGATTTTAAGATGCTTAGAATAACAAATCTATATTTATTCTAAGCAATTAAATGATGATATGATATGAAGACGGATAGAGATGGATGATGTGATATGCTATGATTATACATGAGATGATTTATGAAATGCTTAAGACTAACGGATCTATATTATGATGATGATATATGCAATGCATGTGAAATGTCCAATGTGTTTCCTATGATGTATGATATGAATGATATGTGGTATCACGGTATATTGATGGTTTCTTGAATCGCGAGGATGGATGCATGATGGATGAATGCATGATGGACTATTCATGATGCAATGTTAGCATGGAAATGAGATGATGACAAGAGGATCCAACAAGTCCATGATTGGTCGAGACTTTATTAGAGATGATGATGATAGATGATGATGATGATAAATGATGATAGATGATAAATGATGATAGATGGATGATTTTCTTATCCAAGGATTGGGATTTTCAAAGGTCATATGTTTGGATGTTGGGACAAAGCAAGTATTAGCCAAGAGATTATTTTTACAAGAAGCGTCCAACAAGCCACTGACAAACAAAGATAATTATCAATACCCATTCCTTTCTCTCTATATCATTTTGATTAGACATCATCAAGAGGTCACTGGAATGAGTGTAAAAGAATAAGTCAAAAGAAAAGATCATTAAAAAAATAGGCCAATGTTCTTCATACCTCTAGCCAAAAGGATTTTTGATAGGATAAGAATCCAAGGTGATATCCATAAATGATGCCCATTGTCGGAACGATATATCCTAGGACATGCATTGTACAGGATGATGATGGTTTGATAAGTTGATTGATAGGCTAATGATATAAAGTTGACTGACATGTTTACGACTGATCAAGAGTTTGATTTTGTTTTAGAGGTTTGTTGTTTGCTTTTGATTTTACAATTGAAGCTTTCATTTGTTGACTGTTGTGATTGTTTCTGTTTGTGTTGCCAAAGGATGAAGGTGATGATCAGTTTATTATGGATGATTTATTATTGCGGGTGAAAGCGAGATGAGACGGATGGATTTTTTCAAATATTTGGATGTTTTTGACATTTTGAAATGTTTTGAGGCTGTTTTTGGATTTTGATGTTTTTCAAATGTTTTTGATTTTTTGATGTTTCTAATGTTTTGGGATTTTGATGTTTTTTGAATGTTTTTGGATTTTTTGATGTCTCGGGGGCTGATCAAAGATTAGCCTTGCCTACGTTTAAGCTCAGAGACGACGTAGTTCGGATTCCAATGTTTTTGATGTTTTGAAATGTTTTGAGTGTTTTTTGGATTTTTGATATGTTTTGGATGTTTTTGGATTTTCGCATGATTTTGACGATTTGGATATGGATATGTGTATGACGATATCAGTGCTCTGTTTGGGATTTTGCTGAAAACCAAGCTAAGGTTGATTGATCAGATCGATGGATTGATGATGATGATAACATTGTTGAGGATACACAACAATGCATTGATAGTGTTATGCAACACAAGGATTTGATGGGATTGATGATGATAACATTGTTGAGGATACACAACAATGCAAGGACTGGGTTGATCGGGATTGATAACATTGTCGAGGATACACGACAATGCAAGGATAGTGTTAAGCAACACAAGGATATCTCGAGATGATTTTTTGACTGGATTTTGATTGATCACGTTTGATGAAGCTTGGTTTCGAACAAAAGATGTTTGGATGATTTGATGTGACGTTTGACATGCAACTTAGATGTGACTGATATCGATTGTTTTGATTGATGTTCGATGAAAGATGAAATTTGATAAGTACATGTTTTCATCAAAAAATGCCATGGGCTAGTGATTCGGATTTTTTCGCTCACAAGTGGTGGACCAATTTGATTTCACGTTTGCCAATGTTCGGATCACCACATAAGTCAGAGGATATAGACCAAAATTTATTCTCGAAGCAAGATGTACATATCTGCCCCCAATGTCTAGCAACGTATGGAATGCGATGGGTGGATGCTCGGATAGGTGTATGGATGGATGAATATGCAAGGATGCCAGGGATTATCTTGCAATAAGATAAGGTGTTTGCATCAAGAAATCTCCTTTGGATAATGCTTCATAGCTCAGATAATGCTGCATAGGATAGGATCAATGAAAACGACCTATGCCAAGATGTTTACCATAAGCAAGCGTAAAGCATGCCCCAAAATTTCATCAAGATCAAGATAACTTGGACTATGGATCATGAAGATGGATGAAAATGGATTAGATAAATGGTTCATGGATGAAATGGATTTATTATGGATAAGATGGATGGAATGCTCGATTTATTATGGATGGGATGAGATGCTTTCATCTGAACTGGCGCACGTAGATGCTCGATTCCACACATGACGCCTGTTTGCCAGGTTTTCATCATTGTCTTGCCCAAAGTGCCACCGTAGTGGTTCTCACTAGAGGACGATTTTTATCTTTACTATTTTCAATCCTTTTTTTGATTTTTGGATTTTTTGCTTTTTTGATTTTTTTTGTATTTTTCTGAAAGATTCATGCTGAACCACTTGGTGGTGTTGACGTAGATGCCCCTATCATAATGTGCCATCGATATCCTGCCTGAAGGAGCTGCTTTGTTAAGATACGTGCACTTGAATGCAGCTTTTGGGATTCTTGATTTGCTTCGTCGATACCGGAGTTAACTTTGTCTTTGTGCGCACATCGCGATAGATTGCCTTCTGAATCCTTATGATGAAGGGTTGTTGCCAATACACGGTCAATGTAAGAATTGGATATTATGCATGGAGGCATGGATGGAGTGTGTTTATGGATAAGAGATGGATTGGTTGACAGTTTGGAACCTTTGACTCTCCAAACTTGGGAAGATGAGCAATGATGGGTGGATACGAAGTGTGCGTGGAATTAGGACCAACTGCTTGATACACTTTGTACGTCGCTTGAAAAGCCTGATTTTTCTTTTGCGGACATTCTTGATGGATACTTTTCCCTTTTTGATTTTGCCCCACAGTTTCTTTGACTGATGGAGTTTGATAGGGATGATCTTTCTTTGTATTTTTTGGTATCCATATGTATGTGATTTGTCCATTATGCTTCTCAGCTTCTCTTGATTTGATAATGTTCTTCGTACTTTGATTCAAATATTTCCTTTGATATTGGTCCCAATTCATGGATGGGGTGATGGGTGGATGAAGATTCGTGACGTGGTGGGTTGTAGTATTGACACTAGCTTCATCATAAGGATTCTTCGTGCTCCCTATGTTGACGTTTGCTTGAGACGAAGTTGCCCCCAGTATGGTGGAAGTAATACCTTCATGCTTTGATTCTGCTTGTTCTGAGATCTCTTGTATAGAATGCACTCTCTGATAAATGACCACCATAGGTGATGTTATTTCCATTTGCTGCTCCGCTAACTCTGGATGTTCTATCTGACTTGTTTCCTTGAGCGGATAATGTTGGATATTTTTATTCATGATGTCCTCAATCTGACTTTGGGACATATTTGATCTTGATGTTGACCACTCTGTTTGATTATAGGAATTAGTAATCTTCTCTTTTTGTGTAGCAAGATCTTGTTCTAGATGAAGATCATCTACGTGTCCATCCATAGAAAGCATCTCATGGGTAGATGGAGGAGTAAGTGCTATGTGGATGTGATCATCTTGCATGGATAGGAGAGTGTTCATTAGATTATTGTAGTATCTTGGAGATACAAATTCTTGATCTTGATTAATTTCGGAGTTGCTTTCGACATGCTTTGGATCAAGCTCTTGACATGGGTAGGTTTCAAAAAATGGTGCTTGGATATCTTCATTGGACATGGTAAGTGGTTCAACATCCTCAAGTGTCGAGTTTAGGGTTCCTTTAGTATCTGTAACCATGCAGTCAAAGGGGATCAACATGTTTTGAAAAGGACCATTGCTAGACTTTGGTGAAAGATTTTGATCATGCTTTGGAATAAATTCTTGAGATATGTCCTCTAACTCGTAAGGCGATGTAGAGACATTTTCAACATGATCATAGGTAAACTGATTGTGCATTATGTCAATAGGATCAAATAATCCCAACACTCCTTGAAAGAGATCACTAAAAAGTGGCTCTTGATGTATGGTGAGTTGATCATCGGATTGTGTAGATACATCTTCAATGTGCTCCTCGATGGAGAGGTTTTGATCATTGTTTTCGACAATTGTGGTGGAGAGATTATGAATGTCTTCGACCATAGAGTCAAGTGATGTTGATATTTCTTGAATTGGCTCATTGTCGAGTTTTGTTGGTGGATTTTGATCGTGATTCAAAAGTGACTCTTGACATTTGTCGATTTGATCATTGGATGAAGTAAACGTGTGCTTAGTGATGGATTGATCTTGATCCTTGTTTTCAATAGTTGTCATCTTTTGTGTTTGTGCTCGTGTTGGTTGGGTAGCTTGAGAGGCTTGGGAAACTTGAAAGGATTGTTGCACTTGTTGAGCTTGTGTTGCTTGTTGTTGTTGCAGCGATGTTTGAGCTTGATTTTGCTGTGAAGCTTGAGAAGCGTGCGTGGCTATAGGCGCTTGCCGAATTGTTTCATATTGTTGGAGCAATTGTTGGTATGCTTTGAATGAAGCATTGTAATTGCTTACTTGGCTTAGTCGCAATGGTGGTGGTGGTGGGATTGAAATTGTGTTGGATGTAGTGACAAGTGTTTGAGATACGCTCGGAGCGATCATGGTAGTGAGGGGTTGAGATGTGATGGGAGTGATAGTGGTGTTTGGAATGATTGAAGGGATAGTGATGGTTGGATTGACCGAGGTGATAGGCCCTTGGGAGACCGTATTTTGATTTGGGATCAATGTTGTTGTTTGATTAGATACCATCCATTGGTGTGATGTCAATGGTATATTCGAAGGATTTGACATGATGGTTTGATTGATGTTATGTGGATTGATTTGGGTGGCGTGATTGGTGTTAGGTAAAGGGGGAAGCCCTAAACCAAGGAATGATGTAGGTAATGGTGGTGGAGATTTCCCTTGGCGCAATGCCTCAACTATTTTGGAAAGTTCTGCAATTTGATCTCGCCAAATTTGTTCTTGATTTTGATTTTGACTCACTTGAGATAGTTGATTTGGCTTGTGTTCAAGTAGTTTTGGCATGCATGCTTGCGATTTTTGAATGGGATTATGGGAAAATTGACTTTGGATAATGTTCTGATTTGGCATGATAGGATGAACAATGTTGGTATTGGGAATCATTTTTCCAAAGGTTTCTGAGTTAGGATTCATGTTTTGAAAAAATGCATTTGGTACATCCACATTTGGTTTGTAGGGATTTGGTGGAATGATGTTGCTCGTTTGAAGACTCATGTATTGATTGTTTGGAGGATAGACTTGTAAGTTTGGACTTTGATTGAAATCTATCATGGGGAGATGTGTTCCAAAATTCAGATTGGGCATACCCACACTTGTTGTACCATTGACATTTGTCGAAGGAAATGATCCTATGCATGGATTTTGATAATTGATAGGCATTGCAAGGCTTTGAAGATTCAACTGATTTGGATTACCCAAGATGTATGGATCAAGTTTATATTCCATGTTCTTCTTGTGTTTTGACCTTGTTATGAAAGTGACCTCTAAGATTCCTAGGACCAATGATGAGATGGAGGACGAAAGATGAATGATATGAGTGATGAACGTTTAGGGACTTTGGATCAATACTAGACTTAGGGATTTTGATTTTGATTGTTTGATGTGGATGATGAACTTGTAAACCCTAAAATGTTGGATGTTATCTTAGGATGAACTTGTTCAAAGAGGTTTGCTAATTCAATTAGATGTATGAGAAAGGATGCATTCCCACACACCTAATTAAACATTTGACTTTGGTTTCGATGATGTGCCTAAGTCTAGAATGATGTTTTCAAAAGCTCTAAAGTTGTTTGGATGGATGGGTTGATAAATGTTTGGAAGATAGATGAAAGTTTTGATGATCCTAAGAGACTTAGAGAGACTTTGTTTACTAGGCCAAGGTATTGAAGAACACACTTTTCTCTAAGAGCAATCAAAAGACCAATATGACCAAAAGATATCAAGCACATGTGTGGGGTCCAATTTCTTATCTTTGCTTAATGAGTTCTTTTTACAAAAAACACTCTCTTGATTATGTTTCAAACTAAAGATGTCCTATGTCAAAATTCCTTTTCTTCCCACAAAGTGTTGTGTGGGAGTTCCAAGAAATTGAGGCAAAGGGATTTCCTAGGTTAACCCTAGTTAGAGCAAATGACGATATAAATTCAAGTGATGAGAAACCTCTAAGGACATAATCCCAAGGGAAGGCAACAACACTTAAATTTGTCAAAAGGTATTTGCTCTATCAAAAGGGGTTTGAAATTTGCATGATCATGTTTAAGTGTTTGTTTGCAAAATGTTTTCGAATACACACTGTGTTTTCAAACAAAGAATAATTACAAGCCCTATGGATGTGATAGACAATGTTTGTTGAGTCCCCACTTGGACAAGTCCAGCTACGCCTACTTTTAGCGGATGGTTAGATGCTTGACCCCACTGGCTCCCCTCCACGACACTCACTTATACGGGGCAGCCAAGCATCAACACCCATGAAACTCCCATGGCATGCTTTCCATCTCTACTAAAAGCCGTAAAATTGTGGGGCGGCTTCAGAACGACCGTTCTTGCACCAACAAACAGATTAAGGATTTTGGAAAATTCTAACACATAGGTTCTAGTAAGGACTTTCCGTCGTAGGAGTTGACCCAACGTGGCAAGAGTCCCCTTTCGGATCCATCTTGTCGGAGCCAACCGCGTGATTATGGCGTTTAACCAAAATCCTCATTTATATCCCGGCTGGAAATACTCTTGGCTTTAGAGTGTTACCGGTTGAGTCGTCGCTTGGGTGAGTACTTTTTCCCCAAGGCAGGCCCTCTAAGATAAACAAAAGCGAGCAAAGACACAATCCGTAACTCGATCGATCTTTGATGGCACAAAGAACGAGAATGTACGCGAAAATGCCCCTACTCACACTCGCACAAGATGTTCAATTTTTAAGCCCAAAATGAAGTGTTTTAAAGCAATAAAATGTATTTTGAGTGTTTCTCTTGCACCCTAGATCGCACGAAGCGCAAGGGGAGAGGATACGCACTCAAAAGACAAAATAACACAATCAAGCACTTGTTCGTTTTAGCCTCAAAGCAATGATGACTTCATTTTAAGCACCAAAATCAAGTGTGAAGTTTGCCTTGTTCAATTTTAAACCAAAACGAAATCTAGTAAGTTTGTTCTAAGGTTCGTTTTAAGCCCTTTGCAATGAAAATGAAATTGTTCGTTTTAGCCCCAATTGAAAACTAATGTTCTAAAACGAAAAGGAAAACAATTTCGTGAAGTGTTGATCAAACACTTAAAGTGTTAAAAAACACATTGTGTTTTCAAAGAAAAGAAAAAATCTTTCCCTTCTTTCGTTTTCGTTTTGTGAAGTAGTTTTGATCAAAGTGTTAAAAAACACATTGTGTTTTCAAACAAAAATCCTCCTCCTCTTTTGCTTTGCACCTTTTCGCCTTCGTTGTTTGTACCTCTTTCGTTAGTCTTTGTTTCCCTTTCACCTTTCGCTTGTACCTTCGCTTGTACCTTCGTTTGCTTTTGTACCTTGCCTTTGTTCACTTTTTGGTACCTATTCCATAGTTGGATTGGTGTCACATGTGCTAGTGACCCTTTCCCAATCCTTGACCAAAGCTCAAATTGTGCAAATGCAAATGGAGATGGTGGAGTGATGATGAACAAGATCAAATCTCAAATGAAGAGAGTAACCTTGCATGAAATTGTGAAGATTGTGAAGATTGTGAAGATTGTCCAGGATTTGCTTGAGGATGATGCACCTATTTAAAGATTTTCAAAATGCCAAATGTTGAAGAGGGACCAATGTGGGATCAAAATCAAGCCAATGAATTGAGGACACTTGTCATCATGTGATTAGTTGATGTGTGTGCAAGATTTGGGAAGAGTGCCCATGAGAGGGAGAATTCAAATTCAAATTTTGCCATAAATGCTGAGAGGGGGACAAGGAAAAACAGCAATAAATGCCATGTTTGACTTGTCATGTTGAGGGAAAATGAGTGTTTTAATAAATCAATAAAATTGATTTATTGTGCAAGTGGCTAGGTCTAGATAATGCAAGTGGGATGGGATTAACATTAGACTAGGATTAGATGATGATTATGCTGATTTAATGCTGATTAGATGATTTGACATTTTGGACTTTGATATTCTGATTTATTTAAATCAGAAAATGATGGAAAATGTATGATTTGGATTTGATTTAAATAAAGTCCTGATTTATTGGATGAATGGAATATGATTATGCATGATGTAATTTTAACATGTCTACAGACATATACCTTGATTACATTTTTCTCAAAGATGATGGATGGGTAGATGTTGACTAATTTGAGGAATGATATATCTTGTGAAGAAAAAGGATGGATGGGTAGGATTTAGGATGTGCAAAGTGACCAAGGTATATGAAACCAAAGGGCATTCTTGGATCATGTTGGGATACCAACTTATAAGGAGTTATTGATGAAATGGATAAATAAAACCATGAAACCTAAGTATATACAATGATGGAACTAGATGGTGATGCACGAGAATGACACTATTTACAAAATATGCTACGTACAAGAGCTATTGATTATGTTAAATCCTGGTATGTCAAGTATAAATATTATGACCAAATGTGGGATTAGTAAGAAATGGCCATAAATACATGCATGAATCTCAGAGATGGGATGGTATCCAATTCAAAAAATTCCCAATTAGGAATATGATGGGGTGGATGAGAAGGATGAAAAATAATACTAGGATAGGGGGATAGTGGTAGTAGGGGAATGTGATGGTGGATAGATAATACAAAAGTAATGTGAGGAATATCAAGATAATTGATATGTCTATTACACATTAAACATGTTTACCAAGTTTCCACCATGGTACTTATCCAAGGTTCCATGAAAGGTAGTTTTCACTAAATCACCATAGGAAGGATTATTTCTCTTTACTATTTTTTTCGATTTTTTATTTTTTGGTATTTTCTATTTTTTACTATGGGATATTGGGTGGATTTAGGCATAGAACCACTTGAGGTGGATTATGTTGAGTGGTAGGTCATCCCACAATAATGGGTCCCAAACTTGGGACATCCTTATTTTTTCCTAAAATCACATATTTTTTAGAAAAAAATAATGATTTAAGCCTTGAGGGATTCCATCTAAAGGGTTTTAATTGAATAGGGTTAGCTAAGACCCCCTTAGATCAAACCTCCTTGGATAGAACCCCTCTAGTCTTAAATCATACCCACAATGGAGTCTCCTTTGTACCTATCAAAATGCTGACAAAAAACTCTTTTTATTTACCTTTGAGGGATTAAATAATGTCATTTAGAAATTATGTTTTGTAAATATGTAGCTCTTATTATAAGATTTCCAAAAAGTATAATTTTAAATATTTTTAATTTTATTACGATATTTATATTTTATTTCTTGTGAATTTTGTTTTTCACTAAACATCAAGGTATTTGTTTCACACATGGAAAAATGGAAAAAATAGAGAAACACATTCTAAAAAACATGTGTGCACTAGGTATTGATATTGTTGTTTTAGAAATTAAAATAAAAATTAATTTCAATACATACAAAACAAGTTATGTGTGACAACATACACCTATGTCCAAATTATAATTACTTTGACTTCAAAAATTAATTTAAAAAAACTATGCAACAAAAAATTATGAAAAATTATCCATGAGCTAGATATTGATGTTAAAAATTTATATTTTAAAAATTATAATTTTATCCTTTCAATAAAAAAAATTGTGTAATGACATAAATGCCACTTTTTTAAAATGTTGTTTACTATAAAAAAAATAAGGTATTAAAATTTATGTTAAAAAATCACAATTTATTTCTTCTTTTTTTTAATATATTTAGAATCTACTCACAAATCCTCACAAATCGTTAGTTCACATCATCTCTAAATTATTAATGGTTTAGTTGCTATAGGTTTTATGAAGTGAAATTTTGTAAAAAAATATTGATGTTAATGTCCTACTTTGGCCAAAAAGTGGAACACAGTATTGTGGGCTAACCCTGGTTCAACCAATGGCTTACCTTTGGTGTAGCCAACTGATATCAACCAGACCCATACTTAGTTGTAGTGACATAGGGACCCAACCAATTGGGCTCAAATTTCCCTTTATTTTCTCTATCTTGTAAGTTATTTTGATTCGCTTTAAGCACAAAGTCACTGAATTAGAATTATCAATGTTTTATCTTCTTTTTTCTTTATACGTAAATATTTTATATTAAATGCTTTCAAAAGATATTACAATATGTTCACAATCTACAAAAGAAACCATCTTCGCATTGACCCACTAGATATCCAAAACCAGACAGGCATTACTGACCCAAGACCCCAACATTTATCCAAATACCACAATTAAAGCTCCTACTAGACCCACGCGAACACCAATACAAAATAATAGAAAACCATCATCATAGACCTAAGACACCAATTAATCCTCTGCTAACACACCTTCAGCCACTAGAAGACCCCTTAATAGATGACGCTTGTCCACCCTACTAGGTGACTCCAAATACAGATGATGTTTTAAGAAGATGAACCCGCAAGTAGCCCATTCATGGTGTCGTTGAAGCGCCTCCGCTTTGAAATCCAAAATGAATAGGTACAACTTGACACGTGCACCAGGAAGAAGTTCCCTCTACGGGTTACAAGGTCGAGGAATCCCCACCCCTAATTTAGCTACAATTACAACATCCATGATTCCCTCCTATAAACTCTCCCATAATAGCTTCGTCACCATTAAGAGCACCAACGCCTTCAACACTCCCAAATCCAGTAGTGACGCAAGGAACCTTGTTGCTATGTCTGCATTGGTTCTCCACCTCTCGGCCAAATTTACATATTCTTCTCCTAGCAAAAGTTCTGCCACCCCTAACACAAGCTTGTCCCAATGTTAGAAGACCAACTTCAGCCTCCCATGGAAAATTCTTCCATAGAAAGCCCACAACCTCTTCACAGACGGCAAAGAAATTGGAGACTCCATTGCTAACTCAAAAGAATGAACGACACCTTGATCAAGCCCGGTATAATAACCACCGATCATTAATGCAGTCATCCCATCGTCACAAAAACATTCTCCTCCTAGTCCTTTGACAAGACCCAACATTAATGCAGCCAGCCTTTGAGCATTCGACTCTTGCCACCTTTCCTTCAAAAACTCCCTCTACCACCACTCTACCCCACCACGCCGACCAAGCCTATGTCACCGGCCAACTACCTTTAGAGACACAAAACTCCGACACCACCAACTTGGCAGCTGCGGGGATCAATGTTTTATCTTCTTATTATAGCTTTTGTAGTGTAGAAAAATGTACTCCTTTACATATTCACACTATGTTAGGGTCGCCTAATTAATTGGACTTAATTAAGCTTCTAATTACCTAAATTATGCATTCCAAAGCCTTATTAATCCTATTTTCTAAAAGGGAAACTTATATTAAAAAATTTCCATCATTAATTAAAACATCTTGGATTATGTGTGTCTTGTACTTTGGGTCCTCCTTAAGTGCCAAGACCCAATTTTTAATATGTTTTTGGTAGCATTTTAATGATTCAAATTAAAGTTTCAAATGTTGGATTGTGGAATCTATTTTTTGGGAAATTAGATAAACGCCTATAAATACATAGTTATTTTATCAATTCAAAAGATCTAGCATCGAGGCAACTTTCACTAGAGCAAAAATTATTGTCAAGAGCATTGAAGAGCAGATTTATCAAGCATCTACAACAACAATCAAGATCATATCATCATGTCAAAGTTGTGTGTGATTGTGTTATGTTTTGGAGCTAACATTGTGATGTAGGTTTCAAGCATTCAAGCATCAAATCAAGCATCCAATCAAGCCAATTCATGTAAGATCCAAGCCTTAGAAAGATGTGTTAGACTTTAATCCTCTAAGGGAAACCATTGAGGGTTTGGTGAGTTGTGACAGATTTTTCCATTCATCAATCCTTGTCATTTGTGATGTAGAGAAAGGATCTTTTACAAGAAGTCTTGATTCAATACAAATATAGTTTCAATCTAGGACCATGCCTAGTTCTTCTTAGTGAAATTGCTCAATGAATTTGATGAGCATTCGCCAAACACGAGCATGGATTCTTGGACTATCCAAACCCCTTTTACAATGCATTTGATGATGTGCAAACAATCTCCCATTTATTCATATCAATACAATGCATACTTTCTTACAATGATTCCAAATGGTCATAAATGGCCTTATTAGACTCCAAAACGCACACTCAACCTAAAATTCAAAGTTTTGAAATATGACTCAAAATGCATCAAAAGATGCCCCTACATCAATTTTTCATTATCTTTCATTATCAAGGTTTAATTACCAAAATGGGGTTTGACCAAGGAAAACCCCTATTCACCAAAAACAAACAATTTTTCCCTCTCTTTGTGTTTGCATATTTGTAGGTGAAGAAGGATTGAAGATTGATCAAAAGTGCAAATTTACAAAGTTGTCAAAGTTTTCAAGTCATGAAAACTCATTTGTAAAATTTATTTTCAACTTTCTGACAGTAGAATCTAGATGAATTGGGAGTGTAGATCTGGGATCAGAGGACTATGAAATCAGATTTTGGAACCTTGCTCAAAGGTCCCCATTCGCCCTAGGGTGAATATGTCCCAACAAGGCACTTTGTAACCCTTTTTGGTGACTGGTACATATCATTTTAACCTTCTCAAATCTACCCGTAGCTTGTTTTTTTCTATGCTATGCTTTAAATATGTATTTCAAGTTTCACATTGCATAATTGAGTTCATTCGGTATTTTATTTTTATCTCTACATTTCAATCATATTTTACCATTTTTTGTCATAAGGGAAATAGTAGATCCCCTAATAGGGTTGACTCATCTTTTGGTTGAAATTCAATCCTACCTTTGGGAGATCTCTTTTCCTAATGAAAATAGAGAAGGTGTAAGTGTGTTTAATCCCTCACATACTCACATCACAATCACTTCTTACCTTTTTCTATGTTTCAGCTTCTATGGAGGTGATTCTGATATTCCTAAATATGGTTGAAGGTGTTGAGTTTTCTTTCATCTAGGAGCTCTATTTGATGCAAGTGTTCAACCCAATACTCATCATCATTAATAATATTTTTCAAGGAGATACACAGTGATGGGAATTCAACTTCTTGATTTTTGAATGGTCTGTCATTTTTAATGACGATTGTCAAGGGACACCATAATGATAACTAATATGGTATAGGATGAATTTATATATTTTGGTTCATATGATGAGGGTGAGGGGAATGGATTCTACCCACTTTGTAAAATACTATGTGGTGGTGATGAATCTTACCAACTAAATCAAGGTCCCATTAAAAAAAGGGCCAAGGGGAGGAAAAATAGGTTGCAATGATTATGATGGTACGTGAATAAGATCTTTATATTGTTGGCATGCAAAACACCATTTGACATATTGACATGCATCATGCTTCATAGTAGGCCAATAGTATCCTATCCTAAGAAGCCCTTTATCTAACACCATTCCACTATTTTTTTCCCCATAAATACAATCATGGACCTCTTGTAATGTAATATGAGCTTCCGCTATGTTTAAAAATCATAATAAAGAGTCATCATAGCCTCAAAAATAAAGTGTATATCCAAGTAGGGCGTAGCAGGATGTTCATTAGATAAGAGATTTACATTAGTTGCATATCAAATTGGGGGAAGAGTTTGATCATGGAGGTAATTGTATATGTCATGATACCAAGGAGATTCGAGACCAACAATCTTAAATATCATCTTAGAATCAAGTACATCATAGTCCGAAATTAGGATCTTCTCTACTAGGAATTCACAACTTCGGCTATCATGTGGCATGTCTAATAAAGATCCAATGTTGGCCATGGCATCAACGTCTTTTTTATTGAGGTGGGGAACATGTTCAAACTAGATGTCAGTGACATAATTTTTGAATCTATCAACCATACATTTGTAGGTGAAAGGCTTATCATACTTTATTTAATATTCATTTTTGACCTATTTAATGATAATTTGTTAGTCCCCGTACACTTGTAATTGATTGATGTTCCATTAGATGGCCATATTAATCCAATAATCAATGCCTCATACTCTATCATGTTTTGGTACAAGGAAAGCCCAAATTTAAGGCCTTCAAGATGAATTCGCCTTGTGGGGTGCTAAAAAGGATGCTTTCCCTTGAACTATGTTGTGTATAAGATCAATAAAAAAGTAGAGTTTCCATAGTGGTTCTTCATTGACCATGAAGATGGAATCATACAAAAAACCTATCACTAATGGATATGTATTTGTTAAGGGAGACTCTACTAATTGATATGCTACTACTTGACCTTTAATGGATTTTTTGTCCACATATTCAATATCAAATTGACTAAGTAACATGACCCATTTAGCCATT
The DNA here is from genome assembly GCA_007258455.2 of Sequoia sempervirens. Taxonomy (NCBI): domain Eukaryota; kingdom Viridiplantae; phylum Streptophyta; class Pinopsida; order Cupressales; family Cupressaceae; genus Sequoia; species Sequoia sempervirens. The sequence goes on from VDFB02168118.1 coordinate 44,456,271, forward strand.
CATCCTATGAGAGAGGTCCTTGGGAGGATATATTTAAGCGGGTCCAATTTATATATGAGTTTGAATTGGTGACTAAGCATGTAGTGGGGAAGCTTTTGGGAGCTAAAAACCATAGCTAAATATTGTTTTTCTATAGGAGTGTAGTTAAGCTTGAATAAACAACCAAAGTGCGGCTAATGTAGTAGATGGATCTTTCCTTTCTCATTTTATCATGTTGTGGTAATAGTTCCCCTAATGCTACTGATGTTGTGGAAACATACAAAAAAATAGGTTTACATGGAATATGAGGCATGAGAATGAGTGGTGATGCTATATACTCCTTGATTTGGTTAAAATCATGCTAACACAAAACATCCCACTAAAATGTGACATCATTGTGAAGTATATGAGAGAAAGGTTGATACTTTTCCACAAGTTGTAAAATGAACCTTTAGATGGATTGGAGCTTACCTTGGAGGCTACATAATTATTTAATTGTCTTTGGTGGAGGAATTTTTATGATAGCTTTGACTTTTTTTGAATCCACCTTAATCCCTCTGCATGAGATAATGAAGCATAATAATCCCTCTACATGAAAATTCCCTTCTCTTGTTTTTATTTCCCTAGGAGATCATCTAAATAATATTCCATAATATTGTGAAAGATATCATCGAATATGACAATCATAGCTCTTTGGTATGTAGCTCTTGTATTCTTGAGACCAAAAGGCATAACCTAATAACAAAAAACTTACCATGGTGTGATAAAAGTTGTTATGTGTTTATCTTCCTTGATTATGTGAATCTTATTATACCTTGAAAATATATCCATATAAGGGACAAAATTACATTCCCAACAATAAGATTTACAATTATATCAATTTTTGGCAAAGTAAATTCATCCTTGGGGCTAGATTTGTTGACATCTTTGAAACATGTGCAGACACAAATGCCCCCAGTTATCCTAGAAACTTGAACAACATTGGAGACCAATTTTGGATAATCAATGGGACAAATGAAACCCATCTTAACGAGATTTTGGAGCTCTTTTTCAACTAGGAGGGAAACTTGAGGGTGAAATTTTTTTAACTTTTGTTCAATGGATTTTGCATCAAGATGCACTACTATATAATGGACCACCAATTATGGGTCTAATCCAAGCATATTAGCATTAGACCATGCAAAATTCTTATAGAATTTGTGTTAAATATCTAAAATGATTTGATGTTCTTTAGATGAGAGGGTGGTTCCTATGTAGGTGATCTTTGGTTTTGCCTCTATGTTGAAGTTGATTTCTTTGGTATCTTCAATCAATATTGTGTATTTTTCTATTCTTTGAACATCCATAAGGGGAAGATTAAATTCCTCATCTTTAGGTTCCTCAATTAGGTTTTCGCCCAAAGATACATCCTTTATTTTTACTTTTTCTAGATCAGAGAGTGCCTCAAAGAGGTTTTCACTAGGATATCTTTTTTTTTCTTTTGATTTTTATTTTTGGAACTAAGGAATTCATCTTTCCCAAATTATGTGTCCTCATTCAATTTTTAGAAAAATCCTAATTAATGATCACCAAAATGGATGTTATTATAAAGTCCCATGAATTCTAGTAATGCCTCATCATTATAGAATACATCAAGAGGTGCAAAGACTTGTTGGTCTCAATCTACAAGTTCGGGATAGCAAAGTTGTGGGTTGATGGTAAGGATAGCATGATTGGTGAATAGTGGTGAGTTGTCCAAATATTTTAAAGAGGTTATGATAGCACTATTAGTGATTTTTTCCACATTATTGGAAGTCACCTTAACATATTTTAAGTTATTAAACATTTTATTAGATTGAACTCTCAGAGGTGTGTATCCAATTTGTCTTTGGTTTAGATTGGTGGGATGACTAATAGGTTGTCAAATTTTGTTTTTATTGATTCCAAAACATCTTCCTTGATAATTCATGTTCTAACTCATATGATGAGGAATGAGACATTTTAATTGGAAGTAATCAATAAGATTCTCCTTTGTAATTTATTTTTCCTTGTATAACCATTGATTAATATCCTCAATATTTCCATCCTCTAATGTACTTAGTGATTGAAAGGTAATGGATCCATACTCTTTGATGCTTGGTGAATTCTGAGACTTTTATTGAGTAGGTCTACCATATGTATGGGGAGAAAGAGGCATCATGCCAATGTGAAAGGCATTATGAAACTCATATTCTCCATAACCTTTGTCGATGATCTTGACCTTGGGATCAAGAATGGTAGTTGGAATGGATGAGTAGGCTATAGTGTTGGGGTAGATGTAAGATAATTTTTTATTTGTGTTGGAAGTCACAATATTAGTACTTAAATAATGATGATACTTTTGATAAGAAGCTTCTAATGATAAAAAAATATTCAAAGGGATGTTGACCTACATAGATTGTGACTTCAACTCCATTGTAGGGTAATTTGATGCATTGATGATAATTGGATGGAATGACTTGCATGACATGAATCCATGGGTGGCCAAGAAGAGGATTTTATGGGAGATCAAGATAAATGACATGGAATGTAGTATATTGTAAAGATAAGCCCATTTGGATAGATAAACATATGGTAAACTTTGAATCTTGTTCTGCATTATCATATGCCTTGATGGTGATGACTCAAGGCTCTAAATCTGTAGCCAAATATCCCAATTGTTTAATGAGATTTAAGGTACATAAATTTAAGGCAAATCCATTATCAAGAAAGATTCATTTTGCTTTGTGTTTTGAGATAAGGACTTCAATGTGTAATGTTTTGTTGTTTAAGTTGTAGACTCCAAATCCCTAAGGTTTGATAATCTCCCAAGTGCCAAGAGTGTCAAACCTAGGATTATCACCATAAACTTGAATTTAATTTGGGTAGCTAAGGACTAATTATTTAAGTGGGTAGGACCTCCTTCACTTCTAGCTTTGTAAGACCAAGGAGGATTTCCCTTAGGTTATGTATGATGATTAAAAGACTTAAACACTCTCTTACAACAAACTATACCCACTACACAGTGTACCCCGATACTGGTGTCACAATATACCTATGTACTAGTTTGGATATGTAAGGCTAAGCACTCTATCAACAAATACCTTGCCATATATGTTTCAATGAATGTGTTATATGATAACTCCTTAGATGTCGTAGACATTCAGACATGACAATTGGAACACACTAACTAATAAAACTAAAAATATGTTTGATTTGATTGATTTTTAGAGTGTTGAAGTTGTTGGGGAGAGAAATCCAATAATAGATTGGTTCCTTCATCTAGTTGGAAACAAAGTATATGTATTCATACAAAACATGTAATAACTAAAACCAAGGTGATACATTAACCAACACACCATAAAATACTTTTTTTTTTAGAATGCACAAGTAAGATGGGATCTACACATGTATTCATAAAAACCATAGATAGTTTTAAAATATTAAATGAGTCTACTTAGTAATCTAGGAACATACCCATACACTTCATTTATTGTTTTGAAAAAATATTTTTTAAAATATACAAGAATTTTACAATCATCTGGTTGGCTTACTAATTAAAAACACATCGAAATGGATAACATGCACATGGAGACAATTAATCAAATTTTAATCTACCTTTAATCATCTTATCTACAATATTTTCAATTTTCATTATAATATTTGGGATAAACCTATATCATTACAATGCAAAAACAACTATACCTAAAGCTAGAAACTATGAACCCTTTAGTTATGTTGTGTAAGATCTCTTTAGTATGCTTCTCTCTCTCAAAATTTTATCCTCTCCTCTTTAAAATATGGAAACCAAGGTAAGAAGGTGTGAAAATTTTCAAAAGGTCATGCTACATGGGAAACACTAGCCACAACCTCTACCAATGCATTGTAGCCAAGTGTCCACTCAAAATCTGATCTGATTGACAAGAAATGTGGAAGAAAATTCCTCACATGTTGTTAGAGTAATAGGTTAGATACCTAATTAATTAATTCATATTGATTAATTAATTAGATCCCCTTTACACACATAAGCTAAACTTAAGATTTCTTTTTTGCATTATTAGATTAGTTTATGTTATCTCATTGCAAAGGATTTTGACACTTGTCGCATGTTGATTTAATCTTTTCCTAGGGTTTCACTTTTAGGGATTTTATCTCCTTTCATAAGGATTGATTTATCATTGTAATTATTCATTTAGGTTTATTGCATCAATTAATTCTCAGGTTTTTGAGCACTTTTTTTTCCTTTTATCTCCTCTTTTGTGATAGGATATTTGCTTGCAGGTGCTTTCTACATTTTGTGGAGTTGGTTTTGCAACTTCAACATGGTATTAGAGCTCTAGAACTATAGCTTCCTATTCAAAATTTGAGGGATCTAACCTTGAAAAAAAAATTGGTGCATCCTGGAGCGAAATGGACCTTGCCATTATGTTTGGAGTGGCCAAAAACCTAAAGATCAATTGTTGTTTCACAAAAATTTGAGCAAAAATATTTGAGGTAATTTTTGTAGGGCACATTTTTTGAGGTAAAAAAATTTGTACAACGACACAGAATCCGTACATGTGGATCTGTACGTCGTACTGTGTAGGTGCCACTAATGTTGTGTAGGATTTTAAAAAGTTTACAGGTTTTTGAAGAAAAAATCATACAAAATTTTGAGGTTGATTTTAAAAATAAATTTGGGTGAAAACAAATTTGCAGCATCCTTTTTTACTTTGATATGACAGAATATTTTGAAGAATATTCCCTGTGTCAACCCCAAAACCTTTGAAACTAGGCACCCATATGTTCAAGGGCCAAAATTTTAAGCCCTTGCTTGGTTTTCTAAGGAAAATTGGAGCAATTTTCATAAATTGGGCATAACTTTTATGTCCTGTGTCCGTTTTTCAATAAACTTTATATCGTCAAAAAGCTATTTTTGAGCCCAATCCAATGGTGGAGGAATTTTTTGTTGATTTCATCTCAAAAAGTTTTTGTATTCAATTGAAGGTAGATCTTCTTTTATGTGCTTTTGGGTTCACAACTTGGGCATATGAACTATGTTTTCTATGAACAAATAGGCATCAGAGTGGTGATTCAGTACTCTATCTAGATCTGTAGACATTTTTTCCAAAAAAATACCAAGTACACATAGAATTGCATGAAGTGAAATTTTATTTTTTCAACTTTTTTGCTTTCAACATTGTATTAGGGTTTGGTTTTTTGTGTTGTGGGGGGGTAGTTTTTTTGTTTTTTGTATCTACATACATCAAAGAACAAAAAAACCTTCCAAACATAATTTTGAAAACCTTAAACACCATGGTGGACACCTCTTCAATTGAACATTTAACACCACACAACTATCACATCTGGAAAGCTCATATGACCAGATTACTCATGTTCAAGGGTTTATGGTCCACTCTAGATCAAGTACAACCAGCATTGACTTGTCAGTTTGATATTCTTCAGCATAGGAAAAAGATGTATGAGGCCATGGGACTAACTTCACTACATGTTTCAAATGGTTTATTCTTTCATCTTAAGTCTTGCACTACTCCTCGAGCTATGTGGATGAAGTTCAATGATCTTTTTGGAACCATCAATGAGTTTAGAGCACTTCATATTGAGGTAGAGTTGACATCTTTGGTACTTGATTCCTTCTCCTCCATTAAGGATTTTCTGGTGAAATTTAAGTCCCTCATATCACTTTTGCATTGTTGTGGTAAATTAAAACTAACATAGAGTGCATTTACCTAATATTATCTAAGCTTCAAGGCCCATTTCAGGTCTTCTCTTCCACATTTTACTCTACCATGGATGCATTGGATAATGCTTTTACCATGCCTACCTTTGAGGTTTTATGTGAGCATTTGACATGGGAGCAGTCAAAGTTGGTTCAATTGGATGCTCTTTTATGTTTGAAAAACCATGCCTTGGTAGCTCATCCATCTAAGGGGAAACAAAAGAAGAAACTAATGCCTAAGATAGATTCATCAAGTATTGAGAATCCCTCCAATCCACCTCCAAAGTTAGAAAAAAAACCACACTCTAATCCTAAACATGATAATTCTTCTAATTCTGGTGAGTCTTTCTCCAAGACAAAGAAGAAATATAGTGATCCTTGCAGCTTTTGTGGCAAGGAAGGTCACCCAGTTACCAAATGTTGGAAGTGATTAAGGCTTTATAGGAATCCATGTAGTAGCATAACATCTCATCACCTCATTCTTCTTCCACACATAGAGGGAAAGTTAAAGCTCTTTTTGCATGGGCCTTACCTTCAACATCTACATGGATACTTGATTCTGGTGCTTCTCACCACATGACACATACCCAAGATTTTGTTACCACTCTTTCACATTGTGGCACTTCACATATTACAATTGGTGACTCCACTCAGCTTTCAGTTTTGGGTTCAAGTTTTGTTTACTTGGAAGGTGGTTGTCTTCATAATGTACTTGTTGTTCCTGACATTTCCACCAACCTTCTCTCAGTATATCATATTTTCCATTCTACCACTGGTAGGATAGTTGATTTCTCACCACATGATGTGGTTTTTTGAGACCTCCATGATCTTGATCTTGTTGTGGCTACTAGGAGTGTTGATTATGCATCACAACTATACAAATTTGATGGATTTGAAACCTCAGGTAGTTCTAGATCATCTCTCATAGCACATGCAGATTTAGTGAGTAAGCTTTTGCATGAGCATTTTGGTTGTATCAATTATATATACATCTCTAGCAGATGAGTACACAAGCATTATTGTTTGGGCTCCCTAATATTTCCTATACTGATGGTGTTTGTCAAGGATGTGTTCTTGGAAAACATCATCGGGATTCTTTTCCTACGGGTAGAGCCACACATGCGAAGGAACCCTTAGAGTTGGTACATAGTGACCTTATGTCCTTTCCAACTCCTTCCTTTTCAGGAGCCAAATATGTGCTCACATTTATTGATGACTTCTCTAGGAATACATGGGTGTACTTTCTTAAGTACAAGAGTGATGTCTTTGGTTCTTTTAGGATCTTTAAAGAATTTGTGGAGAAGCATTCTGGTCTTTCTATCAAGAGGATACACACAAATAATGGGGGGAATATGTCAATTTGGCCTTCAGGGACTTTTACATTGAGCATGGTTTGAAGCATCAACTTACAGTTCACTACACCCCTCAGTAGAATGGCGTTGTTGAGTGAAAGAATAAAACTTTATGGGAGATGGAAAATTGCATGATTCAATCTTGAGATATAGATTCTTCATTTTGGGTTCAGGCAGTGAATTGTGCCAATTACATTCAAAATTAGATGCCTCATAAGGCATTCTGACATATGACTCTTGAGGAGGCTTGGACCCATGTCAAGCCCAATGTATCTTCATTCAAAGTTTTGGTAGTGAGGCTTAGGTATACATTCTAGATGCTCAACAGAAATCCATGGAGAGGAAAATCCAACCACTCATATGTGTTGGATACTATGAGGATGTTAAGGCATATAGGTTGTTTGATCCTAATTCTAGAGAGGTCCTGTTTTGACAAGATGTCCAATTTGATGAATGCTTTCCTTCAATGGATTCTCCATCACCAACTTCTCCCTCACTCCCTACTCCTCCCACTTCATCTCTCAAGGATTCCTTATCTCTTGAGGATGATGATGATGATGATGATGATGATGACCCACCTTCACTACCACCTCCAAATATTCAGCCTTTACCCAAGTTGGCTCACAATACTCTTGATGCAGCTAGATATTTGGTAGGTAATCCTTCATATTCCCATCGTACTCATTCACACACATGAGGTTCTAGTCTTTTGATTCATGCCATTTCAGATGATCCTCAAAAAAATTCATATGTGACAAGTACTCCAAAGTGGGATAGGGCAATAGAGATAGTTCCTCTTCTTAAGGTAAGAAATTTGGTTTGGTGCAAGTGGGTGTACCATACCAAATATGCTGCAAATGGTTCTATTGATAAGGCCCATCTTGTTGCAAAGGGGTTTTCTCAGGTTGATAGCATTGACTATTATGATACATTTTCCCTTGTTGCCAAGATGTATTCTATTCACCTTGTACTTTCACTTGTAGCTTCACAAGGATGGATTGTATTTTAGATGGATGTGAAGAGTGCTTTCCTGCATGGTGATCTTCATGAGGAAATTTATATGGAGCAACCTCAGGGGTTTGTGTGGGACTCTTCCCTAGTTTGTAGACTTTGACATTCATTATATGGTCTCAGAGAATCCCCACAAGCTTGGTATGAGAAGATGGACTCTCTTTTGCTTTCTTCTAGCTTCACATGATGTCATTTTGATCCCACAGTGCACATTCAGAGACAAAAGGGTGATCTTTTGATTTTAGTACTATATGTATATGATTTGTTTCTTACAAGTAGCTCATCCTCCATGATTCAGAGTGTTCAACAAGCTTTGATGGAGCAGTTTGAGATGACAGATCTCGACCTTCTACACTACTTTCTTGGTTAACAGGTTATTCAATCTTCAGAGGGGATTTCCATATGTCAACAAAAGTATGCTCTTGATATGCTTTAGATATTTGGAATTCTTGATTAGAAGCCTACCCCCACACCATTTTAGTCAGGGGTTGTATTGTCTTCCACTTGTTCTACTCCTTCAATAGGTGCTACATTATATAGGCAGTTGGTTGGTAGTTTTTTGTACCTGACACATTCTCGTATTGATCTTTCCTTTGTGGTTGGTCTTGTCTCTTGATTCTCACATGATCCACATGAGAGCCATTGGTAAGCTTCCAAATGTATTTTGAGGTATATTCAAGGCACATCTCATTATGGAATTCACTATACATTAGTAGCCTCTCAAATTGTTCACTTCACTAACTCAAATTGGGTTGGTGATGTCAATGATAGGAATTCCACTTTTGGATTTGTGTTCTTCCTTGGTTTTGGGCCTATTGCATGGTCTTACAAGAAAAAATCTACTATTTCTTTATCATCTACAAAGATTGAGTACCGAGCAGCAATTTTAGCCAACCAGGAGATTTTATGGCTTCTTCAATTGATGACTGAGTTCGATTTTCCTCTTGATAGTCCCATTATTCTTTGGTGCAACAATCAAAGTGTCATCCATATTTCACACAACCCAGTGGAGCATCAGAGGAAAAAACACATTGAGATCCACATGCACTTCATTCAGCAGATGATTTAGGATGGCTTTCTCATCTTGGAGTATATTCCTACAGAGGAGCAAGTTGTTGACATCTTCATGAAACCTTTGGCATCACCTCACTATCTTCAACTACGATCGATGCTTAGGGTGAAGGAAGTTGTCCTTAGGGGGTCTTCATGAGGCCTTCCTTCCTTCATGTTTTTTCATGCATGATTTCATCTCTTTTTGGAGTGGAGTTTTTCCCATGAGGTTTTCTCCATTTCTCCGCTTTATAGAGATCTTTAGTTGTACATGGGTTCCTCATCAGGCCTATTTGTCGGGACCCATCTTTACTTTTCATGCATTCTTCCTTAGTTTTGGCTTCTCCCAAATTTCATCTTAAGGGGGGGTGTTAGAGTAATAGGTCAAATCACCTAATTAATTAATTCATATTGATTAATTAATTAGGTCCCCTTTACTCACTTATGCTAAACTTAGGATTTTTTTTTGCATTATTAGATTAGCTTATGTTATCCCATTGCAAAGGATTGTGACACTTGTCACATGTGGATTTAATCTTTTCCTCGGGTTTCACTTCTAGGGATATTATCTACTTTCATAAGGATTGATGTATCATTGTAATTATTCATTCAAGTTTATTGCATCAATTAATTATCAGGTTGTTGAGCATTTATTTTGCCTTTGATCTCCTCTGTTGTGATAGGATATTTGCTTGTAGGTGCTTTCTAGGTTTTGTGGAGTTGGTTTTGAAACTTTAACACCATACATATGCATTGATGATTCATGGGTTTTAGTATAATTAACATGACAAATCACCCACAAATTTGTTAAAAAATGTATCTTAGAGGTGCTGTGTGACAAAAAATTCCCTACAAATAATAAATGATGTATCTGTTAGGAAAATAGTGTCTCAACCTTGCAATTACACAAGGTTACTATTTATATAAGTTTACATTTTAGCACAGATTGATGTGGAATTTTCCCCAAAGCTTCAAATTGGATAAATAAGCATGCTCATAAAGTTTCATCGCAAGATAATGTATGGATTTGAATATATTAAAGTTTTTTTTTTTAAAGTTTCAAAGTCCATTTTGAAGGGCTTAGAGGTGTTTTTTGGGCCGAAAAGTGGTTACAACTAGCATAGAAGGTTATAGCTTGATAGAGCATTTCCCAAACATTTTGAAGGTTCAAATGATTCATCAATCGGACACCCGGATCAAAAGTTATGGCCTCTGGAAGTTGGGTCTCCTAAAATAAGAGATGCAAATATGTGTTGGGCACATAAATGAGCTATAAAGGGGGAGTTACATGTGGTGGTGTGTGTTTAGATACATCATAGGCATATTTTATTGGAGATAATTGTGGGCACCACTTTTTAGGTAGTTTTAGCTCATGGTTTTGTAATACCATTTGACGGTTTCATGTATTGTATCTCCTATTTATCATGTGCATGAGAAGGAGGTTGTGTGTAAGAGTATTATAGCTATTGAGTTGTCTCAAATATTTGGTTGGTGATACTCCTATGAGAAATATTGCTTTGCAAGTATATTGTAATCTTGTTGATTTCTCAATAATATATTGGTCAGCTTTTGGAGTGTGGGGCTTTTCTCCCAAAAGGGTTTTCCCCATGTAAATTAGTATGTTGTGGTATGAATATTATTTATGCTTATTTATGTTTAAGTTCATATAAGTGTTCAAATCTGAATTTCTTTGTATAACCCTCCTTTGACAATTAGTATAGGAATTTGTTCCACTGCCTTATCTTCCTTACAATATGGGTACTACAATTTCCCTTGGATCCATGTCAAAATTAAATAAATGTCATTAAGTATTGTTCTTGGATCTAGGAGTGAGTAGTTGTAGTGTTGGTTGAGCATTAATAATGTTGCAAATGGATCCAATCACTTATACTTACCATTTTTGAGAAAACAACCTTCAAGAGGATATGCATGTATGGGGGCTTTATCAATATTACTTGATTCATCTTCACCCTTACATTTACTTTTTCATTTAATTTCTTAAAATTCACTAAAAACCATTACTTCACCCTTTTCAAAAATTGGAGGTTGTTGGAAGCTTGTTGTTTTTTTCATTGATGTCAACCCTTAGCATTGGAGTTGTTGGAATCTTGGAGTTGTTAGTGTTGTCAATATAATCTTGTTGGTGTTGTCATTACTGTCAACTCTCAATATAAGTTGTGGAGATTGTTAGATGGACTATTTGTGTTGATGAGATTTTTGGTAGTATGGATGTGTTTTGGTTAATAAGAAGTGTTTCAAATGTTGTAGTAGTGTTTTAGTTGCAGTTGGATCACTTGGTTTCCAAGTGCTTTTGAGAAAATTTTAATTAAAGATATTCTAGTGTGATAGAGTAGTGTTTAGTGTTGTGATCTACATTTCTTCATGGTTGAAGTTATGCTTGTGTGTTTTGGATATGTTGATCAGAGGTGTACATAGGTGTTATATCTAGAATTGTAGATTCTATATTATACGGCAATAATAGTTGTGTACACCAATGTGTGTGTTTGTGAAGAAGGTTGTCTAAGAGAGATGAGATTGCTTCACATTTTTCTGCATTGAGATTTCTTGTCTTGAGGATTTGGGGACATGCTTATAATATTTGTATCTACTTTCCCTTGAGGTTTTAGGTTCTGAGGTGTTCCACAAAGTTGGTTAGTGAGTTGGATGTTTGTGCCAGTGTGTCTAGTTGCACAGAATGATGTTCTCAGTGTAGACACTAAAAAATGTCCCAAGCTTGCAAGCAACATTTTCTCACTAATTTGTTCTCTTTTTTGCATAATTAAATAATTTTAATTATTTAATTATTTCCTAAGGTCATATTCTTCTATTAATTAAACAATTCTTAATTATTTAATTTATTCACTTTATCTTTATTCCTCTTTTGATTAAACTAAATAAATGTCAATTTATTTAAATTACGTCACTAATTATCTATTTTCCTCTATAATTAAATAAGTTCTTATTTATTTAATTATTTATTCATTTTTAATTTTCCCTCTCTTTCTTCTATAATTAAATAATTATTTAATTATCCATTATCTCCTTTCTTCTATAATTAAACAAATCTTATTTATTTAATTAATTATCATTTACCTTCCTCTATAATTAAATAATTATTTATAATTATTTAATTATTTATCATTTCCCTCCATCTAATTATTAAATAATTGTTTTTAATTATTTAATATTTTGTGTCCCTCTTTTCTTCTATAATTAAATAATTATTTTTAATTATTTAATTATTCATTTTTTCTCTCTTAAATTAAACAATTGTTGTAATTATTTAATTTATTCTTATCCAAGTCATATCTCTCATTCCAATTTCTTAGATCAAAGTCCCTTCTTCCCATCCTTATCTCTTTTCTTCTCAATTAATCTTATCCATTGATCATCATATATCATCATTCAATCCTCACCCTTCGTTTGAATTCGGATTTCTATAAAAGTAAGCCATCACCTTTTATTTTAAGGTTAACCACAATCTTCAACTTTTTCCTTTCAATAATTCATCTTGAAGAACCACAATCTTCAAAATTTTGCTATCACTCATATCATTCATCTTGAAGAACCACAATCTTTGATATTTTTCTATCTTACATCTACATTGAACTTATTACAAATCTTATATACTACATATTTGAGAGCAAACAAAGCAAATTGGAGAAGAGCAATGAAGGAGAATCAACTATGGCATTTAGATAGTTTTGTGGTTGCTATTAATGATTCATGTCTTTCCCCTAATTTTCCTAGTCTTAAAAATTGTTGAACCTGACATGAATCAAACATCTCTATTGTATCTTTATTTTTTGAGGTTTTCCTAACCTTATCTTGTTGTTTTGTTCAAAATTTTCAAGACTAATCTTGCACAAATCAAGTTGAAGACAAAACCTTAGGATTTTTCAAAGATCTCATCATATCTCTCAAATGGCTATGAATTTTTTTATGATTTTTTTACTTCAGGTCAGGGATCATATCATAAGCCTACAATCCAAAAACCGGGGTCAATTCAACATTTTTGAGTGAGTTATGTTATTTTTTGTATTTTCCATAGATCTCATAATATCTCCCAAATGGAAATGAATTTTTTTCTAATTTTTTTTACTAGATGTCAAGGATCATATCATAAGCCTTCAATCCACAAATCAGCTTTATGTTAAAAATTTTGGGCAAGTTATGACATTTTTATGATTTTTCATTAATCTTAATTTTTGGTCTCAAATTAGCGATTTAAAAAAAAAAAATTGTAGATCTGAAAATCTCTTAGAATTCCATAGGGGGTTTGTTCTTTAAATTTTTTATTTTGACCTCAAATAATTAATTAAAAAATAGATCTTTGAAAATCAGTACTTCTTCATAAATCTGCTTCCTAGGGCTCAAATTCAGGAATTTTCCTAAAAAATTTACTTTTTTGGAAACCTCTCAGAATTTTATCAGGGGTATCTTCTTTACATTTTTTATTTTTTGAGTCAAAAATATAGCAAAATAATTGGATTTTGCTTGATTAGGTCAAAAATAAAAAATAAAAATTGCAATCTTGTGATGAGCAAATATTTTCTATACATGTATATTTTATTACATGATAAGATTAATTTATGTTATGTGAAAGAGTTTTATTATAAGTCCCAATGTCATAAGAAAGTAATTTTTGTAACACATTTCTTTTCTTTGGACTATCATGTTTGGCATGTGTATTGGAGGAGAATAAAAGCTAGGTTGGAGCTCATCATATTGGATAAAGGGGCTTCAAACATAATCAAAAAGCATTAAATCCAAGTGCATTTGTTCTAAACTATCTCATTTACATTCCAAGTAATCAAAATATTTGTTATCTATCATAAGAATCATTTATTTCTTTAGATCATCTTGCTTGGTGTGTCTTCCACATTGAAATTGGGCTTAAAATTGATCATACACATTTGGATTTGGGCTTAAAATAAACTCCTTGTCTTTTAATCCCCAAGATCTACTTAGTATGCTCTCTTCTAGCATCCTAGTGATGACCTTGAGTGCACCAGAAATAAGTGATCTTGATTTTTTCTTTTTAGGAGGTCTGTCTAGAGAAGTGATCACTCTAGAGGATGACCTCAACTCCCATGTTCCGATGGAGTATAAATAGTAGGGGGTGAATCGAAAGGCATGCCTCTTGTAAGTGAAATATTTTTAATCTAGGATAAGCCTCTAAGAACTTTATACCTTAGAGAATTGAAGGTGGAGAGTGGGTTACCCTTTCTTCCCAACTGTTTGGCAATATTTCCCTTCATCTATGAATTTAGGCCTCATGTACCCTTGTGGTATATAGAGGATACCCCTAGTTGAGCTTGTAAAGCCTATAGTTGAAATTTTTTCCATCACTTTTTGTGTATACAAGGATTGATACACCCACTTGAGTAGGCTTGTTTATTTTTCTTATGTGCTTGAGTGTTTAGATCTCCTTCCCCACTTGAAGCCAAAAGGGGACAAAATATCCAAATTGAGCCATAGGAAAAATGTTCATTTTTTTTCTTATTGCATCAAATAATCAAAATTCAAAAATAGAAAACAAACAAGTCTATAGGTTGTTAATGTTCTTGGTGTCCTTACATTCGTGTTGTTATATCTCTTTCAAAAAGACATCATTCTCAAACCAAAGCCATAAACCAAAACAACCATCAACAACACAACCAAAACTACCTTCCCCCTCCACCTCCACTTTCACAAAAAAAAATGGGTTCTCACCACCAACAAATCCCCAACCACCAAAAATACCATTACCAAAACAACCATCAACAACACAACCAAAAATACCTTCCCCCTCCACCTCCATTTTCACAACCAAACATGGGATCCACACTAGGAAACCAATCACTAGATGCTTTAACTCAAAAAATCTAGGACCTCCAACAACAAATGGCTAATTTCAAACTAGGTGTTCCAAAAAGAGACATGTTAAAGGACAAATGTCCTTATCCTTCTCATAGGAACATACCATCACAAACAAATTATCAATCGCATCAATCCAACCTACCCATGTCTCAAAATTATCCAACCTCCACATATTCATGTACATCACCCCAATCACAACCACAAAACTTGCAATTCACAAATTGCTTCTACCAAAAACTAAAAATACCACCTCCTACCTCACAAACACACATGAAAAACACAAACTTCAACCAACCAAACAACACCTCACTTCAACTTACCCACACAACAAGCAATCCTATCTCATCAAATAATCACGAGAACACACAAAGAACTATACCCAAGATGATGTCCACTACCTATAAGCTAAATAGAACATATACACGTTTAGGGGAACCTATTGAATCGATCTTAAGGAAGTTAATTGCCTCTAATTTGATCACACTTCCTAAGTTTATTATTTATGAACCAAGATTTTTCAAACTGGTAGAAATGATAATGAATACTGTGAGTATCATTGAAGCAAAGGTCACAAAACAAACAATTATCATAGGCTTAATAATATTATCCAAGACCTTATTGATCAAGGTGACATCACTATTAAATACCATCCAAATAATTCACCTAATGAGAAATTAAGCATATGTCAAGATACTTTTTCCAAGCATGATCAAAATCATCCACCTATGTTTGGTAATGGATCATTCCAAAGAGATCACACCAATGATACATCCACCTCATATGATTCCATTTTTCCCACCATTCCTTCATCCCCTAAAGCTTTTCAAAAACAATCCACACTATTTCTATCAAATAAATCACCCAATAATGAAACCTTTCAAGCTTATCCCTAAGGGCTATCCACAATAGATAATCATGAAATCCAAGCTAATTCATCTCTTGATACAAATTCCTTCTATGATCCAGAAGTACCAATCCAACACCATCATTTACTCCATTATTATTCAAGACTACTCTAAAGAACCTCATTCCAAACCTGTCCCTATCATGTCAAAATATTGAATCCATCCAAGAGTCCCCTATACATATCCAAACTCATACCCCATATTTAGAATTAGATCCATGTCAAGAGAATAATCCAAAGCATACTAACATGAATTTTCCTACATATCAAGATCAAAGCATCCCTTCCATACCATCTCATGAGCCCTCTCTAAATCAAGAGCAAAGCATCCCTTCCATACCATCTCATGATCCCTCCCCAAATCAAGATGAAATTACACCTTTCACCCCATCTAATGATACCCCTCCTAATCAAGATCAAGATGTCTCATCCACTCCATCATATGATCCCCTTCCATATCAAGAGAAATATATCCCTTCCACCCCATCCCATGATCCTACCCTAAGTCAAGATCAAATTTGTCCTCCATCTCCATCTCATGATCCAAGTATTCCTTCATCTCCATATCATGATCCTAATCCTCTACAAGATCCTATCACCCCAATCCAAGCCACTATGAACCCCATACCTATCAAATGGGTTCTTACACTTTCATCCAATCTAGTTGTTGGCCTCCTTTAATGGTTTAATAACTAAGCCTTGAGGGTTGTGACTTAGAGAGTGAACATCTACACTAAGTAGCTATCTCACTCATCGTGAAGGTGCATTTCACTTGTCAACCTAGAGACGTAAACTTGAAATGGGTTAGCACTATATGTACACTAGGACTCTATTGTAGTCATCCATAGACTAGGAAAGAAACAATGTTGGAAATAAAGTGTTGGAAGGAAATCAACTTAAACATTGAACATAAATAAACATATACACTAAGCATTAACAACTAGTCTAGAAATGAAATATGGGAATGAAAATATTAGCAAACAGATAGGAAACTACTTTGTCTGCCTTGGCTGCAGGAATAGACAATTGTTGAAATTGAAACTAACTACTGAATATAAAATAACTTTTAAACTAATAGGTGGAATTCTCACCAAGTGGTGCCCCTTGGGTGAGTCTCCCTTATACTAACTCAAATGTAGCAACTCAGAATGTCATATTATTTCTTGAAAGAATAAGTACAACTCAACAATAGAACTATAAAATTGGAAAATGTGAGTACAAACTCATAATATCCAACCTTTTCAAAAGGAGCATTTGTCCATTATTTATAGAGAGAAAACTACTGACTAACCCTAACTACCTAGGCAGTCAACTCCATAAAAATAGGAGGATTCCACTTATTAAAAGCATAGGAAAAGATGGAGGAAGTTATGCATGCGCTAAATTGGTCAAAGCAGACTTGCTTCAACGAGAATCTAGCACAACACACTCCTTAGATTTTCTCAACAACAAATATGACCATTAAAAAGGTGGTTACATTATTTTATTCAAATTAGGAATTTCCCTCCATAAGATTTTCCCTTCCTTTATCTTCTTAATGGTAAGCTTCTTGACTTCTTGGAAACTAACCAACTGGCAATAATTTCTCCCACGTAGCAGGCTTTGTTGGCATCATCATTTTAGTGGAAACCTACACAATAGCATTAGCATGCATAAACAAATGTATATCTATAATTACCTTAGTAACATGCATTCAACCACTTGTAAATTTAACATAGATAATTCACATAGCATGATAATGTCATTAAAGTCACAAAGATAAACTTATGCCCAAGGTCATAATCATATCCTTGTTGGGGTAGTAAAGAATTTTGTGCCACATCATGAAAATATCTCCAGGGTTACTAGATTCAGCCCTGAGAGGCAAGGGAGTATGAAATTCCCTTTCCCTGTAAGTTTTATACTGTTGTCCCCAACTAATTTCATTCTGAATCTAGGACATAAATTCCCTTAAATGGAGGTATCCAATATATAGTATGGGATTCCAATCATGATCATCAAAAAAAATATAACTGTGCAGATGTAGTTTACATAACAAATTTTTAACATCAGGAGGGGCAAACTGTTAAGCCTGGAAAAATTCATGTGGAGTGTCAAGAGTAGGACCCAAACCTAAAATAATCCTTGATAGCTTAAAGGAAAGATTTCGCTCCTTCAAGTGTAGGGAATACACTCTAGGAGTAGTTCTACATGCCAGCATTTGTGGTATTAAATCTACCACATTATCTACCTTTTCCTTCAAGGCAACAATTTTTGCATTCTTTTCTTCAATCTTTGTGTTTTTCTTTTTAATCTCATTTTGCAGCTTGCACTTTTCCTTTTTCCATTCCTCCTCTTTTCTCTTCATCTCACTCCATAGTTTCATAGCTATGTCATTCCATGAAAAATCAAGAGGTTTATGTGTTCCTACCAAAATTTTATTTTGCACCGATTCTTGTTGTTCAAATAACACTAGTTGTAGTGATTCAGGTTGTTCATCTTGCTTTGGTTGCACAAACTCTGAATTCTCATCTTCTCTTGTTCTTACTACAAGGGTTCTTGACTTTCAGCTTGCTCTTGGTTCTCAACCTATTCTGCAATGACAACAAGCTCTGTCAATTTGATATTTGTCTGTTCCTCAAAAATATATTTTTCTTTAACATTCACCTGCCCCATTGGGGCTTCTGTCTCCTCCCTAGATTTTTTTCTAAGCCTAGGGCTTCTCTTTGGAGGTACATTAGTGGCTGGCCCCACTAGTTTTGATCTATTAGGAGGGTTTTCATCTTTTTCTTTGACTACAAGAAGAACAGTGTTGTCAACCTTTCGTTTCCTAGGTTTTGGTGTTGCTTTTTCTGCCACTTGTTTCTTGGCCTTTCCTTTTCTCATTTTTGCTTCTTTCATCTATGCTTCCTCTCTCCTAAGGGCAGCCCTAGTTCAAATTGGGGTTTTGGGAAGAGCATTAATATCAAAGTCTGAGGATGAACTTTCCTCATCTGAGTATTCTAACTCAGAAGAACCAATTTCAATAGCTTGCTCAATTGCAGGAGGATTTGAACTAGGGTTTGCACTAGATATTGATGATCTAGTGTTGGTTTTGACAACCCTCACTTCCCTACTATCCCTACGAGGTTGAGACTAACCTCTAGGATGTACATTCTCTAGTCTAAATTGATCAATGTTTACAAATTCCTCCCACATCATATCAGATACTTCTTGCAGAGATTTTTCCACTAACGATTTTATTAAACAATGGTGAGAGACAAAATTATCCCTACCTTTTTGTGTCTCGACTACCATGATTGCAAGGAGGTGATATAGTACATTGGGCACATTCATTCTTCTTCTATGCCTCATGTGATTCAGGAGCTTGAAGTGTACAAAATGGAGGCATGATTGACTAACCTCACAAGTGATATACTTGACAATGTGGATGGCTACTTTTTTCCATGGCTTTGGTAGGGAAGTTCTCTTTGTACCTTGTTTATCCACAACTAATGGAGGGTCACTGGGTTCAGTAAATTTAGCTCTGGCTGACCTTGCATCTCTGGTAGTAGGGTATGGATCACCATCAGCATGTAAACCCATTACCTCCACAATTATTTCCTTAGTAACGATCACCTCCAACCCTTTTACCATTCCCTTCTCCTCAGAGATTGTCTGTGAAAATTCTTGTGCAATGTCCTCATTGTAGCTGTCAAGCTTCAGGAAATAATCCAGCCACCCATAATTTTTGAACTCTGCCAAAGAAGGTGCATCCTACATTACCACGTCATGAACCATGGGTCTGGTCCTAATTAGCTAACCTCCCATTGTTTCAGTTTCCCACAATAAAACAACCACTTTGCTAAATTTCCTTTTCCTGCAATCTCTTTATGAAAACCCCAACTTCTTCTTCCTACAATTCTTTCTTCTATAGCATTGAGCCAATGTCATGTAGCTCACCAAATTAATATTTTTTTGTGTGACATTTGAGATTATTCCTAGGCAATAAAGAGAAATAAATGAAGGGTATTACCAAGAGAAATGGTGGTGGTTTAGTGACACTTCACACATGCAAGTCATCATTTCAATTTATCATTCAAATTGGCTTATTTCAAATTTGTTGATATGGATGACATGTGGACTTGTGAGTTGACACTCCCCCCCAACCTAAATTACAGCATGTGTCTGCACAGGTTGGATGATAATTATGATTGGACAAGGCGGAGTACAACTTCATGCTACGTGAAATATCTACATTTAATTACAGTTGTAGATAGGGAAAAATCAATCAGATTTAGTGTGTTGAAAACAATAAACTAATTAAATCCTATCAAGCACCATGAAGCACAAACTAGAATGAAAATGAAAATAAATGAAAGACATGCAAACCAATTTTCAAACTAAACTTTATTGACCTTTGTGGCTCTTCTCCACCTGCATAAGAATGCAAGATTTTGAAGGTTGATTGTTGAAGGAATGTTGGTTGCTCAATTCAGCAGCATAACGACATGATGAAGATGATAGATGGAGATGGATGGAAGATAGAAGAATGATTTTGACAGCATAAGGATGCCTGAAGAATTCCATCGAAATGGCCTGTGAAAGGTTAGATTTATAGAGTTTCGATGTGAACAGAGATAAGATTTGATAAGATTCAATAAGGATTTGATTTTTGACAAAAGAGGAAATACAACGAGATGAGATAAGATTTTAAAAAGATAGAAAGATTTTGATTTATTGTTTTAAAGGAAATAAAACAAGATAAGATAAGATGTGAAAAGATAGAAAGATTTTGATTCTCTTTTAAAGGAAATAAATCCTGAAAAAGATGAGAAGGATAATTGATGAATTATCTAATTAAATAAATTAATTAGATACACATGAGTTCAGATTTTGGAAAGAAAGCGAGAATATCCTTTTTAAGATTTTATTAATTAAATAAATATTTGATTTATTTAATTAATGTTGGATTTATGATTTCATCAATTAAATAATATAAATTATTTAATTAACATTAGAAGGATTAATAGAAATGATTTAATTAATTAAATAATATAAATTATTTAATTAACATGAGAGGAATGGATGGAAATGATTTAATTAATTAAATAATATAAATTATTTAATTAACATTAAAGGAATGGATGGATTATGCATAGGAAGGGAATACATGAAATTAGTCAAATAAATAAGATTTATTTAACTAATTAGATGATGACATGGGTACTTAGGGAAAAACATACTACAAGATGTCTAAATGATGCAATGTTGTGACAAAGTATCATAAGAGGACATTTTTAGGTGTCTACATTTTGCCTCTCTTTGAGATGATGTTCGAGATGATGAGATCTGTGTTGAGTAACATCATTTCAAAGAAGCTAAGATATGGACAAAAGAAAATGGATGATGAAGGAAAGATAGGATAATGATGATGTAGAAATATGATGATGGGATGATGATGCACCCTCGAGAGGATAGGCGGGTTGAACAAGCGTGAGTATGCTCTCGAAATGAAATGATAAGGAGAGACAAGATGAATGATGCAAGATAGGAAGTGGATGAAGGAGACGAATGATATGTTATGTTGCAATGAAGGTGAGCAACCATGATGTTTGATATAGCACCAGACGTTATGCACCAAGGTATAAGGACCAAAGTGATGATGTGTCTTGTGCCCCAGCATAATGCAACCTTGTCTAGACGTATGAGGAAGTAGACTTAGAGCATTAAAGTCCTAATGCACAAAAGGTATGATGTGACCTTAGATGCAAAGGATAGTGCAAAAAGCTATTCCAACATACACAAGATATGAATATTAGCTGGAATGATACGGATTTGATACAAATGCAAGATAAAATGATAACACACATAAGCAAGCAAGCATGCACAAATGATACAAAAACAAACAAGGAATTGCCCCTGTCAAGTAGTAAACTGATGATTAATTGATTGATTGATGATGATGATGATAGTGTTGTCATTGCGGGGAACGATATATCCCTAGGTCAACACAAGGATGATAGATAATTGACTGATTGAATTGGATTGATGATGATAGTGTTGTCATTGCGGGGAAAGACATATACCTAGATCAACACAAGGATGATGATAATTGATTGATTGATTGGGTTTACAACAAGATAAGGATCAAGACCAAAGGATGTGATTGGATAGTTTGACAATATTGATCAACTTGATTGGTATGGATTAAGGACTGACTTGCATTTGGATTATTGCTTGGATTTTTGTTGGCTATTTGTTTTTTTTGGATTTTTGACATTTTATGATTTTTTTGGCTTTTTGAAATGTTTTGATTTTTTTTGGACTTTTGAAATGTTTTGATTTTTTTGGATTTTTGAAATGTTTTTATTTTTTTGGATTTTTGAAATATTTTGATTTTTTTGTATTTTTTAAATGTTTTGAGGTGTCAAAGGATGAAAATTTGAGTAGCCTTTGTGCTAGATACTAATGAGAAGGGGAAAACCAAGTCTAGGTGCAAGGAGATAGATGGGATAAGGGATAAAAGGCTCGTAATAGATGGATGGATGGTATGGATATATGCATCATAAGAGAGCAAGGATGTGATCTCCAAAGACTATGTCGCATAGGAATAACATGCCCCATTCTAGGTACAAGACTTAGGATTTTTCAAGACAAAATATTTCAACAGATAGGGTGAGGTATGTCAAGAGATACCCAAAACATGTTTCAACATTTTTCCCCTATGTCTTCATCAAGATCAAAAGGAGAATGGTGGATAAGTGGACTTAATATGATAGGTATGTATGATGAAAAAGATGGTAGGTAGGATGGAAATGACAAGACATGAAAATGATAGGTTGGATAGATAAGACATTGTTCCCCCAAGTGTAAGTGAGATAGAAGATCAACCTACACATGATGCCTGTTTGCCAAGTTTTCATCATGGTACTTATCCAAGGCGCCTATTTACCAAGTTTTCACCATTGGATGAAAGAATTTCTCTTTACTTTCTTTTTTTTTTGAATTTTTGTCTTTTTGGATAGGAGAAGGGGAATATGGATAGGAGGGAATCAAGTGTCTAGTTGCATGAAAGGTGGTAGTCCCATTAGAGATGCATGTCATCGCATGGACCATGTCAAATGTCATTATTCTCATAGATGTTGGTAAGGTATGACATGAAAGGGATGGATTAGGTAGATGGTAGATTATGAAAGGCTTATGCAATAATGGATGGGGAATAGTGGATGATGATGTGGATTGAATAGGAAAAATGCAAAAGGATGGATGAAAGGTTTATGCAAAAGCATGGAACATAGGGAGGTGATTGGGAAGATATGTAGGATAGTAGTTGAAGGATGGGAAGATGGAGGTATGTGGGATTGTTGTGAAATGGAAGGGAACCATGATCAATGGTTTCACACACTGTGATAAACGTTGAAGCTTTTGATGTGGATGAGGTGTATGGAGCAATGGATATGTTTTCTTAGGAGGTGGTGGATGTAGTGCTTTTGGTACCCACATAGACTTAGTATTTTTATGATTTTTGTTTGCCTTGTGGGATTTTTGTAATTTTTGAATAGAATGTTCATTTTGGATGGAAGGGGATGTTTGGGATTTTTGTGATGTAGATGCCTCATTTGACTTGCTTTCTTTTGGTTTAGGTACCCAAACCATTTTCACTTTGGCCTTTAATTTTGGAGGTATGGGCTTATATAACTTTTTAGATGTACTTGGCTTTGATATTTTGCAATTGTATTGTAAGGCATTAGGACCTTTAGAATTTTTGAATTTATGTGTAGAGGCATCCAAATTTTTATTTTGAAATCCCTTGGGTTTGGTGGAATGAGTGGAAGCTTTATGTTTAGAAAATGTGTGCATTGATTGATCATGATTAAGATGTTTAGAGGATTTATGGGTAGATGGATAAGAGGATTGGATGGTAGGAATATTAGGTGTTGGGAGTAATGGTGGTAAAGTGGATGGAGGTATATTAGGAGTTGGAAGCAATGGTGGAAAAGTTGATGGTGGAAGGTGTATGGTCACATGCTTTTGACATTTGTAGGATGATCGAAATATATTTTTTCGGTGTATGATAGGATTCGTGATGGAAAGTGGACTTAGGATGCATGGAGGAAATACCAACATCTTTAGGTTGTTTTCCTTGGGGTGTATTTCCAAGGCCATAAGAGTGTGGAGGGAATTTGACATGGATGGGATCCAAAATACCTTGTTCATGAAGGTCTAGACCTTTACCTTGGTGGTTCATATTTTGGAGTGTGCAATGGACAATGGGACTAGGTGTATGTGGAACACTAGACACGAGTTCCTTATTGGATGGAGAAAATGAAGCAAGGGAAGATAACAGTTGTTGTTGTTCTAAGGAGGAACATTCATGAATGAGGGTGGAAAGACCAAGTGGATATGATGGAATTGCAATAGGGTTGATAGTGGGTGATGGAGGTGTTGGAATCTATGCCTCAATTCTTACTGACATGAAACTCCTTGAAAGCAAAGTCAGTGTGACATCATGGATGTCTGGCCGACTAACTGTTCTGAGGCTCTTAAAATGTTTCTATCACTGTGATAGGGTTGATGTCTAGCCGACAAGTCTATCGTTGTGACCTTGCGTGTTCGCTATGACGTTTTGGAGAATGGAAACCTTCTGGTGATAGTGTGATCTTATTGGGCATCAGGGAGACTTGGCCGAAGCATCTATAGTTGGTATGTTGTCTCACTGATTTGGAATGTCTCACCAAAAGTATCTGGCTCTATCAGTGAAACAAGGGTTTCAATAAGATGTCTCGGCGAGTATGAAAGGTCTTGTCGACTGGATGTAAAGCTATCGGGGTTACATGTGGTCATGGGGAGATGTCTCAGTGATGCCACTAGGTCATAATGACAGGAATGTTCTCATGGTGTCTTCGTGGTAACAAAAGACTTCATTGAGAAGTCTTGGCGACTCAGGTAAGTCATTCTGATGGACTTCAGTAAGACTTGGGGCGCTCAAAGAAAGGTCACAGCGAAACACTTGAGTCTTGCTGACAATGTCATTCGGTGTAAGTTGTGTCTTGTGGTATGATGTCTCACTGAAACTATGGGGTCTTGCCGATAGAAGTTAGGCTTTAGTGTAGCATGTTGTGGTCGATGGGAAGTCTTGGCAAGAACATAGTGTCTTGCCGATAGTTTATCTCATCGCTGTGACTTCTGACTTCGATATGAGTCTCTCTGAAATGCGATTATTACGCCGAATGGAAATCACTCATCGGCATGACTCGAAGACTTAGATAAGAGGTCTTGACGAGTTTGGTATGTCTTGCTGATGGTCTCTCTGAGTTCGCTATGACTTATGGTTTTCGATAGGAGTCTTGTCAAATGAGAAACCTCTTGCCGACTGTTGGGGAGTCGATATCGATAATGAATTCTTTGTGGCATTGGGGAGACACTGTTAGTGTCTCACCGATATGCCAACAAAATTTGAACGTCGTTGACCATGTGATCATCCTATGTGGCATCTTGCTAGACCAATCATAGGAAGCAATTTTTTCAAACTGATGACTATTTTTTTTGTAACAGATGCAACGCTAGAAAAATTGCATGCAAGGAAAAATCATCTGCTCGAAAGGAAACTGTCTATGATTGGCAATGGTGGATAAGGATGCATAGAAGACAAAATCAGAATGTGAATAAGACTTAATGAAATTGATTCTAATTTGAAGTAGACGGATAGAGTGTGTGAATCGAATGGTTGAGAGAGCTTTTTTGTAACTGATGAACAGTGAATGAAGCTACAGTAAAATACTAGAGAGTTATATCTCTCAATTGTATGTAATGTTTTTGTTACTGTAATACAAAGTGATTCAGCTTGGTGTGGTGGGTTTTTTCCCGTAAGGGTTTCCCATGTAAATATGTTGTTCATTGTCTTTGTGTATTTGCTCTATTTCTAAAAATCTTTCATGTGTGTCTTAATTAGATTGTAATTTGAAAAAAAAATTAAAATTAAAATTAAAAGCCCTGCATTGCATTCTTCCCTGTGGATTTGACATTAGGAAAGTGTTTCTACACCTCTGCTCTCCTTACAAGTGGTATCAAAGCCTAGCCAGTTGTCTTGTCCTTGTGAGTGGGTTGGGTTTTTTGTGTCAATCCTTTTCCAATGGGAGTTTTGTAGAGGCCTGATAATTTAATTACAGATTGAGATGGAAAGCACATCCAAAAGGATGGAAATAGAGAAATTCAATGGTAGCAATTTTGAGTTGTGGAAACTCAAAATGGAAGATATGTTAGTTGATCAAGATCTTTGGACTGTTGTGTCTAGAACAATGCCTCAAGGCATGAAGCAGAAGGATTGGGAACTAGCAGATAGAAAGTCTAAGGGGCTGATAAGGCTCTATTTGGAAGACTCTGTTCTTCTGAACGTGCATGAAGAAAAGACTGCCTCTTCCTTGTGGAAAAGACTAGCATCCATTTATCAGGGCAAGTCCTTGGTCAACAAGTTGTTCCTAAGGAAGAAGTTGTACTCTTTGAGAATGCAGGAAGGAGGGTCTGTTGCTGATCACTTAAATGCTTTCAACATGATGATTGCTCAGTTGACATCTGTTGGTGTAAAGATTCAAGATGAAGATCGTTGCATGATGTTGCTATGTTCTCTGCTTGATTCTTGGGATCATTTGGTGATGGCTATAGGGAGTACAACATCCACATTCAAGATGGAAGATGTTGTTGCTTCTCTGTTATCAGAAGAAATGAGAAGAAAATCTTCTGAGATGGAAAAGGAGGCTCTAGCTGTCATAGGTAGACCAAAAGAGAAAGGCAAGAAGGACAAGAAGTCCATATCAAAATCAGAAGGGAGATCAAAGTCTTCTGGCAAGAAGTCAAAGGTGAAGTGTTGGAACTGTGGGCAACCTGGTCATGTCTGAAAGGACTGTAAGGAGGAGAAAAAGAAGAAGAAGAACTCTTTTGGAAATGATTCTTCTCAGAGTGATGCAGATGCCTTCATTGCAGCTTTGGCTACACGGGCATCAAATGATGTCTGGCTGATTGATTCTGGAGCATCTTTCCACATGACATCTC
Organism: Sequoia sempervirens; assembly: GCA_007258455.2. Classification (NCBI taxonomy): domain Eukaryota; kingdom Viridiplantae; phylum Streptophyta; class Pinopsida; order Cupressales; family Cupressaceae; genus Sequoia; species Sequoia sempervirens. The sequence continues at coordinate 44,483,155 of VDFB02168118.1, forward strand.
ATAGAGAATGGTTCACAAAGTATGAAGAATACAATGGTGGAAAGGTGTACTTAGCAAGTGATTCATCTTTGGAAATTGTTGGTCGTGGAAGAGTCAGAATTCAATTCCCTGATGGAAGAGTGAAGGGAATCAATGATGTGATGCATATACCAGGTCTGGATCAAAACCTACTTTCTGTAAGTAAGCTGAATGATATTGGAGTGTAGGTCACGTTCTCTGGAAATGGCTGCAAGATGGCTAGAGGCTCTACGGTGTTGGCTAGGGGTGCTCGAATTGGTACCTTGTACAAGCTGGATGCACAAGCTATTCAATGCAATAGTGTCTCTGCAAAGTCACTCAAGGCTTCTCATGGAGAAAAGAAAGAAAACATTCCTGATGGAGTAAATTCCATGGAGGTTAAACTTCCAGCAGAAAAGACTATGCTCTGGCATCATAGGCTTGGCCACATTGGTGAAAAAGGTTTAAAAACCTTGAAAAATAAAAACCTGGTAGAAGGGCTTGAAGATTGTAACCTTGAGTTCGAATTTTGTGAACATTGCATATATGGAAAGCAACACCGTGTTTCATTTTATTCCAGTCCTCACAAATCCTCTAGTTTGCTTGATTATATACATTCGGATGTGTTTGGTCCAGTGAATGTTCCTTCTTTGTCTAAATCAAAATACTATGTGTCGTTTATTGATGATTATTCTAGAAGGACATTTGTATATTTTTTGAAAAGTAAATCAGAAGTGTTCAGTCAGTTTAAGGAATTTAAAAACCTTGTTGAAAATTAGACTGGTAAGAAAATAAAGTGCTTAAGGACTGACAATGGCGGTGAGTTTTGTTCAGATGAATTTGAAAGGTACTGTACAGATCATGGAATTAAAAGACATAAGACTACACCTTACACTCCACAACAAAATGGAGTTGATGAAAGGTTCAACAGGACAGTAATGGAAAGAGCACGAAGTATGCTGAGCAATGCTAGCTTGGAGGAGACGTTCTGGGTTGAAGTAGTATCTACAACATGTTACTTGGTAAATCATTCTCCTAACTTTGCTCTTGTTGAGAAGACACCTTTGGAAGCATGGTCTGGAAGGAATCCCTCTCTAAGACATATCCGTGTCTTTGGCTGTGAGGCATATGCATATGTGCCATTTGAAAAAAGATCTAAGTTGGAAAACAAAGCTGTGAAGTGTATTTTTATTGGCTATAGTGCTGGCATAAAAGGATACAAGCTTTGGAACCCTGAGACTGAGAAGGTTTTGTACAGCAAAAGTGTTATCTTTTGTGAGCTGAAACCTTCTACATTGGATCTACAGTCAGAGAAGAAATCAAAAAATGAAAAGGATGTAGCAGAAATTCCTCAGACACCAGATAAAGAGGAATTGAAAAATCAAAATGTACCTGATACTAAGGAGAGCTCAAGTAGTTCTGAAAGTTCTAAAGAAGATGAAGAACCACCTCAGCCTCAGTCTGTGAGGAGGTCAACTCATGAAAGAAAGCAACCTGAAAGGTATGGGTTTTCTTTGATAGAGTCTACTTGTTCCTATGCTTTAATTTCTAGTACTGATGAACCTAGGACTATGAAAAAGGCATTTAAAATGTCTGATTCAAACTCTTGGTTGGAAGCCATGAATAAAGAAATGGAATCATTAGAAAAGAATGATACCTGGAGTTTGGTTCCATTTCCTAAAGGCAGAAAATTTGTAGGCTACAAATGGATATTCAAAAAGAAAATTGGTCTGGATGGCAGTGTAGAAAAATATAAAGTGAGGCTGGTTGCAAAAGGTTATTCTCAGGTAGAGGGAATTGACTATGGAGAAATCTTTTCTCCTGTAGCTAAGCTAACATCTATTAGATTTCTTTTGTCACTTGCATCAGCATATGAATTAGATATTGAGCAGATGGATGTGAAGACAGCATTTCTTCATGGTAATCTTGAAGAAGAAATTTATATGTCCCAGCCGAAGCACTTTGTGGAGAAAGGTAAAGAAAGACTGGTTTGCAAGTTAAAGAAATCTCTGTATGGTTTAAAATAGTCACCTAGAATGTGGTACCAAAATTTTGACACATTTTTTTTGTCATTGGGATTTGTAAGATCAAAATGTGATCACTGTGTGTATTACAAAGCTAAAAGTGATCAAATTCTTATTATTGCTCTATATGTTGATGATATGTTGTTTATAGGTAATAGTAAGCTAATGACTTTTGATCTTAAGTCTCAGTTGTCTGCAAAGTTTGAAATGAAAGATCTTGGTGCAACAGGGTATATTCTAGGAATGGAAATAACAAGGGATAGGAAGAATAGAAAACTTTGGCTCAGTCAGAGTAAGTATATCATGACTGTTCTAGAGAGATTTTGTATGACTAAGTACAAATAGCTAGTTGTTCCAGTTACACAGGGAACGAAGCTATCTGTTGAAGATTGTCCAAAATATTCTTCTGAGATGGAGGACATGACCAGTGTGTCTTATGCAAGTGTAGTTGGTAGCCTTATGTATGCAATGGTCTATACAAGGCTAGACATTGCCCAAGCAGTGGGAGTTCTTAGTCGGTTTATGGCTAATCCTGGAAGAACACATTGGGATGTTGTGAAGAGAGTGTTTAGATATCTGAAGGGCACTTCAGACTATGCTTTGTGTTACCATGGTAACTTGGTTGAATCACAGAGAACTCTCAGTATTCGAGGTTATGTGGACTCTAATTGGGTAGGGGACATTAACAGTAGAAGATCCACCAGTGGATATATTTTCATGATGAATGGTGGTGCAGTGAGTTGGATGAGCAAGCGACAAGTTGTAGTCACTTTGTCCACTACAGAGGCAGAATACATGGCAGCAACACATGCCTGTAAAGAAGCAATCTAGTTAAAACATTTTTGTTCTAACATTGGTTTTGATGCAGAGAAGATTACTATCTACTGTGACAGTTAGAGTGCTATATGTTTGGCAAAGAATCCTACTTTCCATGCCAGGACGAAACATATAGATGTACAGTATCACTTTGTATGAGATATGGTGGAGGATGGGAAGGTCTCTTTGGAGAAAGTGGATACTCTGGAGAATGTTGCAGATGCATTGACAAAGCCTGTGACCACAAACAAGTTCAGGTGGTGTGCCAGTTCGATGGGCCTCATGGCCCATGATTTTCAGTAGTTTGATTATGTCTTGGAGGTGTCAGTAAGATCTTCATCAAGTGGGAGCTTGTTGGAATCTATGCCTCAATTCTTACTGACATGAAACTCCTTGAAAGCAAAGTCGGTGTGACATCATGGATGTCTGGCCGACTAACTATTCTGAGGCTCTTAAAATGTTCCTATCACTGTGACAGGGTTGATGTCTGGTCGACAAGTCTATCACTATGACCTTGGTGTTCGCTAACCTTTTGGTGAAAAGAAACCTTCTGGCAACAGTGTGATCTTATCAGGCATCGAGGAGACTTGGCTGAAGCGTCTATAGTCGGTATGTGGTCTCACCGATCTAGAATGTCTCACCAAAAGTATCTGGCTCTATCGGTGAAACAAGGGTTTCGATAAGATGTCTTCATGAGTATGAAAGGTCTCGCCAACTGGATGTAATGCTATTGGGTTACATGTGGTCGTGAGGAGATGTCTCAGCAATGCCGCTAGGTGACACTAACATAAATGTTCTTGTGGTGTCTTCGCGGTAACAAAAGACTTCGTTGAGAATTCTTGGTGACTCAGGTAAGTCACACCGATGGACTTCGATAAGACTTGGGGCGCTCGAAGAAAGGTCACAGTGAAACACTTGAGTCTTTCCGACAGTGTCATTCAGTGTAAGTTGTGTCTTGCAGTATGATGTCTCACCGAAACTGTGGGGTCTTGCCGATAGAAGTTAGGCTTCGGTGTAGCATGTTGTGGTCGATGGGAAGTCTTGGCAAGAATGTAGTGTCTTTCTGATAGTTTATCTCATCGCTGTGACTTCTGACTTTGATATGAGTCTCTCAGAAATGCGATTGTTACGCTGAATGGAAATCACTCGTCGGCATGACTCAAAGACTTCGATAAGAGGTCTTGACGAGTTTGGTATGTCTTGTCGATGGTCTCTCTAAGTTTGCTATGACTTATGGTTTTTGATATGAGTCTTGTCAAATGAGAAACCTCTTGTCGACAGTTGGGGAGCTAATATCGATAGCGAATTCTTTGTGGCATCAGGGAGACACTATTAGTGTCTCACCGATATGCCAAAAAAATGTGAACATTGTTGACCATGTGATCATCCTGTGTGGCATCCTGTTGGACCAATCACAGGAAGCAATTTTTTCAAACTGATGATGGTTGTTTTTTGTAACAGTTGCAACGTTGGAAAAATTGCATGCAAGGAAAAATCATCTTCTCAAAAGGAAACTGTCTATGATTGGTAATGGCAGATAAGGATGCACAGAAGACAAAATCAGAATGTGAATAAGACTTAATGCAGATCGATTCTGATTTGAAGTAGACGGATAGAGTGTGTGAATCGAATGGTTGAGAGAGCTTTTTTGTAACTGATGAACAGTGAATGAAGCTACAGTAAAATACCAAAGAGTTGTATCTCTCAATTGTATGTAATGTTTTTGTTACTATAATACAAAGTGATTCAGCTTGGTGTGGTGGGTTTTTTCCCGTAAGGGTTTCCCATGTAAATCTATTGTTCATTGTCTTTGTGTATTTGCTCTATTTCTGAAAATCTTTCATGTGTGTCTTAATTAGATTGTAATTTGAAAAAAAATAAAAATTTAAAAGCCCTGCATTGCATTCTTCCCTGTGGATTTGACATTAGGAAGTGTTTTCGCACCTCTGCTTTCCTTACAGGAGGATCATTAGGATCTTGATTAGCATTATGTTCACTTAGATCCAAGGTATTTGTTTGATCTTTATGTGTGCTTGGGAGGAACTTATCTCATCGTAGGAAGTGGATGTTTGTGCATCATGGATGGGTGAGATGGAAAGCTCTTCACCATGGAATGCATAAAGTTGGCTAAGAGGATCATCATAGTCTTCTTGATCATAAAAGGGGTCTTGATCAAAGATGGAAGATTGATCATGAATAGTATTAGGTATGTTATGAATGGAATGATTGGGAGGGTGTTGATCTTTATGTGATAAGGGGGTAATGTTTCCTCATGTTTAGGATTGTGCTCTTGACATACCTCATGACTTATTTGAATGGAGGTGGAAGGGGATTTATCATGGAGAGACTTGTCATGTTCTTGGTGGTCAACAACATAGGAGCATGATAGAGTGTGACTTGGACTTATGAGGGGAGACTATTGAATTGGCTCAAGGGGTTGTGGATGACATGGTTGGCTTGAAGGACTTGGCATGATGTTTGAGGACTCTTTTGTATGTTCAAGTATATGTGTTGAATGACATGGCGACAATTGATTCCTTGCTTGTATCCCTTGGGTCACATCCCTTGGAGGTGTAGGGGTGGAAGTTGTTGGCTTAGGATTTTGATTTTGATTGGATGATGGTATGATAAAGTTATAGGGTGCATGTGCTAGATTGGTATTCCCCTTATCAATGGTTGCATTAGAACATGATGAAGTTTGACCATGTTGCAAGGTAGAACTTAAAGTCACATGTGTTTGTCGTGATGTGGCTTGATAGGTTGATGTGGAATTGAAATACGAAGAAGTGGATGGATTAGATTGGTATGAGGTGGAAGGGGATGACACATTAGGTTGAGGTGGCATTGGTTGATAATAAATGGATAGGGGATGATGTTGTGGTTGTTGAATTTGACAAGTGGCCATGAATTGATTGGCTTGAGCTAGGAGGTGTCAGATTTGAGGTGATTTAATTTGTTGAAAATCTTGGAAGAGGGTTTGAAGGCTTTGTATGGTTTGGTGGTTGAGGGGTTGGGGTATTTGGTGAAGTGTTTGAAGGAGGTTTTGAAGTTGGGATACTAGGACTTTGTTTTCGAATGTGGGCATGGTGTCACAAATGTGTGTAAGCTCTCGCATATCGATTTGTTGCTCAAAGTATGCAACATAGTTCATGTCACCATTAGAGGCTGTAGGAGGAGCCCCTTGAAGTATGATTTTAGGTTTTGGTTTTCTTTCATGATTTGGACTAGGGAGAGGGCCTCCTTGAATTATGATCTTGGTCTTATGATTAGGATTGAGCTTGTTTATGATTAGGACCATTTTGAGAAGTGGTGAACTAGGAATAGGTATGTGATAGTGATGATGTGGAATGATTAGATTGGATGACTTGGATTGATTAGTATGAAATGGATAGGATGTGGCTAAGAAGGGTGATTAGGATGAAAGTGATTGGAAATTAATGTGTTGGAAGAAGGCGTAGAGTGACTTGTCTTTATGTATTTGGTGTTTAGCTTGATTTGGAAATGTTTAAATGAATGATCACACATGTACACACATAAATCACTCACACAAGACACATAAGCAATTTTTAATTTTGAAATTTGAAGAATATAATGATGATTATTAAACAAGCACACAATGGAAGACACATCAACAAGCCCTATGACTAGTCAAGTGGGGTATGGCCAATTAGGTAGCAAACTAGTCTACACAAGGTTGACTAAGGAATGATTTGAAAGCAAAATCTTGCCAATAAGCTGGGAGAAATGGGTAACCCACCCTTCACCTTCACTTCCCAAAGGTATAAAGTTCTTTGGGGCTTAGCTCAGAGTGACAATATTTTGACTCCCAAACAAGCATGTCTTTCAATTCACACTTCAATTTGAGGTCATCCCCAGGGGTGATGAAATCCCCTAGCAGGCCTCCTATGAAGGGTTTGACAAAAGCAAACCAAGTGAGGTGTTTGTGATCACACATGCACTTGATTCACACTCACAGTTATTAATTGACCCTTAGAAAGAAAATGTGTGTAAAACAATTCAAGTACTTGTTCTTTTTAACCCCAAATCAAGATGTGTGATTGAAGACAAAAATTTGTTTTAAGCCCAATTTCAAATATGTGATCAAACAAGATTGATTTTATGCCCCAAATTGAAATGTGTGACAAACAAGATTAATGAGATGAAAGATTAAACAAATGCACCTGGTTATTTTCTCTTTCCAAATTGTTCTTGTGATTCATTCCAACGCTTTTCCAGCTTTGTATGATTCACCAACAAGTTACCAAGACAAAAAAAAAATGAATTACAAATGTGCTAGAAAAAAAGTCATAAGTGCTGAAGAATATGTGAGAATTTGAAAATTTTAACTCTATCAACATTGATGAACACCTACACCATTGGATAGCTTATGAAATTCTACCCCATTTCAAAAAAAATAGCTCTAAAAAGACCAAAATATGACCAAGATATGGCCATTTTAAGATTTACTATAAAAGCACTAAAACAGACCTCGTATGTGCTAAAATAGTGTCAGATGCGCTAAAACAGTGTCAGATGCACTAAAAAAAGTCCCAAATTTGCTACAAAAAACCTTAAATGCGCTAAAAAAAAAAATTACAAAAATTTTAATGAAATGGACTGAGTATATGTGCCATTTTGTTCCTTATAAGCATCGTTATGTTCCCTAAATGTGTCGAAACAACTCCTAAATGCACCAAAAGACCTACAAAAGTGTTGAAAGAAACCCTAGATGTGCTATAGAAATCCGTGAATGTGCTACAGAAACCCACGGATGCGCTAAAACGAGAATTTTTGTCAAAAAACTGAATTCCAGAACGTAAAACCTGTCAGAAAACCTGCAAGTAGATGTTAAAAATGGGGCAAGGCCCCACGATGGGTGCCAAAATGTAGATAGGGAAAAATCAATCAAATTTAGTGTGTTAAAAACAATAAACTAATTAAATCCTATCAAGCACTATGAAGCACAAACTAGAATGAAAATGCAAATAAATGAAAGACATGCAAACCAATTTTCAAACTAGACTTGATTGACCTCCATGGCTCTTCTCCACCTGCATAAGAATGCAATATTTTGAAGGTTGATTGTTGAAGGAATGTTGGTTGCTCAATTCAGTAGCATAACAACACGAGGAAGATGATAGATGGAGATGGATGGAAGATAGAAGAATGATTTTGACAACATAAGGATGTTTAAAGAATTCCATCCAAATGGCCTATGAAAGGTTAGATTTATAGAGTTTCGATGTGGATAGAGATAAGATTTGATAAGGATTTGATTTTTGACAAAAGAGGAAATACAACGAGATGAGATAAGATTTTAAAAAGATAGAAATATTTTGATTTATTGTTTTAAAGGAAATAAAACAAGATAAGATAAGATGTGAAAAGATAGAAAGATTTTGATTCTCTTTTAAAGGAAATAAATCCTGAAAAAGATGAGAAGGATAATTGATGAATTATCCAATTAAATAAATTAATTAGATACACATGAGTTCATATTTTGGAAAGCGATAATATCATTTTTAAGATTTTATTAATTAAATAAATATTTGATTTATTTAATTAATGTTGGATTTATAATTTCATCAATTAAATAATATAAATTATTTAATTAACATGAGAGGAATGGATGGAAATGATTTAATTAATTAAATAATATAAATAATTTAATTAACATTAGAGGAATGGATGGATTATGCATAGGAAGGGAATACATGAAATTAGTCAAATAAATAAGATTTATTTAACTAATTAGATGATGACATGGGTACCTAGGGCAAAACATACTACAAGATGTCTAAATGATGCAATGTTGTGACAGAGTATCATAAGAGGATATTTTTAGGTGTCTACAATAGTAATTAAAGAAATGCACTAAAGGTAATTAAGATACAAAAAATTGTCACGTACATACTTGAAAACATGGAATTTCATTGTAAAGAATGTGGAGAAAGTATCAGTTACCTTTAAGAAGTACGGTTGAGCAATTAATGCAGTGGTGATGGAATGGAATGATGGTGGAGTGGAGTGATGGTGGAGTTATGGAAGAGAGAGAAGTTGAGATGGATGGGCAGATGGGTGGATTAATGAAGAAGTGGACTCCCACAAAAGTGGAAATCTTTATTATGAAGTGGTTGCATGTGTACTTGGATCGGTTGGAAGGAGGGACACTAGGTCTGCTTCCTTTGGTTGCAGGAAGTTCAGAGGCAGGATGTTGATTAAATTGTTGCATGAATTCTTCCTTGGACATTGGCTTGTGATACAACCTTAGATGGTGACCATTGACTAGAATTTTGAATCTAGCAGGGTCAATGGTGGTGAGTTGTACAACTCTGTTGGGAAAGACTTCTACAACTTCATACAGTCTTAACCATCTAGTCTGCAATTTAGCTGCATTGTCTTGATACCTGGAGTCATAAAGGAGGGCCCAGTCACCAAGCTGAAACTTCTTGTCCTTTATGTACTTATCATTCCATTTGACGCTTTGATTTTGCACTACCTTAGTATGATGCAAGGTTTCCTTTCTCATCTCATCCAAATTATTCAGCTACATGATTATGTCCTTTTGTGTCTTAGAAATATTCATCCCTAAGTGTAGTGCAGTTCTAAGAGTTTTATGCTCAAATTCAATGGGCATCATAGTTGTCTTCCCATACAATAATTCAAAAGGAGTGAAACCTGTGGTTGTTTTTCAAGTTTTCCTATAGGCCAAGACACCTTCTAACAGCCTATTTTCCCAATCTTTCCTATGAATAGCCACTGCTTTTGTTAGAATAGCCTCAATTCCTTGTTGGTCACCTCAGATTGGCCATTGGCCTAAGGGTGATAGGGGGTAGATTCCCTATGCCTCACATTATATTCATTAACTAGTTTTGTGACAAGGGTTGATGTAAATTGAGCCCCTTGATCAGTCACTATCTCCCTTGGGACCCCATAATGAGTAAATATTTCCTCATAAATAAATTTTGCAACCTTATTATCTCTGGCATGCCTTATTTCCTTAACCTCAACCCACTTGGTCACATAGTTAGTGCAAACCAAGATGTATGATTTACCATTCGATGGAGGATCAATGATACCTACAAAATCCAATCCCCATTTATCAAATGGAGTGATGACTACCTATGGGTAAAGAGGCATCTCATCATATTTGGTTGGTCAACCCATCCTCATGCATCTATCACCCTTCTTTGTATACCTTCCTACATCCTTATGAAGTGTGGACCAATAATATCTAGTATTAATGATCTTCATTGCTGTCCTCTTGGCTACAAAATTCCCTCCACAAGGTTCATTGTGAAATACATGCAAGATATCATATGTCTCATCTTCTCTCACACATCTCCTCATGACATGGTCGGGTCCAATGTAGAATAAACAGTCTGCAGTCCATGAGGAAGGAAAATTTTTCTCAATGAGTACCCTTCTCTCTTTTGAAGAGAAATGAGTAGGAACTCTCCCTATAACCATGTATTTGACTATGTCAGTATACCAAGGTGTATGCACATTGATGGAAAACAAATGTTCATCAAGGAAAAAATCATCAATAACTTGATTATCTTCTGATGTAGTCAATCTAGAAAGAAAGTCTGCTACAACATTTTTCTTTCCTGGTTTATCAACAATGGTGATGTCAAAATCCTGCATCAGCAACAACCACCTTGCTAGCCTACCTAAAATGAGAGGCTTATTCATGAGGTATCTTATTGCTGCATGGTCTATATGAATAAAAATCTGATACCCTCTTATGTAGTGCCTGAATTTGTTAAGGGAAAAGATGGCTACCAACATTTCTTTTTTTGTCACTGTGTAATTAAATTCAGCCCCTTGTAGGTTTTTGCTGACAAAATAGATAGCATTCTCAATTTCTCCTTCTTTCTATCCCAATACATCTCCCACAACATAATCTAATGCATCTATATGAATGTGAAAAGGAAGCTCCCAATTAGGGCCTTTGAGTACAGGAGCATGGGTTAAAGTTGCTTTCAAATTGGAGAATGCCTTGTCACAATCCTCTATCCACTAGAATTCAACATCTTTAGTGAGAAGATTGTACATTGTTGTTTCCATTTTGCTAAAATATTTGATGAAATTCCTATAGTACCCTACATGACCCAAGAAACTTCTAACATCTTTTTTCTTTGCAGGAATAGGCAGATTGGTAATCACTTCAATCTTTGTTGGGTCTACTTGAATTCCCTTTTGAGATATGTAGTGTCCAAGGACTACTCCTTCCTACATCATCATGAAACACTTTTCACTATTCAAGGACAGGTTATGGTCTTCACATCTTTGTAAGACCTTCCTTATATTCTCTAGAGCTTCTACAAAATCAGCACCATAGGTAGTAAAATCATCCATATAAATCTCCATCCAATCATGTGAGATGTCTGAAAATGTACTAATGACTTCCCTTTGAAAAGTTGTAGGTGCATTACACAAACCAAATGGAAGCACTAATTAGGCATAGTCCCCCATGGATAGGTAAAGGTGGTCTTCTCTTGATCCTCAGGTGCAATTTGTATTTGATTATAGCCACTAAATCCATCTAGAAAAGAGAAATATTGCTTTCTTGCAAGGGAATCCAATACTTGGTCTATGAAAGGAAGGGGAAAATGATCCTTTTTGGTGGCAGAGTTGAGTTCCCTGTAGTCAACAAAAACTCTCCACTTCCCTCCCTTTTTAGGCACAATCACCAATGGGGAAATCCACTGGCTATCTAAGATGGGGTAGATAAATCCTGCATCCAATAATTTTTTAAGTTCCCCTTTGACAATCTCCCTTAATGTAAGGTTGATTCTCCTTTGTGGTTGCCTCACTAGTGTGCAGTCATCTCTTATGTATATCCTATGAGTACAGAGCTTAGGATCCAATCCTTTCATGTCATGGTAGTCCCATGCAAATGCATGTTGGTGGGTCTTCAACAGGTTTTTCAAAGACAACTACTGCTCTTGACTCAGCTTGTTAATATTTAGATGTTTTCCTTCTGACACTTGCACTTGTGTGGTTAACTCTATCATAGCTGCATCACTAATACTTGGAATTTTTAGTTTATTTGGCAGTAATGTATGGAGCATATCAGTTGTTGCAGGAAGTTCAGTTATAAGAAGATTGGGAAAAAGTATCTTCACTGAACTAGCAGAACCAGATTCATGAGTAGATGACTCTTCATGCACCTCACAATGGTTTTGAATTATGTGGGATAGCACTTTGTCTTCTTCCTGAAGCTGCATGAAAGAATTTATGCCTAACATCATGAGTTGTACCACTGAATTGAACTCATCGGCCTCTTCTCAACATGTGGCCATATGGGGTTATCCATGTCATGGGATGGTTGAGCAGGAGGGTAGAGAACAATCTTTTTGGTACTCTTCCCATTAGAAATGGTCATGTCCCCTAACCAGCATCCAATGTAAGATTTTTTTGTGGCCAACCATGGCCTTCCTAAAATAATGGGATACCCACCTAGTATAGCTTTAGGAGAAAAAATCATAAAATTTGTTGGGTACTCCCAAGAATCTACAGTTACCACAAGGTCCTCTACTATACCATCAGGTTTGACAGTGGAACTATTAGCAAGCTGCAGAACAGTAGGAGTATGCCTCATGTTTGCAACATTTAGTTGTTGTAGGATGTCCTTGGTCATTACATTTATTGTTGCTCCCAAGTCAATTAGAGAATTCTTGATTTGGATTACATTTATAATAACTCCTACCACAGGACTACCTAGGTTAGTGTACTTAGGAATTGTAACTTTTCCAAGCATGATATCTGATAGTTGTCCTACCACATGAACTGTGGTGGGGTCTTTCTTTTTCCTCCATGACTTTTTAAGGCATGCTTCCTTGATTGCTTTGCCATATATAGGGACATCTTTTATGCTTGAAACAAAGGTATCTTAACACATATGTGTCTCAACTTATCCAAGATGTCAAAGGTTGTTTCTTCCTTTTCTTCCTTCTGCTTAGCAGCCTCTAGCCTTTGAGGAAATGGTGGATCTTGGGTAGTCCGCTGAACTAGTTCAGGATCTTTAGGAAGACTAGGCTAAATGGGGACATTCAGAGGCTCCTCTTCTTCCATAGGAAGCTCGATGATGATAAGAGTGGAAGGAGCTGGAAAAGTAGTTCCTAAACATAGATGGATGTCACTCACACTCACAACATATGTAGGAAATTGATTAGGATTTGCAAAGTATATTGGTTGTTGTTGTTGTGGTTTGTTATTTGGATTAGGTGTGGGTTGAGCTAGTAACTGAGTAGGTCTAGGTGTGTTTGAACTTGAGCTAGTAGGAGGGGGCATTAAAGTAGGTTGTTGAGGCTGTGAAGGTGGTTGCATGTAACTAGTTGTTTGGTTTGGCCATTGTTTCCCTCCCCTCCATTGGGATGTTTGTTGCTAGTTTCCTAGAGGTGGCTACCAATTCCTCTGAAACTGCTACTAATTCCCTTGAGGTTTTTTCCACTGGGGTGGAGATTTTTTGTGATTGGGTCAGGTATTTGGAGGGTTATTCCAAGGCTGAGGTGGATATCCTCCATAGTTGGATGGATGTGGGGGTTTCCATTAGTTACTAGCTGGAATGGATCTGGGTCATTAGGAAGGAATCTCCCATGAGCATCTCTCCTCCTTCCTCTATGCATGCGGTATCAACTCAGTACCAACTAACTCACACAAAGAATTGGTGAAAGAATAGGTGGTCATTAATTTCCTAAATGAAGGGTATGCTTAGAGAAAACTTTTAGAAATACTACAGCAAGAAGGAAACTATCAATGACTCCAAAGAACTTCCTAGTTTGACACCATTCCCGGCAACAGCGCCAAAAATGTTGGCCTCCTTTAATGGTTTAATAACTAAGCCTTTAAGGCTATGTGTTAGAGATTGAACATTTGCACTAAGTATATATCTCACTCATCATGAAGGTGCATTTCACTTGTCAACCCAAGGATGTAAACTTGAAATGGTTCAGCATTGTATGTGCACTAGGACTCTACTGCAGTCATCCATAGACTAGGAAAGAAACAATGTTGGAAATAAAGTGTTGGAATGAAATCAACTTAAACATTGAACATAAATCAACATCTACACTAAGCATTAACAACTGGTCTGGAAATGAAAGATGGGAATGAAAATCTCAGCAAATAGACAAGAAACTACTCTGTCTGCCTTGGTTGTAGGAACAGTCACAAAATGGAATTTCAGTGGTTGTAGGAATATACAATTGTTGAAATTGAAACTAACTACTAAACAGAAAATAATTTTTAAACTAATAGGTGGAATTCTCACCAAGTGGGCCCCCTTGGGTGTCTCCCTTAAACTAACTCAAATGTAGCAACTGGGAATGCCATATTATTTATTGAAAGCATAAGCACAACATCTCAGCAATAGAACTATAAAACTGGAAAATGCGAGTACAAACTCAAAATATCCAACCTTTTCAAAAGGAGCATCTGTCCATTATTTATAGAGAGAAAACTACTAACTAACCCTAACTACCTAGGTAGTCAACTCCATCAAAATAGGAGGATGTCGCTTATTGAAAGCATAGAAAAAGATCGAGGAAGTTATGCATGCACTAAATTGGTCAAAGTAGACTTGCTTCAACGAGAATCTAGCACAACACACTCCCTATATTTTCTCAACAACAAATATGACCATTAAAAAGGTGGTTACATTCTTTAATTCAAATTAGGAATTTCCCTCCATGAGATTTTTCCTGCCTTTGACTTCTTAATGGTCAGCTTCTTGACTTCTTGGCAACCAACCAACTAGCAAGAATTTCTCCCACGTAGCAGGCTTTGTTGCATCATCATTTTAGTGGAAACCTACACAATAGCATTAACATGCATAAACAAATGTATATCTATAATTACCTTAGTGACATTCATTCAACCACTTGTAAATTTAACATAGATAATTCACATAGCATGATAATGTCATTAAAGTCACAAAGATAAACTTATGCCCAAGGTCTATGGTTATAAGGAAAATATCAAAAACCAAGTGTCAAAGTATTTGATAGCAACAACAAATATATAATGAACCCTATCAAAATTGAGCCATTAATTGGGCTCATCATTAGTTTCCTCCAAGAACCTATCATTCCTTCCATGCCATATCCTCCTCAAAATGGACTCACATCTTGTTTTCAAAATACCAATGTGTGTATGAAAATATGACTATCATAACGAATTCAAAACACATTCAATAAAACTTTATATCAAAGAAGCTTAAAGAAAATATAAACAAACTCTTATTTGCAGCTTCTTCAAAGTCGTTCTATTGCTCTCTATCTCCAGCATTTCGTTGGTTCAAGTTGCTCTCAGATTTAGTATGCCAACCTCAATGAAATGGACTACTAGAGAATGAGATTTAAACTAAAATGCATACTATGCTAAAATGCAAGATTATACCATACTATGATCAGATTATTGCTAAGATATGATTATTGATAAAATGCTAAAGATGCAAATGTGTAAGCGTAATTGTGTATGTGTGTTTGTAACCAATGCTTGGATTTGCACATGTATTTAAAGAGTTTTCGAAAGAACCTAATTGGCTGTTGTGATCAACGGTTCAGATCAAGCTTGTCGGGATGAACGGTGAGAGATTTTTGAAAGTTGAGAGAGAGATAGAAGGTTTCCTCCTCTCCAATTTTTTTCATTCAGAACTAAAGGAAGGTTGTCATTTGAAAAATGAGTTGAGAATGAATTTCATAATTAAATAAATAAACTTATTTAATTATATGTGAGGATGAATTTAGAAGTTTACATAATTAAATAAGTAATATTTAATTATGTGTGAGATGAATTTAGAAGTTCGCATAATTAAATAAGTAATATTTAATTATGTGTGATAGATGAATTTAGAAGGTAATTAAATATTTAAAATATTTAATTATGTGTGGAGTGAGAAAAGGTATTAAATTAAATATTTATAATATTTAATTTAACTATGAGATGAAGAGGGTGTTTGGAGGAATATTCCATTATTTGAATTCAAATATTCAAATTTAGAATAACATGATAATTAATATAAATAAATTATAAAATTTATTTAATTTAATAAAGAGGAATATGGAAGATGGTAATAATTAAATAAAGTTATTTATTTAATTAAGGTAGAAGAATTATAAAGTGAACAATATAAATAAATAATTAAATTTATTTATATGTAGATGAGTTTAGAAGATTAATTAAATAATTTATATTTAATTAATTAACAAGCTCTATTAACCATGACCATTTTTAGACGTATACATTTTGTCCTTCTTTGAAGTGATGTGTGAAACACATTACTTCAAAAAAAAAAAAAAATCCCTTGATATGTTTTTGATGTTGATGTTGATGATGCCCCCTCGGGAGGTAAATCACGGATGATGATATGAATTTCAAAAATGTGATAAACAAAACTAGATTGGATGATGATATTTTGCTAGTGATTCAGTGATTTAGCTCCTGATAATGGGTGTAAAAGATGCCCCTGGTGAAAAATAAAATAAAATTCCACCAAAACTCCCCTGAATTGACCCATATAAGGTAAAAAGGGGTAAAACTGCAACTCATTTTCACCCTTTTACTACACTGATTTTGATGCTCTGACAGTGACTTAGCGAGATGTCGATTCCATTTCACACACATAGATTTGAGCGGGCCCATTGATTTCAAAGGCTAGCTGCGTATGGACCACTAATGAGTCGATTGAACCCTTTATGATTCGAAATTTTGTGAATTTGATCAATTTTTAAGCTTTTTTTTGCGCAAATTTAGGAAAAAAAAATGTTTTAGTGCATCCGCCTATCTGTTTTAGCACATTCGAACCTTTCCATAGCACATATAGGTGTAGGGTAAAACCAAGTGTTCTAGCACATATGAAGTGTAGATTAGCATTTATAGGGTTGAAGTCCGGCTAGAAAACTTTAGTGCATATAGGTCACAAAGTCGCGCATCTAGGAATTGGCCGCAACAGAGGTGGATTAGTGCATCTAGGATATGAAGTAGCGCATCCGCTGTGTACATTAGCACATATAGGGTTGTAGCGCTTCTAGATGATGAAATAGCGCATCTGTTATGTATATTAGCGCATCTAAGGTTTTAGCGCTTATAGGAAAAACTTTAGCACTTTTAGGGTGCAAAAGTGTGTATAATGAGTTTTAGCGCTTTCGAGGTAAACTGTAGTGCTTTCGGGTTTCAGCGCATTGGAGGTGCAGATTAGCGCATTTGGGAAAATTTTGGCAGAATGAAAGTGTGATGAAAAATGATGGTGTACATTGCTTCCTTGGTCAATAGATAAATAAATTATTTTTCCAACATGCTGATATGGATAGAAATGATAGAAAATCTGATGATTAACTAATAACTTTGCTTCCTCGAACAAAGAGTAGATAACTAATAACTTTGTTTCCCTAAAATGAAAAACAATGAGTAGATTGATTGACTGATTGTCGGATTGTCTGATAACTTTGCTTCTCATGAATAAAAAACAAAGAGTAAATGTCTGATAAATTTGATTTCTACGATAGAAACCGAATAGTAGATGATGGTTTTCAAACATATTTGCATTCATAACTGAAGTACAAATAAGAAAATGATTTGATCGTTGATAAATTTTATTTCCTGAAAAAAGAAAACAAATAGTAATATGATGATAGAGTAGCTTGATTTGATATTCAAATAGATAGATGTAGCAGTGATTTTCCTGATATGATTGATTATGTGATATGGGTCACTGATATGGGTCACCGATATGATGTGTTGGTATGATTCGTTGATTAATTTGATATGGGTCACTGATGTAGTGTACTTGATAGATAGAGTACCTGATATAAGTCATTGGTATGATTTTGATTAATTGTCCTTGTGATGACCAAATAAAATAGGAGGTTTTTGACAACCTCCAGATTAGAGAGTGTTTCCTGATATGTTGGGATCGGGTAGGAGAGTTGACTCCAGCAGAGATACAGTGGATAGGTGACTGTGGGTTGGGATCTTTGTTGACTATCCTGCGAGGGATTCGAGTCAATAGGGGACTGTTGACTGCATTGGTAGAGAGGTGGCATTCGGATCATAATACCTTTCATTTGCCGACTGGTGAGATGACTGTGACACCCGAGGATGTGTACAAGATTCTAGGGATTCCTATGGTAGGTTCCCTTGTGGTTTATGACCACAAGGAGATAGGAGGGACTAAGACACTAAGGAGGATCTGCGATGATATGTCGATAGCAGGATATTGGGTGCCATGGGTGGATTTCAGTAGATATCTAGCCTTATTTGTTGTGTTGGTTGCATTCATTGGAGGCTTCCTTGGACTGAACCATCGGTTGAAGGGATTCTTAGTTGGTTGGGGTAGGATGCTGGAGTGGATGGTGACTCAGCCGCGGAGGTATGCCTGGGGGAGCTACATTTTGGCTCATTTGTATCATGATCTACATCAGGTGGTATACCGAGGGTCGACCAGTTTGGCTAGTGGTGTGACTTTGCTCCAGATCTGGGCATGGGAGCATATTGCGATTATGAGGCCAGCATGTGTCAGGGCTAGGCCACCAGGTCGGCCGTATATATATGTGTATTCAGGTGCACTTGTACAGCCCAAGCTGGGAAAGTTGGAGTATTGGCGGCGCGTGCTAGATGATGTGGATTTAGTTATATGGAGGTCGTATACAAATTGCAACCCCTGGGACACAGATCATTTGGAGATGCCCTTCGTCTGTATACCCCGGTATCTAATAGGACAGACCCCGTATATTATTGAGAGATTTTTGGATTTTCGAGTTCAAAGACAGTACGGATTCACACAAGGGATGCCACAGGGCGTTGTTCACTATGGGCGGCGCAAGGATGATCCTGGATGGGGATGATGTATTACATACCAGGTGGCATATATAGATTATTGGAGCTTACAGCCTAAGGTATGTGCATACAGGCTAGAGGTGACAGATGCAGGGATGTCAGATGAGTACTTAGTGTACTTCCACACACATTGCTTCCCATGATTTACATGCCTAGATGAGCCAGGGCCTATCACAGTAGTACAGCAGCCAAAGGTGGAGAGACAGGAGGGTGTGGCCAGCGCAAAGCAGGCGGTGGGTGGAGGAGAGGAGAAGGGGGAAGGTGTAGACGAGGAGGAGGGTGACAAAGATGAGGAGGAGGGTGACAGGGACGATGATAGCTCAAATGATGGGGATGATGGGGGAGATGGTGGATGGGAGGCAGAGAGGGTAGTGAGGCAAAGGTTTGATAGCCTTGTTAGTGCTCAGATTGTACGAAGGCCTAGATCTGGTGGCAGACCACAGACCATTATCAGGGTTTCCTCCTCATCACAGCAGGCGCAGATAGACACGTTGTAGGCCCAGGTGCAGACTATTCAGGGTCATCTAGGTTAGGCGCAGAGTTTGATAGTGCAGTTATAGGTACAGGAACAGACACAGGCATAGGTATCTTAGCCTGCCCTAGACCCACAAATAGCCCAGCTAATCACAGAGAGGGATACATTGAGACGGAGGGCAGTGGAGGCCGAGGGTGTCGCTCAGAGGCTTATGGGAACTATAGAGAGTGCATCTTTACGAGAGGCTATTGCAGAGGATATGGAGATGGCGAGGGAGGCAGAGTACTACTGTGTCAGATATGAGGAGTTGTGTCCTCCTGAGCGCAGGGAGCCATTTCCACGGTCTCGAAGTAGGACCAGGAGTAGATCGCAGATAGCCATACAGATCCTAGGGGTTACTGAGCCTCGGCGAGATCCAGACGCAGTTACTAGTGGCAGGCCACCTCCTTCCGGTCTGGCTCCATCAGGGGCATCGACCAGCTAGTTTTATGATGTTGTGATGTAAATATATTTCACACATGTATATCATTTTTGGAGCATGTATATTGATTTTGATCATATCCCATGTATCTCTCTTTGGACTTTTCAGTTTCCTTGGACATTGGACATTTGTATTATTTATGATGAGCGATGATATGCAGCGGTGATGATTTTTTATGATGTGATGTGATGTGCATGTATGAGATGATGATGTGATATGCATTTATTTCTATATGTTAAGGTATGTTGATATGCATTGGAATGATTTGATGACTAACATGATATGCAGGGGGATTTGATATAATGAAAAATGATTGATGATGCGTACTAATGATGTAATGCAGGTGGATGACCTATGAGGTGATAATGAGAATATGTCATGGGATTTTTGATATGTTTTATGAAAATGTTGTTTGAAAATGATATGAAAATGTATGTATGGAATGTTTGTTTTTTGGATTTTCAAATGCAAGAAAATGATGATAATATGATGGAAGATGAATGTTGTGTTTATGATATGCATCATAAATTTGTAATATGAATTGATATGGAAAATGATAGGATGATTAACGATATGATGTGACAAATGATATGAATAATGATATGAAATGAAATGATTAATAAGAATTTGATGTATGATAAGATGATAAATGATACGTGATGAAATGTAATGACTTGTAATGAAATGATTAATAATGAATGATAATGATGAATGATATGTGAAATTAAATGAATTGTATGATAATGAAAATGATGAATGATAAGAGAAGTGAAATGATAATGAATGATAATGAAAATGAAAAATGATAAGTGATAATGAAATGAAATGAACGATAATGAAATGATTAATGATAAGCAAAGTGAAATGATAATGAACGATAATGAAAATGATAAATGAAATGATAAATGATAAATGAAATGAACGATAATGAAAAATGAAATGAAATGATAAGTAATAATGAAATGAATGATAATGATAAATGAAATGAAATGATAAGTAATAATGAAATGAACGATAATGATAAATGAAATGAAATGATAAGTAATAATGAAATGAATGATAATGAAAATGATAAATGAAATGATAAGTGATAGGTGAAATGAAATAAAGTGATAAATGGGATACAAATGTGTAAAAGGAAAATGAATTGAATATGAAAATGATAAAATGTTAATGATTATGATAGAGGATCTAAAAGATATGCAAATGAATGATAAATAATAAATGATAGGACCTAGATGAAATGATAATGATTAATGAAATGATAATGAAGATGGAAGGTGATGATGAAACAAATTTTTGAATGTCATCCACAAATAGTCCAAAGAGACATGGCAGTCATTGATGTTCTTGTTAGCCTTTCAAAGAAAACTCTAATGCAAATCCAGTAAAAATGAGATGCAAGTAAATGAAACGAACCATTTGTTGAGCTTTTTGCTATCTTTCTTGAATCATCATAGAGCATTTTAAAATGTTGGAAGTATGTACAAGCATCAGAGAGTAAATTAGCACCAATGATGACCTGAGTACCACTTTCATGATTTTTGATATAGCAAGCAAACACAAGCATCAAGGTATAATTGAACCAAGATGACCTGAGCATTTCTTGCATGAACAGACAAAGATTAACCACCTTCTTATGCAAATTTGGGACTGTCATCAATGATAAACTTTGGAAATCATGTCTCGCGACATATTTGCAATAGATGGATAGTTAACCTCAAAACAACAGACAAAGAAAAATCATCCTCTTTCCTCACCACTCTAGTTTAGTACATCATCAAGTGTGCTCTAGAGAGATGATATCGAAAAGAAAACAACCATTGTTCAAAATGAAGTACTGTTATTCCAAACATTATTCAGATTTATAGATCATCCAGATATGAGTCATGATATGGCACATGCTGAAAACTTTGTGTGATATGGATCGATGATTGGATAGTTGTTCATATGATTCGATTTGTTTGTTCGCATGATTGGTTCTTATGTCATTGTCTAGTTGTTTCGGTAAAACCTGAAAGTTGGTTGCCCTCAGTATGTCAACGTTTTTCCCCAGTATTGACACAACTTGCTAAAATGAATATGTACAATAATCAAGCCATGGTAAGACATTATCGTTCTAGGCAAATGATGATAGCATGATGTTGGTATGGCCTAAGATGATGAAAAGATGCATGAAATGAAGGCTAAAAAGCCAAGTGCAGAACATGAACTAATAGATGGAGAGATACAAATAGCGTCTATTTGCCAAATTTTCACTATTTGTTTTTATTGCATTTTTCTTGTCAATAGACTATCTGTCACCAGGTTTTCACCCTATGACGATTTATTTATTTATTTATTTTGGATTTATTAAGGACTTTTTCTGATGTTTTTGGATTTCTTCAGGACTTTTTTGGATTTTTTTTTTGGATTTTTTTAGGATTTTTTTCTTTTTTTTGGATTTCTTCATAACTTTTTCTATTTTTTATTTTTTGGATTTCTTAGGACTTTTTCTGTTTTTTTTTTTGATTTCTTCAGGACTTTTTCTAATTTTATTTTTTTTGCATTTCTTCAGGACTTTTTCTAATGATGATAACCACTTCAGACATAAAAAAATTTTAGGTGCATGTTGTTGATGGGTTCGTCAAACAAGTCCCCTTCCAGCGTTGATAGCTTGTAGGCTCCTGAACCGTAGACAATGATAACCATATAAGGACCTAGCCAATTTGGTTCAAACTTTCCTTTCTTTTCTCTGTCTTGCTAATTCCATGGATTTTCTTTCAAAACTAGATCACCTACCTAAAAGGTACATGACTTTACTTTGTGATTATAGTTGTGAGACATCATCTGTTGGTATGCTTTCAAATGGTCAACTGCTCTTTGTCTCTTTTCATCTAGGAGTTCTAGCTCTTGTAGTCGGGAAACTTTGTAATCATCATTTGTTGTAAGACCCTTCAGTGATACTCTGAGTGAGGGTGTTTCAACTTCTAAAGGTAATATGGCTTCTACTCCATAGACAAGAGCATACAGCGTTGCTCCTATTGGTGTGTGGACACTAGTTCTGTAGGCCCATAAGGTGGGATTGAGTTGAACATGCCAATCTTTCCCTGAATCATTCACAGTCTTCTTTAAAAAATTTAGAATAGTCTTATTTGAGGCCTCTAGTTGGCCATTCCCTTGTGGATAGTAAGGTGTTGAATATCTATGTTGAATCTGAAATCTCTCACAAAGTTCATCAACATCTTGATTCTTAAAAGGCCATCCATTATCTATAATAATGGAGTTGGGAATGTCATACCGACAAATAATATAGTTGAGTATGAATGATGATATTTGTTTTCCAATAACTTTATTAAGAGGTACTACCTCAATCCACTTGGTAAAGTATTATGTGGCTGTGATGATGAACTTATGCCCATTTGATGATGAAGGATGAATCTTGCCTACTAGATCTAACCCCCATTGGGAGAATGGCTAGGTTGGCGTAAATGGTTGAAGATCTTGTGCAGGAGCATGAATGAGATTCCCATGAATCTGGCATTTTGAGCATGTTTTCACAAAAGTGAATGATTTCGTCTCCATTGTAAGCCAATAGTAACCCATTCTAATCAATTTCTTGGATAAGGTCAGTCTACTCGAATGAGTACCACAAATTCCACCATGAAATTCTTATAAAGCTTTGTCAGATTCATCACGTTCAAGACATCGAAGTAGAGTACCATCAAGACCACGGCGATAAAGGGTGTCGGCGATAAGAGTGTAGTGAGAGGATTGGCGAATAAAATTTTGCTTTTGGTTACGGGATAAATCAGGTTGTAAGATGTCATCTTTTAGGTAGGTATAAATCTTGACATACCAAGGTGAATCAGATCCCACCAAGTGGAAAATGATTTGGCTTTCAAGTGTGTCATAGGCAGGTGTAAATGATTGTTCCACCAAAAATTCATAGCGAGTCTAATTTTCTGGGAGTTGTAGCAATAATGAGATTGTGGCCATGGCGTTAGCTGCTTTGTTATCAAGCCTTGGAATTTGTGTGAATTTGATGTCCACAAAGTATTTCTTGAAGTCGTCAACCATCTTTTTATATGGCAATAGTGTATCATCTTTGGTCTGATAATCATCATTAATCTAATAAATGACCAACTGTGATTTGCCATACACTTGTAGTTCTATAATCCTCCATTCCAATGCTATTTTAAGTCCAGTGACTAATGCTTCATATTCAGCTATGTTGTTGGTGCATGGAAACATCAGCCTATATGATCGAGGAATGGTGTGTCCTTGGGGGCTGACGAAAAGTATGCCTGCCCCTGATCCATGTTGAGTGAAAGAACCATCAAAATATAAGGACCATGGTTGTTTGGATTCTGTAGTGAAGACATCAGCATCGAGAAATTCAATGTGCAGAGGATGGTTGCTTGCAGTGGTGCTTCAGTTAATTGATCAGTGATAACTTGTCCTTTGATTACTTTGCGATCAACATAATGGATGTCAAACTCACTCAGAATCATCACCCATTTTGCTAACCTTATTGTCAATGATGCTTTGATTAATAGATACTTGAGTGGATCAATCTTTGCAACAAGATTGATTGTATGATTTAACATGTAGTGTCAAAATTTTTGTGAAGCAAAGAGCACTGCTAGGCAAGCCTTCTCAATGAAAGTGTAGTTGAGTTCATGCCCTATCAATGTGTGGTTGATATAATAGATTGCATGTTCCTTTTCTGTAGAGTCTTCTTGTGCTAGTAATTCCCCTAAAGATGTCTCTATTGCCGCAATATATAAGATTAGAGGTTTATCTGGATTTGGTGGTACTAGAACTGGTGGGTTCATCAGGTACTGCTTGATTTGTTGAAAGGCTATCTCACATTGGTCATCCCATCTAAAAGGAACATTCTTATGCAGTAGATGTGTGAAAGGTAAACTCTTATCAGCCAACTGTGTAATGAATCTGCGGATAGACTAAAGTCATCCTTGTAATGATCTCAACTGACTAATATTCCTCGGTGAGGCATTTCCATAATCGCCTGTACTTTAGCAGGATCTACTTCAATTCCATTTTTTGAAACAATGTACCCCAAGAGTTTTCCAGATGTGACCCCAAAAACACGTTTCTTAGGGTTCAGGCGAACTTCAAATTTTTCCAATCTTGCAAATATTTTGGACAATATTTCAAGATGTCCTTCTTTGGTGTATGACTTTGCCAATATGTCGTCTACATAATCTTCCATGAATGTATGCATCATGTCATGAAATATTGTAGTCATGGCTCTTTGGTAAGTAGCCCCAGCATTCTTTAGACCGAAAGGCATGACGTTCCAACAATAAGCTCCCCATGGACATGTGAAAGTTGTTTTCTCCTGGTCTTCGGGTGCAATCTTGATTTGGTTGTAACTAGAAAAACCATCCATTAATGAATGCATGGCATGGCCAGCTGTCAGATCATTTATAGTGTCAATGTTTGGAAGCGGGAAGTCATCCTTAGGACATGCTTTATTAAGATCTCTAAAATCTGTGCACACTCTGACACTCTTATCTAGCTTGGATACAGGAACAATATTGGAGATCCATTCTACGTAGTCGATTGATCTTATGAAGCCCACATCAAGGAGTTTTCTCAATTCTTCCTTAACCAATAATGCAACATGGGGGTGCATTTTTCTGAGTTTTTGTTTCATAGGCTTAACCCCCGGTTTGATAGACAAGTGATGCATGATAAGATCAGGAACAAGACCTGGCATGTCTGCATAAGACCAAGCAAAGTTGACTTGATTTGCTCTTAGAAATTCCATGAACTCTGGTATTTCTTTCTCTGTCAGTGATGCAGCTAACTATAAAATCCTTGGTTTATCTGAAGTTTCAAGATTGACATTATTTGTAGGCTCAATCAAAATAGGTGATCGCTCATGGTAGTGCTCCAGGAGAGTGTCAAGATTCCCATCGTCTGGTGCCTTAAAAATGTTTTCACCATCCGATACGCTCTTTATTTTATATTTTGTTTGATCTAATACTGCCAGATTCTGGTTTTCACCATTAATCTTTCTTTTTGAATTTTATTTTTGTAGCTAGGAGACTTGACACTCTCTTGATTAAAGACTCTATGTCAAAAATTGTTGGTGGAACAATCATTTGTGTCATCTGTGAAAAGGAAGTTGACGATAGATTCATCACTTGGAAACATAGGTATATTGATAGTTTCGGATGAATCCCAATCAATGAGATTAGGATGGATCAAAGATAGCGGGTAGTCAGGTTGCGTGAAATTGGCTATGGTTATGGTCATAACGGAGTTGACCATAGGATCTAAGGTACGAGGTGGGTCAATGATGATACTGTCCTCATGATAGTCTTGTTCATTTAAATTTGACTCAGTATCACTAGAATCATAGTCACTTTGCAGTTCAGATTCTTGTGGTTGGTGTAAGGAAATTTATGGGCATCTAATGATAACTCCAAGAATAGTAGTGCCTTTGGTAACTTTATTTCAATTAGGTTGCCTCAAAGACACGTACTACTATGTCCTAAAGTAGAAATAGACAGTTTATTTCCCACATTAATCCTTCTGAGAGAAACACATGTAAATTCAACATGTAACAACACAGATGAAAGATACTACAGAAAACATAACACAAAGATTTTACATGGGGAAAACCCTTTCACGTAAAAAACCCCACTCTCCAAATTTGAGCCATTGTATTATTTAGCAATAGAAAGTTACAATACAGTTTCAGGGTCTTAGCCTTTCAGAGATTACATCTTGTTCATTCTGGATACAACTGGTAGCAAACTCTCCCAAAGAGATCAACCATGGCATTCATGATCAAGAGAGATTTCAGCACAACTCTGCCTCTCTCTTCCTTTGCTTCGACCTCATGGCCTCGGCCTTTCGGCCAGCCACTCTGTCCTCACTATCTCTCTCTGACTCTCAGCTTTTCGGCCATTGGCTTATCGGCCCTATCTTCAGAATGTCCAATGCATACATATATGCATTCATTCTCAACAGTCAGAAAGAAATCTCCAACTCAACATCCTTATCGTCGTAGATGTTTCCATTTCCTTGTGTAGATTTTCCAAGCACCCTTCCATATAGAAACAGTTGCAAATAGTTCACATTCTTCCTTCTCTAATAGTTCAAATTGCACCACATAGGATGATCTTCCAACAGTCAAAGGCGTTCAACCTATGTTGCATGTTGGTGAGACACTAACCGTGTCTCCCCGATGCCACAAGACCGATTGCACATCTATTGCCAAGAGTCACCTCCATCGGCAAGATGTTCCACTGAGTTCACAAGTCACATTGACCTTAGCAAACCCATCAAAGAGACTATCGCTATTCGTCAAGACATCATGCCAAAGTTCTCAAGTCACATAGACGTGAGTGTTCAACAGTCGACAAGATTATCATCTTTCGCCAAGAGATCATATCGATGCCTTCATGTTATACCAAACACTGAGCAGTCACCAAGAGTCATAGTGAAATCAGGATTCCCATTGGTAAGACAAATCACTATCATTGAGACGTTACTTTGAAGTCTTCAAGTCACACCGCAATGTTCCACTGTCGACGAGAGAATCACCCTTCGGCAATACCTCTTACCGAGGCTTCCACGATACCCCGATGAGCACCTTTCACCAAGAGTGATACCAACAACAATCACCAGCATCGGTGAGACAAGCAGTTGTCGCCAAGAGTTCATACCAAACTCTTATGTTACCCCAATGACTCCAAGTGAAAACCCGTTGGCAAGACTTTCCACATTCGGTAAGACAACATACCGAAACACATGTGTTACACCGAAGTCTCCTGTCGGCCAGACTTTTTTCTTTCACCAAGACCTCTTACCGAGGCTTCCACTTTACCCCGAAACTACCATTCACCAAGAGTCACACCGAAGACATCCGATAATCGACAAGACTTTCCTCTATCGATGAGACATCACACTGAAGCAATTCTTTCGGCCAAAGGTCTTCTTGATTTCTTCGAGTGTTACATTGTCGCCAAGACAATCCTTCATCACTAAGAGTTCCTCCCGAGTGTTCAAGTCACCCTGATGACACCAAGCAAAAGCTTATCGGTGAGACTTCTCCCTATCGCCAAGACTTCACACCGAAGCAAACGAGTTACCTTGATGACCACAAGTGTATAGCTATCGGTGAGACATCTCCTTGTCGCTAAGAGTTCCTACCGAACACTTAAGTCATATCGAAGACTTCTTTCGCCACAGGTCTCCCCGACATCTGCTAGACACCAACCCATTGGCCAAAGATCTCCACTCGATAGAAGGTTACAATGAACGCCACAAGTCATAGTGACAACACCAGTCGGCAAGACAGAGGCAAGGTCTTAGCGACATGATTTTTTAACAAGGTTACCAAACTGCCATCCGGCCAGACAATAGGAATGTCACAGCGACCATGCTTTCTCAGAGGTTTCAACCTGTGAGATTGAGGCAACAATTCCAACAGTTGGGACCCTGACCCTTTACCTTCGATTAGAGTTGGGGTATACTTTTTTATTACATCAACCTTTTTATCCCTCCAGAACTCATCATTGTAAATGGTGTCCCATTCATATTCAGCAGAGTCTGTGTCAGAGCTATTATCCATGAAATTCTGAATTGTGGCCAAGCATGCTTCTCTTGAATCTGAACCTTCTTGCAATGTGAACACAGTTTCATGCAGTTGTTTAGATGTTCTTTCTTTTGAGTTAGTATCATAGCCTAATCTGGTTTTCTCTTTCGCTGCAATTCCTTGAAGGTGAATAGGCTCAACTACTCCTTTCCTTTTTCTGATGGGACCCTTATCATAGCCCATCTTCTGCATGATTGAATACCCTTTTCCATATCTATTTGTTGGTAATTTGACATTAAAAATTGCTTCATCTTCATCTTTATAGAGCCAATTTAGAATTTCTCTATCCTTAGGATCTTCCATGGGGAATTTTTATTTGATGAATCGTCCATTAAACTTTGTGCTTGGCTTTGTTGGTGATTGTGTTGATGTTGTGTGATAGAAGGTTGTCCATGTGACCGAGGTGATGTAGGTAAATTAGCCAAATAGAGAGAGTACTCCCCGACTCCATGGTCCTTGAATTTTAATTTCTTGTCAAAACTATTGGCTAACTGACTGATTTGTGTATCAATCTTGAGAGAAGTACTAGCACGGGCTTCTCGATTGTTAGGAACCAAAGTATCTTGACTAGCTTTGATATTGGCACAAGTTTGAATATTTGAATTATCAGCTAATATCGTGATTTCATGTCCATCATAAGGAAACTTAAGACATTGGTGATATGTGGATGGGACAGCTTGCATTTCGTGGATCCAAGGACGACCCAACAAGATGTTGTATGCAAGATCACAATCTAATACTTGACAGAAAGTATTTTTGATAACAGGGCCCACTCTAATTGGTAGCATTATTAGACCCTTGGATGCTCTTTCCTCATCATCATAGGCTTTAATGGTAATTTTCCTTCTGGGATCAATGGAGTCCTTAGAAAATCCTAAAGCCTAAACTAACTTCATGGTACATATGTTCAAACCAGCACCTCCATCTATTAGAACTCGTCTGACATGAAACTTGTGGACCATGACTTCTAAGTATAATGATGAATTGTGGGGATGAGTTATGGAAACATCATCTTTTTCAGAAAATGAGAGACATGTGGGTGAGGACAAGTGTCCTACCATGGCTTGAAATTGGTCCACATCCAAATCAGTGGATACAGTTGTTTCAACAAGGGCTTTTTTGAGAATTTCCTTATGTGCTAGGGAAATCTTTAAGAGTTCTAAGATAGAAATCTGAGCAGGAGTTTTTCAAAGTTGGTTAACTAAATCATACTGATGTTGAGGTAGGGGCACAGTGGTTTTTGAAAAAGCACCCTTTAAGACAACTTTAGCTTGTGCCCTTGTTGTTGCGTTGACCTCCCTATATTCCCTCTTTTCCTTGACTTTTATAACATTGATCTGCTCGTCATCAGTGTAGCTATGATTGATTATCGGATCATCAATATGATTCACACTTTTTTCAGAAGACTCACCTTTTTGATAGTTGGGCAAAGGGTTGCAAAATTCTTGGTGGTCTTCATTTGATTGTTGATGTCCTTCTATTGTGATGGTGCCATTTTCGATTAAGTCTTGAATTGTATTCTTCAAGGCTTGACAGTTATTTGTGCGATGACCTTTGCACCGATGATAGTCACAATAGTATGCATCATTCCATGATGGAGGGTTCACACTAGGTTCATAGTTTCATTGAGGTGGCAAGGTAATGACATTTTTAGCCATCAACTCTTTGAATGCAGATTCCAAAGATTGACCCAGTGGAGTATAAGTTCTTCTACTAGAGAAGAATGAAAATTGTTATGGATTTGTATTCGAGGTATTCCCTAAGGAGTTGTTTTTGTTAGTGGTTCCTCGGTAACCTTGATTGTTGGCAGTCCCTTGATTGGGAGTAGAATGTTGATTCATGTTATTCCTCGGAGGAGGAGGATTATTTCCTTGATTTGTAACTGAGTTGACATTGTTATAGTTGTTGTTGCGAGGAACACTTGGAGTACTAAGAAAAAATGGCTTAGTCGAGAAATGATTCGCATCAACAACACCATCATTCACCACGTTCTTGTTGCAGGTCCAAAATTTAGACTTGTCCTGATTGTTATGATGATTGGATGAGCTAGGATTATCCTTGTCAAGTTTTATTATTCCTCTTTTGACCAAATCATTTTCAATGGTTACAGCATCTTCAATCTATTTCTCAAAAGAGGGAGGACAATGTAAATTCAAATGATAGCTCATTTCTGAATTCAAGCTGTTAATGAAGGTGACCATCTTTTCTTGTTCAGGAATAGGACGTGGATATCTAGCGAACATTCTTCTCCATCTCTGAAGAAAAGTAATAAAAGGTTCACCAGGTTTTTGCGCAACTTTGCAGAGATCTATCATAGTGATTTGGTGTTGGATGTTGTACGCATATTGTGATATAAACAGATTGATTAATTCTTCGAATTTCTTGACAGAAGGTGTGATTTTTTATAGCCATTCCATAGAGTGACCTCCAAGACTCCTAGGAAATAAACACATCAAGTAAGTGTCCTCATGAGCGAACTCTAAAGTCATGTTTCAGAAGTCTCTAACATGATCGATTGGATCTGATTTCCCATTATAAGGATCAAATTTTGGAATTTCACAATGTTTGGGAAATGGAATCATGTTGAGACTTCGATCGAAAGGATAAGGACAAATTTCCTCAAGAGTATATTTCTTTGTTTTGGTTCCCCCTTGTAACTCTTTAATTTTTCCTTGAAGTGCCTTAATTTGTTGAGTCAAAGCACTAAGATCAAATAGGGGTATTTCCTCAGGTTTTCTCTTCAAATTCTCGGTATCAAATTCATGAGGCAATTTAGCTCCTTGGTCAACTAGATAGAGGAAATATTTTTCTTTTATCGCATTGCAAGATCTTTTCTATGGCTTTGTGAAATTTGGGATCTTTCTCAGCCTCTCTAAGACATTCTTCATCTCGCTCATCATCACTATCTATACAGGTTTTGTCCATGTCTCTGTAGTTGTGGAATGGATTTTCTTCTATGTTATCCATGTCGTTGTTGAAAAGTGGATTATGACTCATATTGTAAAGAGGATTACTGCTTTCACCTTCTTCTTGAGTGTTTTGGGTATGACCTTTTTGCTAGATTTCATCCTTCTATTTATTGTATTGAGATCTTGTAGAGATAGGCATATGATTTTGAAGATTTCTTCTAAACTTAGATCACAGTTCTGATAAGTGCGATGATGATGATATCTTGATATGATAAGATGTGAATCCTATGATATGATCAAAGATCTTCCTAATTTTTTATTGTGGCTCCCAATGATGAAGGATGTCAGAATCATGTTGGGGAAGTTGAATCAATAATCAGAAATTTGTTTGAAAAGTGCACTCCTTAAAGATTTGATCTTTGTTTTCGAAGAAAGGTTTTAAGATCACTGAAGGATTTGACTGGGATGTGATGGATATTCAATAGAAGGTTGTGGTATATTATCAAACTCAAGAGGTTGATTAAGATTATGTCATTGAGATAGAGCTAATCTTTGATAATAAGCTCGAGAATCCAAGGGATCTACAACGTACTCGTCAGTGAATCCCCTAACAAAATCTTGGTATCTATGAAGAAATCCACGGTAATGAAGCAAGACGTGTCGACTTTTGTACAAAAATTTTCTTCTTTGCAATGTTTTCTTGTACCCTAAATGTTTCTTGGGCTTCTTGATCCTAGCAAAAACTGATTTCTTGACCAATTTTGTTGGTTTCCACTCTCTAAGCATGGGAGAAATATCAGTATGTTCACTGGACCAAAGATACGAACCGTTTTTGAATGATTTCAGTTGTTGTTTTTCATGTTTATTTTGGATGATCTTTTATCTAAATTAATGTGAATGAAAACATAGCAAACACTCTGAATTAAATGGAATGTAACCAAACACAAATAAAGCAAGCACATCCTATGGTAAAGCCAGGACAATATCGGTAGTGTGTGAATTCAGAAGCTTGGCTACACGGGCTCCCCCTTACAGTGCACTCTCTTCTTAGGCCAACCAAGCTTCCAACCCCCATGAAACTCCCATGGTAGATTGATCACCTCTACTACAAGCTACAAAAGTGTGGATGTCTTCATACCGACCGGTGTTGTGCTAGCAAATAGAAGGTTTTTGGTTTACTAAATAATGGTGTTTAATTCGGGACCCCTGTTCGAGTGGCCATACATGGTCCAAGAGATTAATCACCAATTAGGTGGCACTCCATCCTGAAGAGGTTAAGCTCAATAGGGTTTATGGGAGTACTACTCTATTTGTATGACACATCCACACTCGAAATCTTAGGTTTTCCCTTAAGATTTACATTTGTATACCAGTCGGGGGTAGCTTGGCTTTAGCTCCATTACCGGTTTGAGTCGCATTGGGGTGATGAAATCCCTAGGCAGGCCCAATTTCTATAGGAAATAATCATTTCTCTTACACCCAGGATCTCATTACTGCACAAGGGGAGATGATACTTCGATTATTGCATAGGGGTTACACAGGGATGAAGTGGGTCTGGCTTTTTGATCACCTAGTTTGCACAAGGTGAGAGCATAGTCACCTACCACTTTCAAGCACAATCAAGCAGAATAAACAGATTCATTTTAATGCACCAAATCACAATGATTTAACTAAGTGAAGATATTGCTTCACAACTAACATGGGGTTCATTTTTAACTACATGATCAAAGTGTGGTGACTATCCTAGATTGATTCATTTTAAACTAGAAAAGATCATGTTTACGGAATGCGTCAGACTCATAATCCTATTTTTGTGTTACAACCCAGATGCAGAGAAACAGATTCTAGATGCACCGAAATAGACTGTATATGCACCGAAACATATTATAGATGCGCAGAAACATACTGTATATGCGCCGAAACAGATCTCAGATGCGTAGAAACATAACCCAGATGCACAAAAACAGACCGTATATGCGCCAAAACATATTATAGATGCACAGAAACAAACCCTAAATGTGCTACAGAAAAATCCTAAATGCGCTAAAATAGTCCTTAAATGCGCTACTTTAATTAAATGTAGATTTAAATCTCTAACTAACACAGAAGTTAATGCTCTAAAATCTACCTTAAATGCGCTAATTTAACTCTTAAATTTGCTAAAATAGTTCTTAAATGTGCTACTTTAATTAAATGCAGATTTAACTCTAGACGTATTGAGAAAATATGTGCTATTCTATCCCTCAGATGTGCTAAATTAACCCTCAGAAGCACCGAAACAATCCTCGGATGCGCTGAAATACCTGTAAAAACAAAAACATCAATATTCACAAATGCACTACAAAAGTCTCGGATGCGCTAAAATGTTGAATTTTTCTGAAAGCCGAACTCCAAAACTTGGAAACCTGTCAGAATGTTCTACAGAAAAAAGTCAAAATCGAGGCATAGGCCCCACGGTGGGCGCCATTTTATGTGTGTATGAAAATATGACTATCATAACAAATTCAAAACACATTCAATAAAACTTTATATCAAAGAAGTTAAAGAAAACATAAACAAACTCTTATTTGCAGCTTCTTCAAAGTTGTTCTATTGCTCTCTATCTCCAGCGTTTCGTTGGTTCAAGTTGCTCTCAGATTTAGTATGCCAACCTCAATGAAATGGACTACTAGAGAATGAGATTTAAACTAAAATGCATACTATGCTAAAATGCAAGATTATGCCATACTATGATCAGATTATTGCTATGATATGATTATTGATAAAATGCTAAACATACAAATGCGTAAGCGTAATTGTGTATGTGTGTTCTTAACCAATGCTTGGATTTGCATGTGTATTTAAAGAGTTTTTGAAAGAACTTGATTGGATGTTGTGATCAACGGTTCAAATCAAGCTTGTCGGGATGAACGGTGAGAGATTTTTGAAAGTCGAGAGAGAGATAGAAGGTTTCCTCCTCTTCAATTTTTTTCATTCAGAACTAAAGGAAGGTTTCCATTTGAAGAATGAGTTGAGAATGAATTTCATAGTTAAATAAATAAACTTATTTAATTATATGTGAGGATGAATTTCGAAGTTTACATAATTAAATAAGTAATCTTTAATTATGTGTGGAGTGAGAAAAGGTATTAAATTAAATATTTATAATATTTAATTTAACTATGAGATGAAGAGGGTGTTTGGAGGAATATTCCATTATTTGAATTCAAATATTCAAATTTAGAATAACATGATAATTAATATAAATAAATTATAAAATTTATTTAATTTAATAAAGAGGAATATGGAAGATGGTAATAATTAAATAAAGTTATTTATTTAATTAAGGTAGAAGAATTATAAAAGTGAACAATATAAATAAATAATTAAATTTATTTATATGTAGATGACTTTAGAAGATTAATTAAATAATTTATATTTAATTAATTAACAAGCTTGATTAACCATGACCACTTTTAGACGTATACAAGTAAGTATCCCATTGGAAAAAGGATTTGTCAAAAAATGCATTAATAAGGCAAAGGGTTAGGCCTACATGAGCAAGGAATATTATAACCCATCCAAATCCAAGAAAATCTTAGTTATCATGGCCTTGGATATAAGTCCCTAGACGTTGGTGCTCCTTCCATCCACCCAAAATCCAAAAATTTATATTCTCCATCCATCTTGGGACCTTATGTTCCAAAGCCCAAGCCTTCATCCCTTCCATCCATTTTGGGTCCTTATATTCCAAATCCCAATCCTTCATCCCTTCCATCTAACTTGGGTCCTTATATTTCAAAGCCCGGTCCTTGATCCCTTCCATCCATCTTGGGCCCTTATGTCCCAAAACCAAGTCCTTCATCCTTTCCATCCATCTTGGGTCCATACATTCCATCACCTAACATTCCTACTCTAAAATCCTATTATCCTCTTTATCCATCACCTCATATCCCTAATCAAGATCACCAAAGGCACACATTCCTGAAATCCTTCTAGCATCCTATCTACATCAACCCATTCATAATACCTCCATATCATTCTTCTCCATCCACCAATATCATTGCTCTTGGAAGCAATTTGGATGCCAAAATTAAAGCCAAGAATCCACAAAAATCAAAGGATCAACATGTCCCATAAAAAACACATGCAACAACAAAGAAAAATATGATCCAAAATAAAAAAATTTAAATCCAAAAGGCCACAAAGGCCTATGAATCAAAAATTAAAGTCATAAACCATGTGGATTTCAAAAATACACATAGAATCAATCCATCCCAATGAAAAATCAAAATTGGCATCCAAACTCACTTATTCAAAAACTTCATCCACTCCTAAGTCCTTCACCCCATCTAATAATCCTTCATCACCTCCATCCATTTGGGTCCTTATATCCCAAAATTTACATCCACTCCTCCATCTAAACCTCAAAATACAAAGTCCACTTCTCTTCCACAGCTCCATTTCCCTTTAAGGTGTGTGCCAATGTTGACCTTGCCAACATTCCCATCCATTTCATACTACCAATGTCTATGAGCATACCTTCAATTGTCCATGGTATAATAGAGCACATCTTCAAGGGATACCATCCGTGGAACTAGATTCTTGAGTCCTTCCTCCATCTCCCTATAATGCATCCACTATCTTCCAAATCCACTTATCCATATCGTTATCCTTCTCCATCCATCCTATTCCCAAAAAAAATGAAAAAAAATATAAAAATAAATAAAGAGAAATCATTTTTTCAATGGTTAATACCACTTTAGTGGCACCTTGGATAGGTACCATGATGAAAACCTGACAAGTAGGCATCATGTGGCACCTTGGATAGGTACCATGATGAAAACCTTGGATGATGTCAAATAAGGTTTAATTTATTTAATTTAATAAGATGACTTTAGAGATTTAATTAAATAAAATGAATTATTTAATTAAATAGAGATTAGAGGATTAATTAAATAACATTGATTTATTTAATTAATGAGAGAGAATGACTTAATCAAATAAATGATTATTTATTTAATTAAGGGATGAAGAGTGATGAAAAGCTAAAGAGATGATTTAGGTTGAAACGATGTTAGTAATCTGGATCAAGTGTGTCGGTATATTTTCCATGTCTACATTTTGCCCCACTTTGAAGCAAAGTACTCACTGTGTTGGTTTAAAGAATAAATGTCTTGATCAAAAGTCAAAAAAAAATTGATTTCAAAATTGCCCTACTACTGCCCCGATGAATGAATTATGCTAATACACTGCCCCCTCGAGAGATCAGACGAAAATTTGGATTTTTGGGTGATCTCGTGAAAAAAGAGGACAAGGTGCTTGACGAGTCCAAAAAGGCTCCGAGATGCCAAAAAAATGAGATAAAACACAAAAAACGGTGCAAAACAGTCCTCGGTAGAGCAAAAACGAGATCGGGGGACCAAAACCCTAGTTGGACAGTGAAACGAGGTCAAAAACCCCTAATTTTCAAGCTTAAATAGGCCTCGAGGGGCCACTTCCAATTCATTTGCACATTCAACCTTTGGATATTTTGCACTTTTGAGCTCTGACCCCTTCGCGAGATGGCGCAACAACAGCTTCCCTGACACATTTTGAATCGAGTACACACACACCAAAGGCTGCCTGGTAGTGGACCACCGGTGAGTCAACTTGACTTGACCTTATTTTTTTATTTTCGTGTGCATTTAATAGCTTAGGAATTAGGTCCTTTAGCAGTAGTCTGATATAGTGCCACTTGAAAGTCTCTTTCGGCATCGTGCGGCCTCAAACTGCATCGCAGTCATGAATAGCGACATCGTGGCATAGTTTGGAATTAGGGTTCAAATTCCAAACTGAGTTGCATATGAAAAGTGTGCCACGATGAGCCTCTTTGCAATTAGGATTTTTTGCTAAACTAGGTCGTGCCTCAAACTGCAACACTGCAGCGGAGTAGTTTGGAACTTTCAAACTGCATCGCACTCACAAATAGCAACACGCAGGCTATTTCAAGTATGCCGAGACAAGTCAGGATCACGATTTTTGATGAATTTTAATGTGATGGCTTTCCTAATGCAGGAGGAGGTGATGATACTTCATTCATGTGAGCACAGGTCCTGGGAGCTTCTTGGCATTTTGTAGGGTATGTCTGAGTGACAATAGGAGCACCTAGGGGCGATTGGACTTTGGTACATCGCCTATGCATCGCCAGTGAGGACACATTTGGGGATGATGATAGCACTTGCAGAGCAGTGGCACAATGAAACATCCTCCTTCCACCTTCTAACAGGTGAGGCCACAGTCACACTAGAGGATGTGTGGCAGATACTCAAATTGCCCATCCATGGAGAGCGCATGATATACAATGTGGATTCTGGGAGGGAGGCTTGCTATGACATGATGGGCCTCAATGATATTGTCTTTTGCGAGGGCTAGATTGAGCTGGAGCATTACAGGCTCGTCATGTCACCCTTTTGCTTGGTTATAGCAGCTATCATATCAAGTCTTTTGCACCTAATCGGCGGAGCTAATATTTCATTCCTGGATGGGGGCTCGCTTGGGAGCACATGGTCTGGTGACGAGTATGCTTTACATGGGCGCCAGTACTACTAGCCTTATTGTACATAGATTTACATGAGTTTACATAAATTGATGGCAGAGCCATCGGGGCTGGGGTCACACTCCTTCACATCTGAGCCTGGGAGCACATCGTTGTGCTTCGTCTGAGATTTTATCCAGTTGATATGCAGCCAAATGATCCATTATTTGGTGATACCAATTAGGTGTTTCTTTTACGTATACAAGACAACACAGGATTCCCTACTGGAGGAGAGTCCTTGATGACATGCAAGCCTTCACATGGCGGCCATATCTTGGATGGCCCACATGGTATGATGATGTACAACATATCTTTTTTTGCTTGGTAGGGCATATTGATGTAAGGCAGGGAGCACACTATGCTCAAGAGGTACCTATCGGGTCGTGTATAGAGATAGTTTTGGGAGCCCTAGGACAAGCCCAACGACCAATATCTTATGATATTTACATGTACGACAAGTCAAACCTCATGGGGCCAATACATACCTACAGCCGAGGTGGTACAGAGTTTTATGCAACTAGTGGTCAGGCCATTATCGTACAACTAGGTTCAGGCCGATCCAGGGACTACACAGGCATACAAGGATTGGTTCAGGCCACCTCTTCGACTCACAGTGCCAGGGACACCATCAACATGGCGTAAGGCCAGAGGAAGAGGGGTAGGACAAGGCCAGGGCTAGAGAGGCTGAGGGGATGGAGGTAGAGATGAGGACTAGGGAGGAGGTGGGCTACCTCATCAGCCAAATCAAGGCAGGGGTTCACAGGATCAATAACTGGATCTGCAGGAAAATCAGTAGAGACAAGATGCCTCAAGACAGGACCAAGACCAGAAGTGATAGGATGGACAAGATGGGAAAGATGGGTAGGATGGCCAGCCACGACGAGATCAGGGACCTCCACCACCGCCCAATCAGAGAGATGCTTAGATATTGCAGCTGCAGGAATAGGTTGCAGGATTATAGGGACAGGTGGCTGCCCTGACGGCAGAGAGAGACCAGTTGACACAGGAGAGAGATCAAGTTGTCCAGCAGAGGTAGGTTACAGAGGTTAGGGTTGCATCAGAGATGGGTCACTATCAGCAGATTGAGAGAATGTCTGCCTCTTCCTCTCAGAGTTCAGTATCACTGTGAGCATACAAGGATGTCATCCGAGAGGTGGATTATTATAGATTCCACTACCATCAGGTTGTTCCCCGAGCATCTTGAGTCCCAAATTATTCTCAGCAAACAGGATACAAACCTCCTGAGGACCATGGAGAGAGACAACCTGGCAATGGCAAGGGCAACCAGTAGGGTTAGTCAATTTTTTAATCAGAGATAGGATCCTTTTTTCACCTCATGGGCTCATTTTTTATAGCCTCGTGGGCCATTGTACTTTATGTATTCAATACACACTTGATCCAGATTCATACCATGACAATGTATATTTGATGATATATATGATATGATTTGATGATAATATGTTATGTCCTATTCTATTTCATGTATAATGGATGGATCTTACTTCTATATGCGATGTCATGATTCTATCTTATGTGATGCAATGCAATGATGTTTCTATATGATGATGTTATATGGATGCATTTCCTTTTTTAGTATCTTTCCTTATGCACTTTTTATGATGATGTATGCAAAATGTTATGATATGCAAATGCTTAGACTAACAAATCTATATTATGCACTTAATGGATGATGATGAGATGTATGAGATACGATCTTTCTTTTATGTATGATATGATGATGCACTTATGATGTTATCATGATGATGTGATGTAGTGATGTATGGAATGATGTGTGATGTTTATGATATGATGCTAATGTTATGATAATGCAAATGGATGATATGTATTCATATGATGTGATGGATGTTAATATTGCCTAATGTATATGATGTGCATGATATGCTCTTTATGATTATGCAATGGATGTTTATGAGGTATGTGATATGAACTTAATGATGCATATGGGATGGTTTCTTTTGTGCTTATATAATGAATGCATATGAGATGCTTATAATAAAATCTATATTATACAATGATGTAGGTGATATGATAAATGCTTTCTATATGATATGGTATGCATTATGCAATATGCTAATGGTTTATGGATGCAGGATGGATGCATTGGCGATAATGATTTATGATTAACTATCATGATACCATGTTAGCATGGAAAAGGAGATAGAAGAAAGTAAGAGATTCCAACAAGACACGAGATGATGATGATGATTCGCTTACCGAGGAGATGGGATTTTAAAAGGGCTAATTACCTTATGTTTGATAACACATGTAGGCACAATGCATCAAGGTACAAAGAACTAGGATGGCGTTGCACCTAGTGTGATGTAATTTGACTTGTCAATCAGATAGGAGTACTCTTGTTCACACCTGGCATACAAAATCTTATTTAAACTATAGTTCAGATATTCTAAACATCTCAAACCAAAACATAGAAAGGCAAGCCTTCCTATGTGGTCAACAAGATATCTAAAACACCCTCCCTACATCTAAACAAAGCATGCATGACCAAGTTATATTACAAGAATATCCAACAAGCATAGAAGATAAAAGATAATGATCGTTGCCCCATTCCTTTTGATGGGAGATATAAAATACTTTCATTTAAGGCCTTTTATGTTTAAAAAGACTTGTTATTGTTAATTGACATGACTGTTGGTAGACAATAGATTAACATGTTTGCTTATTTTAATTTATGTTTAACTAAATTAGCAAATATTTTGGAAGTAATAGCTTATGTTAAATGTGTTGCTTTATGATGACTATGGATGAGATAATTATGTTGCATTAATCTTTATTACCATGATTGTTGTCCTTTTCATAAGGGTTTTTAATAGGGTATCTTAAAGGTTGATGAGACGGTTAAACTCTCTATTTAATCATGAGGAATGACTACACCATAGACAGGCCCTGTTGGATGATGAGTCACTCAAAGTCTGAATCAACTTCTTCATAGTCGATTGAGGAAATTTTACTTCCAATGCCAATCTGGCGTAGTTCTGGCATAGTCCTCCTTAGTCCACTTTAGTTCTATTTTTAGTTTCATTTTGTAATTTTTAGTTGGTCGCCTTAAGTTTTGGCAGTTAACGCCATGTTAGAAGTTAATAAGGATATTTTATAAATATCCATATTTCAGTCTTAGTTAGGAGTTAGATAATTTGCAATCAGAATTTTTGTAATCACAAGCAATACTTTGTTTCGCGTTCTCATTTTGATCAATGAGAAGGGAAGCAAGAAGTTAATCAATTCACTATGTTGAAGGATCTTACTTGAGGAAGAGCAAGGCCCACTCAAACATTGGAACGATCTTATGGTATTTTTGTTAAGTGTTGTTATTTTCTGATTCATTAATATTAAATCTGTAGTAGAAACTAATTTTGAATTGTTCAATCATTGAAATCATCTTCTACCTTGGTAAATGTTAAAATCGGATAATTACTTTTGTTTACAATTGCATTTCAAAGTTTCAGTTTATTATGGTTAAGATCGAATTGTTAGAATGGCTAGATTTGTTTATTAGAAATGTTGAATTAGACCATTAGAATCGTTAATAGGTTTCTTATATAAATTAGGTTTAGATGTTGTTCAAATTGGTTAAAATTGATGTTTGTTTGTTAAGCTTCATTGAAGCAATGTTAGGAATTTATGGAAAGATGGAGTTGAAGTCTGTTCAAAATTTGTTTATGGAGATTAGTCTTTATGCTTCTTAGAATAATCATCATTTTCCTACAATTCATTCCTGCTCTTAAATTAGCATTTACTTTCCAGCAATTAAGTTATGGATTTCTTTTGAAGCAAAATAGAATTAATTTGGAATTTTGTGTTTTAGATTAGGAATTAAAGTAATCATTAATTGTCTCCATGAATTGGTCTAAATCGAAGTCAATAAAGTCATAATTAATTCAACGGGATTTTAAATTAGAATCTAAAGTAGATTTAAATCTTAGGAATCAGTCACTACAGTTTAGCTCCTGAAAGCTCCTAAAGTAGGAAAAATGATACCCGAAGTCATTGTTTATAGTGCAAACCCCCCCAAAAGAATCTGTGACAACTATCCTTATTGCATATTGCTCTGAGACACACCCGGTTCGATAAAAAAATTAATTAAATGATGCAAGTTGTGACATCAACGACCTTTCCCATCATTTTTGGTGTTGTTTCCAGGGATACTTAAACGATCTAGCTATTTAGTGTGAAGCCTTAGTGTTGATAGGGAAGAGAGATCCGAAATTGTGGATGAGACAAAATAGAGACCAACTAGGAAGGTTTCTTCCATGAAACATTAACATTAGAAGAAATATTGATTTTAATCAAGAGGATATCCAGCAATACCAAATTGAAAATCAAGAAATTAATCAGGAAAACCCCATTGAAAATCAAGAGGAGAACAAAAATCCATTTCCAGGAGAAGAAATGGGTGACCAACCGATACGTCCCCCAGCAAATAGGACCTTTTCAAATCCTATCAATCTTGAAAGATAGTTTGATGAACTCCCTATGAAAAACATTTCACCCTCAGTTCTTCCAACATTTAGGGGAAAGACTACATAAGACCCTAATCAATTCCTGTTTGAATTCAAAATCTTATGCCAAACCTATGATTATTCAACTGATAATCAGAAGATGGAGTTTCCTTCTACTTTGAAAGAATCAGCTTTAAGATGGTTTATGGGTTTAGGATTCGAAATGATTAGAACTTGGCAGCAAATGGAGATTGAATTCTTGGACAAATACCAGGATTACTGTTGAGTGAGAGATAGAAAGGAGGAACTGTTTTGCATAAAGAAACTAGAAGATGAAAGTCTAGAAGACTATGCTGATAGATTTCAATTTGTGCATCAAAGGTGCACTAATGGGTTGGATAATGAAATCAGCAAAACAATTTTCCTAAGAGGGATTGAAGATGAGTCTAGAGAATCCTTGAACTTGATGGGAAAGGGAGACATTAACAAGCTTTCCTTGGACGACATTGTGGAGATCTGTAGAAACTACTCTAGAACTAGAGTGGAGACTCGAAACACCAGAAGGAACAAGGCTCACACCACTAATGTATCAGAAGTAATGGAAGAATTGGTGAACACGAAGACTGATCTGCTACTACATCTTAACATGCAAGGAGAAAAGAGAACCATTGAACCCTTGTAAATTTATTGTTCCAAATGTAGGGGAAAACACCTTTTGAGGGAATTCCCATTAAATCAGGTTGAAATCAGTGAGATTTGTGAAAAACCACACCCAACCAGTTCCTAAAATCTTTTGGCAGGAATAAAGAGCAATATCAAA
This sequence comes from Sequoia sempervirens, assembly GCA_007258455.2. Lineage (NCBI taxonomy): Eukaryota > Viridiplantae > Streptophyta > Pinopsida > Cupressales > Cupressaceae > Sequoia > Sequoia sempervirens. Next base: position 44,526,171 of record VDFB02168118.1, read on the forward strand.
AAACCACCAGTGGTCGAAGAAGAGCTCAATTATGTCGTCCAAAGACCTTAGAACCAAGGGTATAACACAAATTAGAGACAATATGGTTCACAGTCAAACTGGAATCAAAAACCATGGCATAACCAAAATCAATGGACCCCCCAATATCAGCCACAACCCCCACCTACATATTGGGACAACCAAAATGGATGAATCCCCAATGGAACCAATCCTTGTGGCAGGCTAACCAGCAACCACAATGGCAAGAAAATCAATCATCATGGTAGAAGAATCAAAACCAATTCCAACCATGGAAAAATCAAGGACAAAAATGACCCCAAGGACAAACACCTCCAGCCCTTTATACCCCTAATGCTTACAATGATCAAGTGAATCAACCCCAAATTCTAGTTCAACCGGTTCCTAATCCAAAAAATGCACGAACTGATATAAACAACCCAAATGTAAATGTAGTAGATGTTAATGGCATACAGTTGCGAAGTCGAAATATGCAAACTACACCAACCAAGACAATTCCAAAAAGAGAGGAAGAAAACAAAGAACAAATGTTGGAAGAGGAACAAACTATCGAACAAGCTCCCTATCCTAAGAGATTTTGGAAAACTAATCCTCAAACCTCTTCCCCTAAATACATGAATGTAATCGATTCACAACTTCTTAGAGAGTTGAAAAAGATTAACATAGAGATACCTCTCTTATAGGAAATCAAGGATATACTGAGGTCAATCAGTTAGTAAAATCCCTTTGCATGAAGACCCCAGGAAGGAAAAATAAAATGCCTTCAACAATTCAAGTAGGAACTAAACTTACTGATGTGTTATCAGGAAGACTACTTCCACATAAATATAATGATCCTGGTAGCCCTATCATAACACTGAGTATTAATGGAATTGAAATACCAAATGTCTTGATTGACTTAGGAGATGCCATAAATGTCATTACATCTGATATAGTTGAAAAGCTAGGAATGACAACAATTCATCCAACAACAATTGTTTTGCAGTTGGCTAATCAATCAACTACAATAGGATGGAGTTCTTGAGCTGCTACATGGATGAGGTCCCCATGTTGCTAACATTGTAGATGCCTTATGATGGAGTCATGTGCTTCTCTTTCCATAGTAGGCCAATAGTACCTCATCCTTAGCAATTTCTTGGCCAAGATCATACCGCTCGAGTGTGAACCACATATGTTGTTATATACCTCAGTTAAGGCAATCAATGCCTCCTCAGTGTTTAAGCAATGTAACAGGGTTCCTTCTATGCTCCTACGGTAAAGGATTTCTCCTAGGATGACAAACCGAGATGATTTATTGATAATTTTTTTCTTAAGGTTTGAGGTTATGTCAGTCGAGAGGACTCCTATTCTCAGATAAGTGTATATGTCGTGGTACCAAGGATCACCCAGACCAATGATTTTGCACACAAATTTTGACTCTCGTACCTCGAATGCAGGCACGAGAAGATGCTCTACTAGGAATTCATTCTTTGGGACATTGTGAGGGTTATCCAATAGGGATCTAATTGTCACCATGGCCTCTTCCGCTCTATTGTTTTCTCTAGGTATTTGATCGAATGTGATCTCAATGAAGGACTCTTTAAGACTTTCCACCAATTTCTTGTATGGAGCTAGCTTGTTGTCCTTAGTCTAGTACTTTTCATTCACTTGATTGATTATCAACTATGAATCCCCATATGCCTTGAGATCCATGATATGCCACTGCACTACTATTATGAGTCCTATGGTTAGAGCCTCATATTTTGTGATATTTTTTGTGCAAGGAAATTCCAACTTGTAGGATCTTGGTATGCAGTCTCCCTATGGGGTGATGAAAAAGACCCGGGCTCCCGATCCATGTTGTGTGTAGGATCCATCAAAGTATAACTTCCAGTGGTCTACTATGCTCAAGTTGAAGATGGATTGATTAGGGAACTCTGAAATTAGCAGATTCTCTGAGTACATTGGTGCTTCTACTAGTTGTTTTGCAATAGCTTGCCCTTTGATAGCCTTCCACTCTACGTACTCAATGTCATACTCTGATAGGATCGTGAACCACTTGGCCATCCTTCATGTGAGCATTGCTTTGGAAAGCAGATACTTGAGTGGGTCGATCTTGGCAATGAGTTTGATTTTGTGTGTTAACATGTAGTGTCTGAACTTCTGTGAGGAAAACACCACTACTAGACAATATTTTTCGATGAAGGACTAATTTAACTCATGCCCTACCATGGTTTGGTTGATGTAGTAGATGGCCCTCTATGTTCCATTTTCATCGTGTTGAGCTAGGAGAGCACCGAGAGTTGTTATTGCTGATATGTAGAGGATTAGAGGCTTTCCTAGGATTGGTGGCATAAGCACTGGAGGTGTGAGCAAATACTCTTTGATTTTGTTGAATTCCTAATCACACTTCTCCTCTCATTCCCTTGTGGAGTAGGTGAGAATACGAGATTTACTTTTCTGCTAGCTGAGCTATGAACCGACTGATGGATTGGAGCCTGCCTTGTAAGCCTCTCAACTGTTTCAAATTCTTGAGTGCCTCCATCTTGAGAATTGTCTTTACCTTAGCAAGATCTATTTCAATTCCTCTCATGGACATGATGTATCCCAATATCTTCCTTGATTGTATGTTGAAGACGCGTGCTTCTTTGGATTAAGGTGGACCTTGTATTCTTCAAGTTTGTCAAAGATGGCACTTAATGTTGCTATGTGGTCCCGTTTTGGATTTTTCCAATATGTCATCGACATAATCTTCCACAGTCTTATGGATCATGTCATGAAAGATTAAGTTCATGGCTCTTTGATATGTTGCTCCAACATTCTTTAGGCCAAATGACATCATGTTCTAGCAATATGTCCCCCACGGACAAGTAAAAGTTTTTTTATGTTGATCTTCTTTGGCCATCATGATTTGGTTATACCCTGAGAATCCGTCCATTAGTGAAACCATCTCATGTCCCATGGTCATAACTACAATCATATCATTATTGGGAAGTGGGAAGTCATCTTTGGGACATGCCTTGTTCAGGTCTCTGAAATCTTTGCATATACAGATGCCCCCATCGGGCTTTGAAATAGGAACCAGATTTGATACCCACTCTGCGTAGTCGATTGGTCGTATGAACCCTGCATCAAGTAGCTTCTTCAATTCCATTTTGACTAACAAGGCTATTTGGGGATGCATTTTTTGAGTTTCTATCTGACAGGCTTTGCTTCAGGGTAAACTACAAGGTGGTGGACCACAATCTCTGGATCCAACCCGGGCATGTCGACATAGCTCCATGCAAAGTTGACCTTTCTCTCCCTTAAGAAAGTAGCTAGGATCTCATGTTCTTCTGACATCAATGATTCAACATAAAATGTGATATGCGAAATTTCCTCTATTCCCAAGTTGACTAGGTTGCACTTTTCGGCTAGAACTATTGACTTTTCCTGATGTAGAGCACTGAGAGGAAGATTGAATCCTTCATCCTTGGGTGCCTCAAAGAGGTTTCCACCATTGGATACATCCTTTATTTTTACTTTTTTTGGTTAGAGAGTGTCACAGTGTGGTTTTCACTCAGAGACCTTCAGATTATTCTCAATTTTTTGCTTTTGCGACTAAAGGATTCAATCGTCTCCCCGTATTAAGCTTGTGTATCCAGAATGATATCAAACCCAACCTTGTGATCTTCGCATGGTACCGTGTTTCACAATCCCATGAATTCTAAGAGAACTTCATCATTTTTGAAAGTGTCTAGAACTGGTGGTCCTCGTTGGTTGTAATCGATGAGCTGGGGGTAGACTAGGTTGATTTCATAGGTGTGAGTAGTTGACTCAAGTGACACAATACTAATCATAAGGAGAGAGGAATTCTCAAAAAGCATTGGTAAGTCAGTTATGGCATCTTCCTCATTACTACTACTACATACATCGGTTATGTCAAATGTGAAGTTGTCTAAAGGAAGACCTGTGGATACGATTAATTGAAGGGCAGTTGTTGTTTTTTGAGGAGTTTTGACCTTCTTAACCAGGGGATTTCATCCACGTCTAGTTATACTCAGAGGGGTACATCCAAGGCCAATATTTCTCATTCGCATCTAGGGAATGATGGGTACTAGGAGTCTATTGTCATTCTATCCAAGCCTCTAGTATCTATCATAGCCCATGGCGAGCATCATTTGTAAGCCTTTACTACTATCATCCATAGGTAGATCAGTTGCCAGTCTATTGTCTTGGTACAAGAGATGGGATGGGTCCTCCTCTATTACTTCTCGGCTGAGATCTCCCCAACTTTTGAAGCTAGAGGAGCATGCTATGAAGGTTTGGGATGAGGAAGCATCATTTGTTCATCGTCGTGACCTGAGAGATTGTGGTAACTCTCCTACCACAAAAACACTTTTTGTAATTGTATAGTGTCCACACCCATTGTTTTGGATAATGACCTTAATATCGGAGATGGCAGGGATGGCAAGTGTCTCTATCGCAGAAGTGGATGCGAGAACAACTGGATCAACATATGGAGTTGAGGGGCCTTCATCATTCTTAGGCACTTAGGGGATTTTGTAATATTTTTTTTCTAGGCTCTTGTAGTAAGAAAAGGGTTCAGGATCCCCATGGATAGTGACCTCTTAGCCTTGGTATGTGAATTTGACACATTGGTGGAAATTTGATGCTACTGCTTGCATCCCATGGATCCACGGACGCCCTAGGAGAATGTTGTAAGGAAAATTGAGGTGAAGGACTTGACAGGTAGTTTCCATAATTGTTGGACCTACTTGAATAGGGAGTTGAATAGTTCCCTGAGACACTCTTTCCTGATCATCGTAAGCCCTAATTGTAATTCCTTTTCCTTTTTCAATCGAATCCTTTGAGATTCCCAAATTATTTATGAGCTTGAGGGAGCATATGTTTAAACTTGCACCTCCATCCACCAAGAACCTCTTGAATTTTTTCTTATGCACTAGGACCTCCAGATGGAGGGAACGATTGTGAGATGGTTGGGCGGGAAAGTCTTGATTAGAGAATGTAAGAAGATTTGGGGTAATGAGGTTTCCAACCATAGCTTGGAATTATTCAAAATCAAGATCCACGGAGATGGTGGATGAAGCCAATGCTTCTTCAAGGATATTTTTGTGGGCTGATGAAATCTTTAGCAAATCCATGATGGAGATCTGAGTTGGGGTTCTTTTCAATTGGTCAAGGACATTATAGCCACTAGGAATGGATCTTGGGTTGGAAGTGGGTGCCCTAGGAGGCTGAGATGAGCTTGCGATGGTGATTTTTCTGCCTCTTGTGATGACTCCACAATTAGCTTGGGCTCCTTTGTGGTGATAACCATGCAATACTCATCTAGGAATGTGACGACATGGTCGTATACATGATTCACACTTTTGAAGGTACCCTTTCCTTTTTCATTGGTAGTGTTCCCTTTGTTGTTATGATTGGGCATCGGATTCGTGTAGATCTTGAGATTTTGGTTTCTCATTGGCTATTCCACATTTATGATTTTATTGTCAATGAGCTCTTGAATCAAATTTTTCAACCTCATACAACTAGCAGTTGTGTGTCACTTCATCTTGTGAAAATCACAAAGGTGATTTTCATTATACCATAGCAGTTTCACAAAGGGTTCTTGATAGTTGTCATAAGTGGGGATTGTGATGATTTTTTCCACCACTAGCCTCTTCATGATGGATTCAGCCGATTCCCCAAGGGTTGTGTACTTCCACTTGGGGGCATTTTTATTTCGCTGGGATGGCCCCCTTTGATCGTTCACATTGTTGACTATTTGATTGTTTGGCTAATGAGTCACAATGTTAGCTTGATGATTGTTTTGATTATTGTTTTGGGGTTGTTGTTGAGGTGTCAATGTGTTTTGTCAAGGAGCACTGATGACAACTTTGGTGCCGACAACACCATTGTTGGTAATATTTATGTTTTTCGCCCATGTGTGAGGTTTGTCATTATAGCTGGTGGATGGGCAATTGTTTTGTTGTTCATAATATGCAGGTGACCCCCCTTGTGCAATAAGGGCTCGTTCAATGTTAAGCGCCTTGGAGATCAATTGGTCATATGTGGTGATACCTTGCACCTTGAGATGGAATTCCAAGGCTCCTTCGAGATTTGAAATGATGGTGCAAACTTGTTCTTCCAACATGGCCCATTTTCTCCTATTGGCCTTGGATCACCATCGTTTTAGGAAATAAGAAAATGATTCATTTTTACCTTGATTGAGAGTTGATATTTCCTCTAGACTGACATCCATACCGATGTTAAATGCGTAATTTTTTATGAATGTATCTACTATCTCATGGAACTTTTTCATGCCTGGAGGGAGGCGAGAGAACCACTCCATAGCTTGTCCAGCCAAACTTCTAGGAAATAGCTGCATCAGATATGTATCATCATGTGCAACTTCCATGAAATGCACTTGGAATTCACTAATGTGATCTTCAGGGTTTCCCGTCCCATGGTATTTATCAAATTTTGGGAATGGTTTCATTGCAAGACTCCTGTCAAACAGTTAGGGACACAAGTTGTTGGATGTCTTCATGTTTTTCCTTGACTGAAGATCAAGCACTTGTTGCAAGAGCAACCTGATTTGTGATGTCACATCGTTTTGTGGATCAGGGGCTGGAGTGAAGGTGTTTTGTAGTGGTTCAATTATCGGCGGGATGGGTGGATTGGTTGGTGTATTGGTGGATGGTGTTTGCACATTTTTTTGCACCAAGTATGCTTGCAATTGCTGATGTACCAACAACGCTTATTGTTGCTCCTATTTTTGTTGTGCTAATGATGCCTATTGTTGAGCTTGTTGTTGGGCTGCTAGTTGGGCTACTTCTTGCTGCTCTTGGTATTGCTTCAGCGCTTGTTGGTATGCTTTTTGTTGGGCTACTTGTTGTGTGAGGTATTTTGCATGTGCCTATGCTTGTACTTGTGCCTGTGCTTGTCGAGCTTGGTATTGGGCTCGAGCTTGTGCTTGTTCCTAAGCCTGGGCTTGTGTTTGTTGGGAAGCTTGTGCAATCTATATAGCTTGTGCAGCCTTTGTGGCTTGAACAGCTTGGCCGGCTTGAACGGCTTGAGTGGCTTGAGTGGCTTGAGTGGCTTGTGTTGCTTGAGCGGCTTGTTGTGCAACTAATTATGTTTGCGCTTGTTGAGAAATTAGTTGTGCAGCTTGTTTATTTTGGATTTGTTGGAGTGTCTTTTGATAGGTAGCTTGTTGAGTGGCTTGTAACATGATGCTATATTGGTTTGATATGTTTGTGTTTGGTGGTGGTGGTGGTGGTGGAGGTGGTGAAAGATTCAGAATGGTGTTCGTTGTTGTGGTGATGAGAGGCACCATTGTATTGATGACTGGGATTTGGGTGGTGGATGGTGCGATTGATATGCTTGGTCCTTGAGAGACCATGTTTTGAGATATTTGGGGGATGGTTGATGATGTGGTGGTGGCTTGCGTTACTGGGATGGTTTCCATCTGTTGTTGAGATATTGATGGCAAGATGGGAGGATTTGGTATGATGTTTTGATTGATGATCGAGGGGTTTCCTTGACTGAGTGGTGGTAACGGAGGTAAACCCAAACCAAGAGGTGATGTTGATGTTGGCGGCAAGCGTTGAAGTGGTGCAAAAGTGATTGGCATAATCCCTTGATGAAATGATGAAGATGAAGGGTCAAATATGCTCCTTGGTCCAAATAGGTCACCTTCTCCTTGCGAGGTCATGGGGAGAGAGGTTTGAGGTGTTGCATGAAATGATGATGGGTCATTAGGATCATGAAAGGTGAGGGGGACATATGGGTGTAATGTATTTTGGGGGACGGGTTTCCCCAAGATAGTGTTTGTGTCCAAATCTTGATTATTCACAAGGGGGTGTGTTTGCAGTGCATTGAGAAATGCGCTCCCCTTGTTAACGATGGGTTGAGTTGGAGCAATGGATGATGTAATTTGCGGAATGATTTGAGTGATGTTTTGGATTGGGGGTGTGGATGAAATTGGGAGTGTGGTTGATATTGGGGTCATGATCCCAAGAGGTGGTTCCACAATGGTGCTTACGTCATAATCGGAAGGGAGTTTAGCCCCTTGTTTTGCTAATTCAAGCATATATTGTCAGGGATGGAGCTTCATCATGATATTGACATTTCTATGATTCTCAGGATTTTGGACCATTTCGATGATCTCATCTTGTGTCATTCTGAAGGAATTATTGGCGATATCCTCTACTTGACCTTCCTCTTGAGGATTTTGTGATGATGAAGGAAGATTAGTTAGGGGATTGCTTGATTCAATAGGATTCATTTCGGAATTGGTTTGACTTAGGTTACTTGAAGTCGATGTTTCTTTTTTTCCCTCCATGTTCTTATTGTGTTGTGATCTAGTTTGCACCATAAAATAAGGATCAATTTTCAAGAATGTGGGAGATGAATCTCTAATTCTTTAGATTGATCTAACTTTAGGTACAAAAGAGAAAATTTAGGATGATCTGAGGATCAAAGGTGTGATGATGAAATGTGTGAAAGATGAATTATATGGATGATTGAACTCTTGGAAGATCTTGAGGGGAATGCTAGACTTTTGGAACTTTTTGGATTCTTGGATTTTTTTTATTCTTGTATTTTGATTCTTGACCTTGATTAGGTTTTGGATTGTTTTGATTTTGGATAATGAACAAATAGATCCCAAGATGTTGGATGTTATTTATGGGATAGACTTTCTCACAAGATGATAATTTGACTAAGTGTAGGGAGAAGGATGCATCTACCCACACCTAACCAAACAAGATCATTTGATGATAATTCAACTAAGCATATGGAGAAGGATGCATCTACATATACCTAGCTAAACAAAATGATTTTGATGTTTAATTCAACTAAGCATATGGAGAAGGATGCATCTACATATACCTAAACAAAATGATTTTGATGTTTAATTCAACTAAGCATATGGAGAAGGATGCATCTACATATACCTAGCTAAAAAAAATGATTTTGATGTTTTGATTCAAGTATTTTGATTTGTTTCAAGGATTTTTGATTCATGGATTTGCCAAAAAGTCTAGCATGAAGGATGATTTCAATATTTTCAAGAGTTGATGGTGGGATGATTTCGGTTGATGTTTGAAAGATGGATGAAGGTTTTGATTTGATCCTATGTGTACCTAAAAAAGACTCTTGTTTACAAGACCTTGATTTTTAAGAACACACTTTACTCTAAACAAGTTGCTCAAATTCCCAAAAAAGATTTGGATTTTGACAACAATAAAATGAGTACAAATTGGGATTGTTTCTTGAAGCTCTTCTGTAAAAGTTGAAAAGCAATCTTTGTCTGAATTCGTAGAGCGTTGAGAGACGCTTTTGATGATATTTTGGACTAAGAGCTTTTGACTTTGGTTTCTGGATTTTGATCTTGTGTGAAATCATTTGAGACACATGTGTGGGGTTCAATTGTTCTTAGCTTTTCTTAGTGACTTATTTTTACCACAAACAATTTTTTATTAGGTTTCTTCAAACTAAATGTCTAATGTCATAACTTCTTATCATCCCACAAAGTGTATTATGTGGAAATCAAGGAAATTAAGGAAAAAGTTTCCTTTTGTTGAATTTAGTAAGCAAATTTGAGATATAAATTCAAATGTTTAGAAACCTCTAAGGATAGAATCCCTAGGGCAAGAAATAACACATGAATTTTGTCAAAGATATTTGCTTCCTAAAGGGTTTGAAGTTTGATAATAATGTTGAATGTTTGTTTTCCCAATGTTTACAGACAAGCAAAGTGTTTCATTTCCAAGAACAAGCACAACCTTATGGATATGAAAGACTGTATTTGTTGAATCCCCACTTGGACAAGTCCATCTATGCCTAATTTTAGCGAATGGTTAGATGCTTGACCCCACTGGCTCCCCTCCACAACACTCACTTATACGGGGCAGCCAAGCATCAGTACCCATTAAACTCCCATGGCATACCTTCCATCTCTACTAAAAGCCATAAAAGTGTGGGGCAGCTTCAGAACGATCATTCTTGCACCAACAAATAGATCAAGGATTTTGACCTTTTCTACACAAGGGTTTTAATGTGAGCATTCCATTCGTGGGGGACCATCCATGTGGCGAGAGACCATTGCTTCACTTCTCGTCAAAATAATCCTCATGATACTTGCATTTCTTCAAGTACCCACACTTATATCTTGAGTGGAAGTCACTTGGCTTTAGCGTGTTCCTGATTGGGTCGTTCCCTTGGGAGATTACTTTTTCCCACAAGGCAAGCCCTTTAAGATAAAAAAAATCAAGCAAACATATCCGTAGTTCGATCGATCTTTTTTGAGAAACAAAGAGAGAACACACACAATATGTTCCACTCACACTCGCATGTTTTGTTCAAATTTTTTTAATCCCAAATGAAATGTGGAGGCAATCGCTTTACCCAACTTAAGATCGCCAAATCCTTTAAATGATTCTCAAGATCGTCCTGAGGCACGAGAGAAGCACATATGTCTTTTTGATGGTATTATTTTAGGTAAGTGATTACAAGAAAAAGAAGCACATGTTCATTTTATCCTTTCAAAGCAAGAGTGACTTCTTTTTAAGCACCAAAGGAAGTGTGATATTTTGATTGTTCAATTGTTAACCTTAAACAAAATCTAGTAGATTTTCCTAAAGTTCTTTTTAAACCCTTTGTAGCAAAATGAAAGCTTTTGTAGTGTTCCTTTTAGTGCCCAAAAGAAAATAGAGTGTCCTAAGCACATGAAAGGTAACAAATCCTTAGAAGGAATATTATAAGTTCTCCCAAAGTGTTAAAAAAAACATGAAAGTTTTCAAAAATACTTGATGTAATGAGATGATGATGTCATTATGAACCTTCAACTTTGTTTCTCCCCTTCACCTTTGATTAAGCCAACCTGAAAAAACTAGTTAGAATTGCAAAACAGATATTAGAAAATTAGTGATTAGCCCAAAACAACCAAAATAGAAAAAGCACATATCAAATTTAACTGATTTTAAGCTTTTTACTCTACTCCAATGGTGCAACCCGCATATGCGGCGTTATTTGAAGAAATCAAGGGCATTGTATAGCGTCGTTGGGTCTGCAAATAGCACTCTTGAGTAGGAAAGAGAGCATGATGGTGGCGTAGTTTTTCTCAGTGGCGCAATTTGAAGTTTGAAAATTCCAGCGCCCAAGAATTGAACCAGTGTCGCGGTTTGAAATTTTGAATTTCTGGGCGAGAAGGTTATAGTGGCAGAGTTTGGAGTTTGTAGTGTCATTGTATGGCACCACTGGACTGATAGCAGTACTGTATGGCATCACTGGACTAATAGCGGTGTAGTTCCCTATAGACACCAAAAAATAGAGAAAAACACTAAATTTTGTGAAAAAAACATGATTGGAACTTGATATTTTCCCTCCTTCTAGCGCCAAAATGTAGAACCCCAATCCTATACCTACACAAACATAAGAAATAAACACACTATTAGATCAAATGCAAGTGAGAATCAAGATTCCCCATGAAATTCATTTGCAAAACTCAAATAGGAAAGAAAATGAACCAAGAAAGCAATGAAATCCTATTTTAAGATGCAAACTCTCAATCCCATGGGGGAGTTGGTGCCAATTTCATGTGGAAATTGGCCCTTTCCCAACTCCTATTCAAGCTTGTGATGATTTGATGAAGGTGATCCACTTGATGATTGATTCAATTGAGCTTCATGAAGAAATCTGCAATAACCTAGCTATAAACTTGATAAAATGGATGAAAATGGATATGCTTGAGGATGAAATTGAGTATAGTAATCTTGCTCAAATTGTGGATGATCAAAATACAAAGGAAGGCCTTCTATTTATAGAAAGACAAGATGGAGTAATGAGCAAAATGAAGTAATGTGGGATCATTCAACATCCAATGGGCAAGTGCCACTTGTCAAGATTTTGAATGGAAGAAGCTTGAGCACACTTTGATAAATGTGCACAATAAATGAAATTAGGTGGATTTTGAAAATTATGAAATGACATGTTAGAGGGAAAAATAATGAATTAAATGCCACTTGGATCAATGCACAAGGACATGTAAGAGGGAATGAATGTCATGTTGGAAGGACAAATCCACTTGGAAGGATTTTCAAACTTGAAGGAATATTCCCCTAAAGATGCCAAGTTGAGAGAAAAATGGAGATTTAATAAATTAATTAAATGTATTTTCATGTGCAAGTGGCAAAATCTAGAGGATGGGACATGGATTAAAGTTAGCATTAATCGGGATTTGATTAATTAAGATGATGTTAGGTGATTTGACAATTTTGACTTAGATTTTAGGATTTAAATATATCAAAGTTGAGAGGAAAATGATTTAGACTTAGTTAAATAAATATTTTGATTTATTTAACTAAAGGGGATGGTGTTAGATTAAATCAAATAAGGTTTAATTTATTTAATTTAATAAGATGACTTTAGAGATTTAATCAAATAAAATGAATTATTTAATTAAATAGAGATCATAGGATTAATTAAATAACATTGATTTATTTAATTAATGAGAGAGAATGACTTAATCAAATAAATTATTATTTATTTAATTAAGGTATGAAGAGTGATGACAAGCTAAAGAGATGATTTAGGTTGAAAGGATGTTAGTAATCAGGATCAAGTGTGTCAATATATTTTCCATGTCTACACTTGGGATCACATACCATTTAATTCACACTTTCATTATTGTCATAGCCATATGTCAAATCCATTAGCTTGGATAAAACATGTTATCCCATCATGATTTAGTCCTTGGAAATCAAATGGGATCCCCATTCCATAACAAGTTACCCTCATCCTTCACCTATCTATTTTTTATTGCACTAGTCCATTCATCCAATCATAATGTTTCATGCCTTGCTAGACACTAGGGGAAAGTGAATACATATTACTTGGAAATAAATCCTTATATATGTATTTTACCTCAATGGGTGATCTAGACATCTTCTAAAAAATCAAAACAGTTCAAAAATCCAAAAAAATCAAAACATTTCAAAAATCCAAAACATACAAATACTCCTCAAAAATCCAAAAACATTCAAATAATCCTTAAAAAATACAAAAACATTTAAATAATGCTTCAAAAATCCAAAACATCCAAATAATCCTCGAAAAATCCAAAAAAATCAAAACATTTCAAAAATCCAATAAAATCAAAACATGTCAAAAATCCAAAAAAAAAAATCCAAAATCCAAAAACATCCAAATAATCCTCGAAAAATCCAAAAAATTAAAATATTTCAAAAGTCCAAAAATGTCAAAAACAGTGTCTGTCAGTCCACGTGGTTGAACTACATTGCCTCTGCAACTTCACGTAGGCAAGGTTGTTATCGATAAGCCCCCAAGGCTTAGGTAAGTCCCTTAGGTTTTGTCATAACAAATAGTCTTTCCATCGGTCTGTATTCTATAATAGACTATCCATGGTCAAGGTTAGCCGAACTACATTGCCTCTGCAACTTCACATAGGCAAGGCCATCATTGATGAGCCCTCGAGGCTTCAGTTTATCCATTAGGATTTTTCCATCATTATCCATATTTCACAATAAGTTGTCCCTTGCGAAGTTCAACACCTTTGATTAGACACAAAGAAAATATCCTATAGAGAACTGAGCTTAGCAAATCATGAAACAACAAATGAACTATCCAACTAGTCTTCAATCCTAACTAATCAATTGCCTAATCAAACATTAATAATCATTATCAAATATCAATTGTTTTATATAGGTTGGTGCGTCCTCGAAACCAGACTCAATGTCTTATATGAGGTGTACCATTCCTAAAACCAAACGGGATCCTATCAATTGTATTATACAAGATGTTGCATCATTGAAACTAGACTCAATGTCTTATACGACATGCTTCATTTCCTGAAACCAAGTGTTATCATTATCTAGAATCATATCATATAAACATTCATTGGAAAGAAGATCTAAATGGTTGTTGACTCTATTGGTCCAGTTTGTCTTATCTTTTTATTGATTTATCTTTGGTCATGCTACTATGCGCCTTGAGGAAGTCCACAAGTGATGAGAGGAGCGATGATGGATCATGACCTTTTTTCTCTTTGATTTCTATTTGTGGTTTTTCTTGGCAATATGACTAGGGAAACTAAGTTTTGTGTGTGTGATTGGGGTTCCATTTGGCACAATCAAAACATCCTATGCGAGTGAAAGGTCATCTAACACTTTCTTGTATCAAGATTAATATGCTTTGTGGTTTCTTCCTCACATATTCTGACAAGGTTCTATAGTTACTAGTCTATTTCATGACACTCCTTGTTTTTCGTGTGTCTATTTTGCAAGGGATAGTATATCACGCCTTGGTTTATGTCATACCTTGGTGTTCTTTATCCATTTCCATAATAAAAGCTCAATGATGATAATTGTGCAATAAAATAAAAGCTCAACATCTATCAGCAAGATCTCATCCCTTTTCATCTCATCTAACTATTCTTCACTTCTTATTAACATTTTCTTCCAGCTAATATTTCTTCCATCGGTCCTTGCATTCATGCCTATACAATTGACCTGTTGGTAAATTTGCCAAGTTTTTTGGAATTTTTTGAAAAATTGTCAAATTTCCCTAGGGGACATCATCTTATCCCGCATTAATCGGGGCATGCTAGGGCATATTAGGGCAAGTCCTAAACCAATTTTTTCTAATTATTCTTTGACGCAATGCTCAAAATCATATTGTATCAAAGAGGGACAAAATGTAGACACTAAAAAATGCCCTAAGCCTACAAGCAACATTTTCTCAATAATTTGTCTTTTTTTCTGTATAATTAAATTATTTCCTAAGGTCATATTCTTCTATTAATTAAATAATTCTTAATTATTTAATTAATTCACTTTATTTTATTCATCTTTTGATTAATTTAAATAAATGTCAATTTATTTAAATTATGTCACTAATTATCTCTTTTCATCTATAATTAAATAAATTCTTACTTATTTGATTATTCATTTTCATTTTTCCCTCTCTCTTTTATAACTAAATAATTATTTAATTATTCACTATCTCTGTTCTTCTATAATTAAATAAATCTTATTTATTTAATTAATTATCATTTACCTTCCTCTATAATTAAATAAGTGTTTCTAATTATTTAATTATTTATCATTTCCCTCCATCCCATTATTAAATAATCATTTTTAATTATTTAATATTTCATCTCCCTCTTTTCTTCTATAATTAAATAATTATTTTTAATTATTTAATTATTCATTTTTTCTCTCTTAAATTAAATAATTGTTGTAATTATTTAATTTATTCTTATCCAATCCCTATCTCATTCCAATTTCTTAGATTGCAGCCCCTTCTTCCCATCCTTATCTCTTTTCTTCTCAATTAATCCCATATGTTGATCATCATACATCATCATTCAATCCTCACCTTTCGTTTGAATTGGGATTTCTATAAAAGCAAGCCATCGCGTTCATTTTAAGGTTAACCACAATCTTCAACATTTTGCTTTCAATCATTCATCTTGAGGAACCACAATCTTCAATATTTTGCTATCACTCATATCATTCATCTTGAAGAACCACAATCTTTTAGATTTTGCTATCTTACATCTACATTGAGCTTATTGCAAATCTTGCATACTACATATCTGAGAGCAAACAAAGAAAAATAGAGAAAAGAAATCAAGGAGAATCCACTATCGCATAGGAATTGAGGTTTATTGCATTATTATTGTGATTTCTATTGTCATTTGTGTTTCATTGTTAGATTAGGGTTGTTATGACTTGAATTTAGATAGTTTTGTGGTTGCTATCATTGATTCATGCCTTTCCCCTGAATTTCCCCTATCTACACTTAGTTTTAAGTGGTTTTGGTAGAGTTGCATAATATTCTACTAATTCTAGAATATTATGAGATGTTGTATGGATATTGTGGAGTGTTGTTATGTGGTCTGTGAAGTTGTCTTTGGACCTAGTTAAGCATGAACTTAATTATTAAGGGCGTTAATATAGGTTTGGTCAACCTAGCATGTTAGTGCTAATTATAAAAGTGTGTTATTTGTGGAAGCTTTGCAAAGCATGTTAGTGTACTTTTGGGTCCTATTTAACTCGTGGTGTGGTCATCCTTCACTTCTTTCCACTATGGAAGTGTTTGGTGTTGACCTATTTTGTAATTGCACATTTGAGGTGCATAGTCCACCTTGGAGAATCTTTTCAAGGTTTTGGGTGGTATATAAGCAAGGTAAATCATTGGAGATGAGTGTGGATCTTTAGTAGGTGTGTGAAAGATGTGAATTTTATTAAGTGTGGTGATTTGAGTGTGAGCTCAATTCCTATGACTCTGAAGCAGTGAGCAAAAGGGTCTACATTTGTAGTGTACCTAAAGTTACTGAAGGCAGTGAGCTAGAGGTTGTGAATGGTTTAGAGTTGTTGTGGTAGATCTTCATGTTGCTCTAAAATGGATTTCTCTTTATAACAATTCCTTTCTTTCTTCCTTCTAATCTAGTAGTGAGCCATTGGAAATGAGCCGTTCTTTCTTTTGGGCAGTGACCCCTCTAGTAGTGAGCCTATTGTATTTGGTGTTGCAATTCATTTATATAGTGATTTAATCCTCACCATGGTTTTTCCCTTCTTTGGTTTTCCACGTAAATGTGGTGTTCTATTGTGCATGGTGTTTTGATGTGTTAATGTTTCACTTTTTTACTTTCATGCTAAATCTAATTAAGGGTTTAAGGGCTAATACATATTAGAATGTTAATAAGGGTTTTGATGTTTTAATGTACAACTAATTCACCTCCCTCTTAGTTTTCCTATGCATATAACAATTGGTATCAAAGTAAGGTTCCTTGAAAGAAGATTAACTTCTTTAGGTAGATCCGAATGGCACATAGGAAGGAGGCTTCCTTGTTTGATGGGATGAATTATACATTTTGAACCATGATGGAAGGTTTCCTTGTTTCCCTGGGGTTTGGAGTTTGGAAGTCGATTAAAGATGGATATACCATGCCCACTAGTGGTCTGACAACTGATGATGAGATTCAAGGCATATGAGAACAATGGCAAAGCAAGGAATTCTCTTTTGAGTGGTCTTGTTGATTAAGAACTTGTGAAGGTTATGGGCTACAAATCTAGTAAAGAAATCTAGAAGAAGCTGGAAAGTATCTATGAAGGAGATGATAAGGTCAAGCAAGCAAAGATGGACAATTTGAATACTAATTTTGAAACCCTAAGGATGTCAGAAGATGAAGATATTGCAAGCTACATGCATAGAGTGGATGAAGTTGTCAATTCCATCAATGGCCTTGGTGGAAAATTGGAAGAAGATGAGGTGGTAAAGAAGAAAAGAGACTACTTTTAAAGCTAGCAAAATAGAGAAGGATGATGGATTAGATTCAGATTATCTTGATAAGATAGAAGCAATTTTTGATAGGATATTGAAAAAAGGACTAGAAAGTACAGAGTAGATTGCTCCAGAAACAGGTTGACCACAACATCAAAGAAACTATGGTGACTAATTTTAATGCTAGAGAGGAGAAAAATCACTAGATAATTGATAGAAGATGCTCAAATCATATGATATATGATAAGAGATGGTGGTTGTGAAATCAAAAAAGGAAGATCCGAAACTCTGGTTGTTGCAGGAACAAGGAAAAATGGTCAATTATATCAGCTCAAGGATGCTAATGGTAAGTGTTTTATGACTCAAATCAATAAAATTTGGCTATAGCATAGAAGAATGTGTCACATCAATTTTGATATCCTATTGAGAATCAGCTCTACTCAAGTTGTGAGAGATCTACCAAGAATTACAAAGCCTATCAATGTAATTTGTAAGGAATGTCAGGTTGGGAAGTAAACAAGAAATAGGTTCAATATCAAAGAATATTCTACTGCAGGACCTTTAGAATTGGTACATACAGACCTATGTGGACCTACAAGAACAAGAAGCTTTCAAAGTGACAGGTATTTCATGTTGTTAATTGATGATTACTCTAGAATGACTTGGGTAACTTTTCTTAAAGAAAAATCAAAATATCTAGACAAGTTTAAAGCATTTAAAGCTATGGTTGAAAATGAAATGGATATGAAAATCAAGTGCTTAAGGTCTGATAGAGGTGGAGAATTCACCTCCAATGAGTTTAAGAATTTTTGTGAAGATCATGGAATAAAGAGACATTTATCAGCTCCTAGAACTCCTCAATGGAATGGAGTGGTGGAGAGAAAAAATAAGATAGTTCAAGAAGCAACAAGGACAATGATAAATAAAGAAAGTCTATCAAATGTCTATTGGAGAGAAACTATTCACACTGTAGTATACATACTCAACAAAGTACAAGCAAGAGTAAACATCTCAAATACTCCCTATGAACTATGGTATGGAAGAACTCCTACTATCAAATATTTCAATGTTTGGAAGCAAATGTTATATCGAGAGAGATGAAGAAAACTTGGGAAAGTTTAATGCATGGTAAAATGAAGGAATATTCCTTGGATATTCTACAAGAAAAAAGGCTTATCAATGCTACAACAAGAGGCTAAAGAAGATAGTTGAAAGTGCAAGTGTCAAAGTAGATGAAGAACCACATAAAAGCTCAATATTGATAGAAAGATATGAATCTAATGAGACATCTTGCAAAGAAGAATAAAAAGAAGAAGAGAAGGAAAAGGAGATGCATGTTGAAGATGAAGATGCTCTGGAAAGGATTCCTAAGACTCCTAAGTATGTGCAAAATAATCATTATGAAGATCAAATCATTGGTGATAAGAGCAGAGGTGTGTTGACAAGAAGAAAAGCTAATGACAAAAGAACATGTCAAAAAAATTCTACTTTCCAAAGTAGAACCCAGGACAGTGATTGAGGCATGTAAGGATGAGAATTGGACCAAAGCTATGAAAGAAGAATTGATGCAGATTGAGAAGAATCAGACTTGGGAATTAATCCCAAGACCAACAAAAAATAATGTAATAGGAACTAAATGGTTATCTTGGAACAAGTTGAATGAGAATGGAGAAGTTGCTAGAAATAAGGCTATACTTGTGTGTAAGGGCTACTCACAAGTGGAAGGAATAGATTTTGAGGAGACATTTGATCTGGTGGCAATAATGGAGTCCATTAGGATGTTTTTGGCCTTTGTAGTACATAAGGACTACAAGGTTTATTATATGGATGTGAAATATGCATTCTTGAATGGTGAGTTGGAAGAATAGGTATAAATTGAACAACTGAAAGGCTTTTAGTTATCAAATAATCCTAATATGTTATGTAGGTTGAAGAAGACATTGTATGGACTCAAGAAAGCTCCTAGAGCTTGGTATGAAAGATTGGATAGGTACTTGTAGTAGGGATTCAATTAAGGTACCGCAAATAGCAATCTTTACTTTAAAGTTGAGAAGGAACAAATCTTGATTGTGGTTGTGTATGTTGATGATATAATCTTTGGAGGAAATTAGGCCATGTGCAAGAAGTTTTCAAAAGAGATACGAAATGAATTTAAGATGTCAATGTTTGGGGAGATGAATTTCTTCCTTGGGCTACAAATCAGTTAAACAGAAAAAAGAATATTCATTTCAGAATCAAAATATGTTAAGGAAATACTAAAGAAGTTTGGAATGGAAGACTCTAAATCAGTATGTACTCCTATGGTTATTGGTTGCAAGTTGAGCAATAATTATGAAACTCCTAAGCCTGATAAGAGAAAGTACATATCAATAATTGGTGGACTACTATATCTAACTGCTACTAGAACGAATATCATGTGTGCAATTTGTCTTATGGCCAAATTTCAAGAAGATCATAGAGAATCACATCTGGCAGCAATAAAGAGGATATTCAAATATTTGCAGGGCATTCTAGACTATGGTCTATGGTATCCAAAGGATAATATTTTCTCTTTAAGTCCTATACAAATGCAAATTTGGCAGGTTGTGTGGATGATAAAAGAAGTACAAGTGGAGATGCTTTCTTTCTTAGAAATAGGTTGGTTTCTTGGCTAAGAAAAAAGTAGGATTCAGTATCTTTATCTACTACAGAGGCAGAGTATATTGTTGTAGTATCTTGCTACACACAGGTGTTGTGGATGAAGTAGACATTGAATGATATCATAATATCATATAATGAACCTATTTTTATATTGTGTGATAACACAAGTGATATCAATATATCAAATAATTTGGTGATCCATTTAAGGAAAAAGCATATCTCAATCTGGTGTCACTTTCTAAGAGAGAAGGTTGTAGAAAATGAGGTCAAGCTAGATTATGTTCCTACAAAGGATCAAGTTGTAGATATTTTCACAAAGGCTCTTCCTAAAGATACATTTGAGTATATTCAATAGAAGCTAGGGGTTATTTCCCTTCCTTTCAACTAGATGCATAAGATTGTGCATCAGTCTAGTTGAGCAATTCAAGATTTATTCTTTTCGTTATGGACTGATGAAGGCTACCTCTTAGGGGGAGTAGGTAGTAGTATTGTTGGTTGGTGAAGCCTGATGGAGCATATTTTGTGCCCCTAAGGGGGAGAGTGTAGAAAAGTGAGTGTAGTGTAGTTGATTGTTGGTGTTGCAAGTAGTGTCAAAGTGGTGTATGCAGAAGTCAAAAGAAAAAATTATATGTAGGTGATGTGTGAAAGGTGCAGGTGTTTCCCTTTGAATGTTGTCAAAGGGGGAGAGCAAGATATTTGGATGATTTTATGGCCCTTTTCCATTGATGTAAAAGGGGAAGAGAGTTGGTTAAAAAATCACAGTGCAAAAGAGAATATGGTCTTAAGACCATAGGGGGAAGAGTGTTCAGGAGCAAGAGAATGAAAATATGATGAGTGAGAGATGACCTATTCAAGGGGAGTGTTGCTTTTTCTCACTTTTTTTAGAGTTGTTGGTTGATTTTGTTGTTGATGGTTTTTCAAAATGTTGGTGTTGCCAATAATGACAAAGGGGGAGATTGTTGGAAGCATGTTGGTGTTGCCATTGTTGTCAACTTTCAGTTTAAGCTATGGATATTGTTGGAACCTACTTGTGTTGATGAGATTGTTGGTAGTATGAATGTGTTGTGGTTAATAAGAAGTGTTGCAGATGTTGTAGTAGTGTTGCAGTTATAGTTGGATCACTTGGTTTCCAAGTGCTTTTGAGAAAATTTGAATAAAAATATTATTGTGCAATAGAGTAGTGTTCAGAGTTGTGCTCCACATTTCTTCATGGTTGAAGTTATGATTGTGTGGTTTCTATATGTTGATCAAAGGTGTATAGAGGTGTTATAACCAAAGTTGCAAGTTCTAGATTGTTCGATAGTAACAGTTGTGTTCACCAGTGTGTGTGTCTGTGAAGAAGGTTGTCTAGGAGAGATGAGATTGCTCTGCATTTCTCCACATTGAATTTTCTTGTCTTGCAGATTTGGGGACATGCTTATAATGTCTATATCTAATTTCCCTTGAGGTTTTAGGTGCTAAGGTGTCCCGTGAAGTTGGTTAGTGAGTTTTATGTTTGTGCCAGTGTGTCTAGTTGTACAAAATGATGGTGTTCTCAGTTTTAGGTGGTTGTGGCAGAGTTGCAAAATATTTTAATGATGTTGGAATATTCTTAGATGTTGTATGGATATTGTGGAGTGTTGTTATGTGGTCTGCAAAGTTTTTTGCGAACCTGGTTAAGCATGAACTTAATTGTTAATGTTGTTAATATAGGTTTGGCCGACTTAGTGTGTTAGCGTTAATTACGGAAGTGGTTTGTTGTTTTTGAAAGCTTTGCAAAGAATTTCAGTGTATTTTTGGGTCCAAGTTAACCCATGGTTTGGTCATCCTTCACTTCTTTCCATCGTGGAATTTTTTGGTGTTGACCTATTTTGTAATTGCACGTTTGAGGTGCATAGCCAACCTTGGAGAATGTTTTCAAGGTTGTGGGTGGTATATAAGCAAGGTAAATCATTGGATATGTGTGTGGATCTATAGAAGTTGTGCATAAGATGTAAATTTGATTTAAGTGTGGTGATCTAAGTGCCAACTTAATTCCTATGACTCTGAAGTAGTGAGAAGAAGGGTCTAAATTTGTAGTGTACCTGAAGTTACTAAAGGTAGTGAATGGTTTAGAGGTTGTGGATGGTTTAGAGTTGTTGTGGTGGATCTTCATGTTGCTTTGAGATGGATTTCTCTTTGTAACCATTACTATCTTTCTTCCTTCTAATCTGGTAGTTAGCCATTGGCAGTGAGCCCTTCTTTCTTTTGGTAAATGAGCCCTTCAGTAGTGAGCCTATTATATTCAATGTTGCAATTCATTTATATAGTGAGATAATCCTCACTATGATTTTTACCTTCTTAGGTTTTCCACATAAATCTAGTGTTCTATTGTGCATGGTTTTTTTATGTGTTTCTATTTCACTTGTTTAATTTCATGCTAAATATGATTATGGGTTTAAGGACTAATAAAAATCTAAATGTTAATAAGGGTTTTGATGTTTTGATGTACAACTAATTCACCCGACCTCTTAGTTTTCTTGTGCATATAATAGAGGCTCGCCAGGAACATGTGGAACATTTTTGGTCATTTGGTTTAGGTTTGGTTCACTAACACATTCCCACATCTTCTTCCTTTTTCCTTCCTATCCTTACAAGATATTGGTTTTTTATGGGATACAAAAATTTACCTTGATCTAGATGTAGCATAAGAATGGGGCCCTTAGGATATTCAATCAATATCGGGAAAAAAGATGGCTTGATATGGCTCCTCTAGACACTAAAAAATGTCCTAATCATTATCATACATTCAAAACAAATTTACTAACATCATGTCCTCTTTAATCCATCCTCTTTTCACTTAATTAATTTAAATAGCCGAGCAATTTAATTAATTGCATCATTTTTCATCTATTGGTCTAATTAATTTAATCAGGTTAATTCATCCATTTTCATGGTAACATTTCATCTCATTAAATTAAATACATCAAAATGTTTAATTTAATTCCCTAAGTCATCCTATTTAATTAAATAACCTAAGTTATTTAATTAAATATCATTTCATCTCTCCCCATTCATTAAAACATTTAATTTAATGAATAAACACTTTAATTCTTCAATTCCCCTAATTGCATGATTAAATCTTGTTTAATTAACAATTAAACTAACTTTCCTCTAGGAAAAAGTAATATTCCCATAGAATATTCCTTATCCCTTTTTTTGCACAATTAAAACTTTGTTTTAATTTGCAAAATGCCTTTTTCCTCACCCATGAGAATATTCCAAAAGAATATTCTTATTCCTTCATCATTTGAAAAAGGGATATTTTCACTTAGCTTCTTAAGCAAGTTTTAACCTTTAACCTACGTAAGTAGGTCAAAAGTGTGTTTGTTTGAGGCAAGTGTGAACCCTTCATTAAAATCTCATCATGCATTATCATCCGTTGATGAGAATCTATGATCCATGCCTCTCATATCCTTCATCTTGGACCGTTTATTAATATTTTTTATCTCAACCCTTCATTCCTTATTTGCTCTGCTATAAATAGGTCACTATTTGGATACAAATGGATCCATCTTTTTAAGAGAAAACTTATGCTATTAAAACTCATGCATCCATCTTTCAATTGTAAACTTATGTTGTTGAATCTCATATGCACTCACACTCATATTTACTCACTTTTTAGCTTATCTTAGTTAATTTTAATTGCATAATAGCATAGAGCATCCATTAATGGATTTCATGTGTCCATCTTAGTTTGTTTATAAATTAGGGTTTTCATCTTTTAGCTTAGAATTAGCTTAGATTAGCTTAGCAATAACATAATCAGTGTATTTTTAGCATAAAATCATGGTAACTTAGCTTGCATCATGTTCATTTTTAGCATAAACTAAGTTTTCACACATCAATCACAATGGTTTTATCAATTCTCTTCCATAGAATCAATTGAAATTGGCTCATTGATCATGGGATTGGGAAAGGGTCGTCATTTTAGATCAACACGACACCAATTCCAAAATGGGATAAGTTTCAAATGGGTTAGATTAGGAATTTAACTATTTTTGTGTAGTTTGTAGCTTTGATTTTCAATTAAATACTTAGTTTAATTTTCTAATTGGAAAGACACCTTTTTCTTAGGAGAGTTACTATTTCTCTTGAATCTCATGGGAAACCTACATCTAGCACCAAAGAACCTGAAAAAATCAAGATGGCAGCTACTACTTTCACCAAGTGGGGGGATTTGAATGAAGAAGACATCTCTAAACTCCTCTATCAAGATGAATGACCTATTAATGTTCCTCCCATGGAAGATGAAAACAAAGGCCCACATCTCATGCAGATTTGGGGATATAACAAAAATGAGAAGCTAGGATAGAATGATAATGGTTTACTAGAACCCATTGTTCTTGAGAAACAAATAAAGAATCTTGGCTTGGGTTGTACTACTAGAAAGGTCACACTTATTGGAAAAGGTATTTTTGCTAAATGATTTGAGGCTTCCTCTTCATCACCTACATCATGTGATACAACCTTAGATGAATTTACCCTTGATGTTGTTGATCTATTTGAGAACAACACTCTCTTTATGATATCTATAACATCCTTTGCCTCAAGCAACCATCCAACTGAAATACACCTAGTATACCCACAACTCATTGACATGAACCAACAAGGACCACCGATTCTATATTTATTTGAAAATGATGAAGCAATCTTAGAATTCATGGGATTCTATGACAAATTATCATGGTTAGATCACAAAGTAGGCTTCGACATAGAGCTCAATACAGGGGCATACTATGGGGAGATGATTGAATCCTTCAGACGCAAAATAAATGAAATGCAACTAACATGTAGATCCCTGAGTGAAAACCACATAGTGGAACTCTCTTATCCTAAAATAGTAAAAAAAAGGACACATCTGACGGTGAAAACCTCTCTGAGGTGCCCAAGGATGAGGGATTCAATCTCCCCCTTAGTGTAATGCATCCAAATAAGTTAGCAGTACTAGCATAAAAGGCCACTCCATTCAACGTGGGAACAAAGGAAGCACCTAAGATCACTTTTTATGTTGAATCCATGTTGGACGAAGAGCAGAAGAACTTGGTAGCTTTCTTGAAAGAATGTAAAACCAACTTTGCATGGTCATACACAGATATTCCAGGCCTTGATCCTGAAGTGGTTGTGCATCACTTAGCAGTGTATCCTCAAGCCAAACTAGTTAAGAAAAAACTAAGGAAGATGCACCCTCAAATAGCACTCTTGGTTAAACTAGAATTACAAAAGCTTCTTGACATTGGATTCATTTGACCGATAGATTATCCTAAATGGGTTTCAAACCTGGTACCAATCTCAAAACCCACTGGGGGCATCAGAATATGCATTGATTTCAAATATCTAAACAAGGCATGTCTGAAGGATGATTTCCCTCTTCCCAACATCGATCTCATTGTGGAATTAACAACTAGACATGAAATGTTATCACTCATGGATGGTTTTTCAAGCTACAATCAAATCATAATCACCAAGGAAGATCAACACAAAATTGTGTTCACTTGTCCATGGGGAACCTATTGCTAGAATGTGATGCCATTTGAGTTAAAGAATGCAAGAGTAACCTATCAAAGAGCAATGACCCTCATCTTTCATGACATAATCCACAAAAAAATTAAAGATTATGTGGATGATATTTTGGAAAAATCAAAAAAGGGAAGTGAGCACATACAAGTCTTAGGACCTATCTTTGACAGGCTTGAAGAATACAAGGTATGACTGAATCCAAAAAAGTGTGGTCGGGGTCACATTAGGGAAAATTCTTGGCTTCATTTCCTCACAAATAGGGATAGAAGTTGATCCAACAAAGGTAAAATCCATACTAGATATGGAACCACTACAAACATTAAAGCAGATGAGAGGATTATAAGATGGACTGCGGTCCATCAGAAGGTTCATAGCCCAGCTATCAAATAAAATTCACCCCTTTTCACATCTTCTCCATAAAGGGATAACCTACAAGTGGGATGAAAAGTGTGGAAAAGCTTTCCAATAGATCAAATATTATCTACTAACATCTTCAGTGCTCATGTCGTCGATACCAAACAAGTCATTGATCCTATACATCTCAGCAACACCAACAACACTAGGAGCTCTTTTAGCACAACATGATGAAAACAAAAACAAAAGAGCCATCTACTATATCAGCAGAACCTTGGTGGGATATGAGATGAACTATTCACCCATTGAGAAGGAATGCCTTGCAGTAGTTTTTTCTTCACAAAATTTTAGGTACTACATGTTGTCACATCAAATCAGGCTCATTGTAAAGATTGATCCATTAAAATATCTATTATCCAAATCAACTCTCATAGGATGAATGGCTAAATGGGTGATGATCTTAACAGAGTTTGACATAGATTATGTAGAGCACAAAGCAATCAAAGGACAAGTGATTGTAGACCAACTAGTAGAAGCACCTATCTATGAAGAGAACCCCTTGATATCTGAGTTTCCTGATGAATCAATAGTCCTTATCAATCTCACAGCTTAGTGGAAGATGTACTTTGATGGATCATTCACCCAACATGGATCAGGGATTTGGAATTCTTTCCATCACCCCTCAAGGTGATTGTATCCCAAAATCCTACAGGCTATCATTTCCTTGTACCAACAAAATTTTTGAGTATAAAGCCTTGATCACAGGTCTAAAGATAGTTGTTCAGTGACACATCCAAGAGATGAAAGTCTATGGAGACTCACAATTGTTTATCAACCAAGTCAATGATGATTATCAAACTAAAGATGACAAGCTCACTTCTTACAAGAAGATGGTGGATAACCTCAAGGATCTCTTCATAGACATAACTTTTGAGAAGATTCCTTGTATGAACAATAGAGTAGCAGACGCCATGGCAACAATTGGATCACTACTAGACATGTCGAACAACATCCTCAAATGTGAATTATTGGTAGAAAAACTTCCCATACCAACTTTCAAAATCCATAAATCTGAATTTGTGTGTGTCATTATTGGTCTTGGATCCCCGTGGTACCATGACATCTTTACTTACCTTAACAAAAGAACCCTTCCATCGAATATCACCCCAAACCTTAAAAATACCTTTGTTAAAAAGGCATCCCGATTCGTGATCCTAGAAGATACCCTTTACCATTGAAGCATCGAAGGGACATTGCTACGATGTCTTAACCAAGAGGAAGCCTTAACTACTTTAACAAAAGTACACGATGGCATGTGTGGGTCCCATTCTAGCGATGTGACATTAGCTAGGAAATTGTTGAGGACATGGTACTATTGGCCAACCATGGAAAAAGAAGCTCATCAATATGTGTGGAAATGCATCCAATGTCAACAACATGGGGATCTGATTCATACTACAGCTCAAGAATTGCAATTAATGATCACACCATGGCCTTTTTCACAGTGGGGACTTGACCTCATAGGAAAAATCACTCCAACTTCATCCAATGGCCACAAATTTATCATAACCGTCGTTGAGTACTTTACTAAGTGGGTTGAAGCCATTCCTATGACCTACATAACAAGGAAACAGATTGTCAAATTTACCCTAAATTACCTAATTTTTCATTATGGTGTTCCACAAACCCTCATCTCAAACAATGGAACCCCTTTTAAAAATTAGGATGGGAAGGAGTTGTGCCAAAGATTCAATATCCAACACCAATTATCTACCCTGTACTATCCCCAAGGCAATGGTCAAGTTGAGGCTACAAACAAAACTATCCTAAAAATCCTAAAGAAAATAATGAATGAGGTTGGTTGTGACTGGCATCTACAACTTAATACCACTCTCTGGGCTTATCGAACCAGTATCTGCATGCCTATAGGTGCAACCCCATTCTCCCTAGTCTGTGGATCAGAAGCCATCTTGCCTATTGAGGTTGAGCTCCCATCATTGCGAGTATCACTATAGAACTTGATAACTGAGGAAGAATATAGAGTGTCTTGACTGAATTAGCTAGAAAACCTGGATGAACATCGTCTCAACACCCTTAATCACTTGCAAGAATATCAAAACTGACTGAAATGAAGCTATATCAAGAGGATCAAATGTTGGTCGTTCCAGGTAGGATATCTAGTCTTAAAGCAGAATTAGAAGAACCTTCCAGATCAATACAACAAAGGAATGTTTGAGCCTAACTAATTGGGTCCCTTTGTCATCACATCAAGCTATAGATCGAGAGCATACCAAGTGTCAACCCCTGAAGGTGAACCCTTGCAGGATCCAACCAACAGCTTGCATCTCAAAAAAATTTATGCCTAATCTTGAAGGGTATAAACCAGAAAATACAAAAAAATGATAAAATATTCAAAATCCAATAAAATGAGAAAAAAAATTGAAAAAAGTAAAGAAAAAATTGTCCTCTAGTGAAAACCACTTTGGTGGTGCTTTGGGGAAGTACCTATTGATGGCGATTTTGGCACCACAACAAGGTAAACAGAATATTGCTACTCTGCTTCTCCTAAAAGAGAAAGGTGACACATGGATGCCTTAGCTCCCAAGGTCTTTGTAGTTGGGTCTCAATTGTACTGATGTTACTCAGTGGTCAATGCAACAGTAATATTCAAGGGGCCTGCTGGTATGGGCTTCTAGATTGTTCTAAGATCAAGCATAAATTTAAACCTATTCTAACCAGGGGTTTTAAAGAAATATAAAAAGATAGATCAAGGTTTTGTTACTGAAAAGAATGATATTTCATCTAACTTAACCAGACTTATTACCTTTCAAGGAATTGCTAA
This sequence comes from Sequoia sempervirens, assembly GCA_007258455.2. Taxonomy (NCBI): domain Eukaryota; kingdom Viridiplantae; phylum Streptophyta; class Pinopsida; order Cupressales; family Cupressaceae; genus Sequoia; species Sequoia sempervirens. The sequence goes on from VDFB02168118.1 coordinate 44,554,840, forward strand.
CTAAAAAAAATTGAAGAACAGAATTAACTTGTGATTAACACATAGTTGCATTCATTCACAATGCTGATTTCAATAACTGATTATAGATTACCATTTAAGAAAAACACAAAGTGAGATTTCATTCCTTGAAAGCTTTCAAAATCAAATGATTAACTTAAGATGAATACCATTCTGGAACACAATATGAAGTAGATTTGAATCTGGTTGCTTCTACTGTGGGTGAGACAGATAAGCAACATTTGCAAATCTGGCACAATCACCAATGTACAGAAAACATGTGTCTTCAAACTGCTTCCATCTACACTAAGGAAACTAGAAAGATACAATAATTTTTATGTCGAATTTAACTCCTAACTAAGAAGACAAAAGAAGCTCTCATTACTAAGAATCAAGATGCAACTCTATCTCCTTCTGACTATCTGTTCTAACCGTTCTCCTTCAAAAAAAAAAAAAGACCTTTTACAAAGAGGTAAGAATGCAATATATACACCCCCTCCCAAAAAGAAATTCGGCCCCTATTTTGAGGGTTTACAAAATATCCATGGTGTCAAAGGGTCGGCGTCCAGATCTTTTGAAGGGAGTCAGTTCTGCATTAAATTTGAATCCTTGTTGTCTATGTCAGTGAAGATTGTCTCCTGGAATGATCTGTAGATCTTTTGCAGCTACCGTATTTATTTCTGGCCTTCGTGTCCCCTTTTCGAACTCCAGCAGAGCTGCTTTGAGTGCCCTAAAATATCACCATTAATGTTGAGCTACCCCTATCAGTAGATACCAGCTGTCCCTTTGACTCACGACTTCCTTCTTCTTCTTCGGCTCTCTTCTCATTCTAGATCTATCCTTCTACAAGTTGTCAGCGAGACTAACTCCCTTCATTGAGACACTACACCGAAGTCACGTCCTTTCACCAAAACCTCACTTCACCTTGGGGAGACCCTACACTGTCGGCCAAAGTTCCTGGCAAGTTCATCCCGGTCATACCGATGCTTTCTTCATTTGGCAGGCCCATTTTGCATCGATAAGACCCTTCTGAGTCGGTGAGACTTCGCGACGCCCCTTTCTTTTCTCCCCGAGCTCATTCCTATCCCCTCGGGCTCGAGCTCTTTCCACTTCAGTGAGACTTTGTTTGGTTGGTGAGACATTATGTTGCGCTCAACATGTTATACCGAAGGCACAAAATATGTCGGTTGGACCCTATCAGGTCAGCAAGACCTTCTTCGTTCGGCCAGAGTTCCTGCCAAACTTAGATCCTTTGGCGAAACTCCCTCAAGAGATATCTTCAGATAAATAACCTGATCCTGCAAAATAGATTCCTCCATTATTTCTCAAAGGAAACTAAAATATAACATTTTTTATCATGTCTTTAATTTCATCAAAAAGAAACACCACTCTGGTGAAGGCGGAACCAAAACTAAAATGGGAACACACTTCCCTTTTAAAACTGGTGGAGGCGGGACCAAATTGGGATCGGGACGAGGGGCAAAAAGGGACCCCATAAATGACATCCCTCGCCTTCAAAACTGGCGAGGGCGAGGCCAAAAGAAAATCGAAACCGGGACCGAAGTTAAGATGGGAACAAGCCATGGAAATAATCAACATTTCCAAGTTCATACCCCGTCCTGGCTCCGCGTCTGCAAAAGAAACCAAAATACGCAGGACGGAAGCAAAATTAGGTGAGTCCCGGTGGAACCGGTGTCAGAACCAAAAGAAAATAGACATAGCGGAACCAGGACCGGGACCAAACCTGAACCATAAACTTTTTCAAGTTTCGGGTTCAGATTCCATTCCGGACTCGCCCCCAACGTCATTCGAAAAGGAAAAGAAAGGGGAGAAAAACCCCACAACAAAATAAAAGGAGAAAAGGAAATCAAAAGAACGAAACACGTGGAACCGGGATCAGAACAGAACCCAAACCGGAAACTTTTTCAAGTTTCAGGGTTTGGTTCCCATTCTAGTTTTGAGTTCACCGGAACAAAATGAAAAGACGCGCAAGGCAGAAAAAGACCAAAGTGGTAGAACCAGGACCGAGGAAGGAAAAGACAATAGAACTTGGAAGGAATTCCAAGTTCGGAATCCAATCTGATTCTGGGCCCACCAAAAAAAAAAAGACGCCTAGGGCCGAAAACACCCAAGGCACAAGACATAAAAAATGAACAAAAGACCAACAAAGGAGAGGGAGAAAAGTGGAGAGGCGGAGTCGGGGCCGGGATGGAACCCGAACGAGAAACTTTTTTAGAAGTTTAACATTCAGATTCAAACCCGGACCCGTCTCCAAGAAAGAACAAAAGACAAAGACAAAGTGTTGTCGAAACCGGAACCGGGGAGGGAACAAGACCAAAACTTAGAAGGAATTTCCAAGTCCGGTATTGGTCCCGGTTCTACTTCTGACAGAACTTTAAAAATAAAAATGCCTAAGGAAAAAAACCAAAGGCCAAAGGGAAAAGACAAAGGGGGACCCATTTTGTTCCAGAATAAAATGGGGTGGTTATGCAAAGTATAACAAATGGCGACTCAGCTGGGAAAATGGTTTAACCATTTTTAAGAAACTAAAGGATTCAGCTACCCAGAATCTCTGGTTCATGAATATCACAACTCGAGTTGGGTCAGTTATAACAACCAAGGTTGAGCTAGAATCTCAAATGTAAATCAACATTGGCTACCCCTGAATCTATGTGTGTGTTTGATAGTGTATCATCCTTTTATAAAGTTTTCCCATCTTTCGAACAACAATGTGCAAGATTTGAGCTACATGAGTTGATCCCCTTAGCTATTGTGCAATGATATCCTGGGCATTGCTCCACTGCCAGTCAAGTTTCTATAGCCCCGATAGAGATACTGGAACCACCCATTCATAGTGAATCCCTTTTTTCTCTTTGAATAGTTTTTTTTTTTTTGGAACACAGGGTTTCAAATATTTAAATTAATTCTTTTTCAATATGTCAGATGTTTAACATCTGATCTGAGTTGAAAACTACCATGGACCTCATAACAGCACTTGGAAAATCAGATTTTTCACTCAAATCTTACAACACTATCACCCTAGGACAGATATACCATTACAAGAGGAGATGATCTTGATAATTTGTGACAGATTCAGAGGGAGCTAATGAAGGCTATTTACTTTGCACCTTGTTCTCAAGACCTTCCACAACCTTTATTGACAATGGACATGAAACAAAGAGCCATAGGACAAAATCATCCAATCAGGAAACCTGAAAATATCTAAACCACTTCTCTCCTAATGACCAAAGTATGCTTCAAATAACAACCCATAGTTTTAGATGGAAAAGAAATAGATCAGCCCCAAAGAACATAACAAAGAGAGACCAAACAGCAAAGGAAACACAAAGGACAGAAGGAAAGAACAAACAAATAAGCAGCAAACTATTTACAAACAAAGAGTAAATTATTTACACAAAGAGCAGCAGATTACTTACATGCAAAATAGAAATCACCAAACTTTATGACTCAAAATAGTGCATAAGAAACTATCCGTTGACAGGTAAGGGAACAGGGTCTCCAGTTAACCTACTCAGTCTGAAAGCATTTTCCCCCAGGATCTCAGCAATCTGATAAGGACCTAGCCAAATTTTATCAAATTTCTGGTGACTGCCCTTCTTTTCATTGGCTTTATCCCATAACAATACAAGGTCAGATATCCTAAAAGATTTGATTTTGGCTCTTTTGTCAAACCAACATTTGACAATAGCCTGGTGCCTAAATAATTGTTGCAACGTAGCATCTCTCTATTCTTCTAACTTCAACAAAGCAACTAATCTAACTTCTATCCTATTGTCCTTAGAGTAGAATTTATGCATGAACTCAAGGATAGGTATTTGCAGATGGATGGGAAAGACAGGCTCTTGGCCATATACCAACTTGAATGGTGATGTATTTAAGGCAACCTTAATCCTAGTCCTATCTGCCCATAATGCAAACCACAGCTGGGTATGCCAGTCTCTAGGGTTATGCTCTAACAGTTTCTTAATTACCCCTAAGAGATTCTTATTAGTTGACTCTGCAACTCCATTGCCTTGTGGGTAATAATTTAAAAAATATTTCAAAACAATTATGTGATTATATGCCCAAGAAATGAATTCAGCAGAAGAAAAAGTAGAGCCATTGTCACATACCAACGCGAACGGTACCCCAAACCTTGTAGTGATGCATTCGGTGAGGAACTTGATCACTACCTCTGCTGTGTTGTTCTTGCAAGGTATAGCCTATGTCCATCTTGTACAATAATCAGTAGCATTCAAGATAAATTTGTGCCCTGCAGTAGAGTTTGGGTTAATAACCTCAATGAAATACAATGCCCATTGGGCAAAGGGCCTTACCTCAAACGAGTTGTAGTGGCATACCTAAATGGCGTTCCCTTGGTGCAGAAATCTGACATATGTGAGATGTTCTCACATGCTGATGGGCATCCTTGAATACACAGGGCTAGTAATAACCAAATCGGAGGATCTGGTGTGCCAATGAATCTGTAAAATGATGACCTGTATCATGTTTCCCATGAAACTCAGAGATCACCTGCTTAGCCTCTTGTTGATCAAGGCATCTTAAGTACACTCCTTCAAAATTATTCCTGTATAGGAGCCCTCCTTTAAACATATAGTGTGATATTTTCAGTCTCAGTGCTCTCCTCTGAGTGGCGTTCATTCCCTCCAGACATCGGTTATTGAGCATGAAAAAAATGAGATCAGCATACCACGGGTCGTTTGAGAAGGACTAAGTAGTATATTGTTGACAAATAATGTTGTTACCAACATCAGCCATAGATTTAGATAGACCCAAACCTCGGACAAGTTTCATAGGGTGTATCTCTAAATTGAACTCTTGCAAGATGGCCATCCATTTCCCTCTTCTTTCCCCCAGCTCACTCTGCATAAGTAGAGACTTGACAATAGCGTTGGGAACTACAACAATAATTTGGCTTCAGAGGATGTAGTGCCTGAATTTTTTAACAGCTCAGACCAGCGCAAAAGCTTGCTTCTCAAGAGGTGGGTATTTAACCTCAGCATTTTTGATTTGGGGAGCTCATGAAAGCAATTGGCCTTTTTTCCCCCTCTTCTCTCCGCTGAGTTAGAACAGCTGCACAAGAATGCTCAGAGGCAAAAGAATAAATATAAAACGGCCTCAAATAGTCAGGGATAGTGAGGACTGGAGCTTCCGAAATGGATCGCTTGACTTGAGAAAATGCAGCCTTTGCCTCATCACTCCACTCTATTTTGGCATTGTTCTTCATCATCTCATTCAAGGGCTTCACAATTTCTGCAAAGCCTGTAATAAACTTCCTCATGAAGTTGATCTTTCCAAAGAAGGATCTCATCTCGTTCTTGCTTCATGGCATGGATATCTTGAGGATGGACTCAACTTGATCTGGGTCAATGGATATTCCTCTTTCTAAAATTATATGTCCCAAGAGCTTCCCTTCAAAAACTCCAAACACACACTTTTTGGGATTTAAGGAGACTCCATACTGGATACATCTTTGAAGAACTTTGGCTAAGTCTGCAGCGTGGTTCAATCTATCCTTGGAGAACACTGTCAAATCATCCATGTAAACAATAATGCATTTACCGATTATCTCCTTGAATGTTATGTCCATGGCATGCTAGAAAGTTGCTCCAGCGTTTATTAAGCCAAACGACATCCTTCTATAAGCATATGTTCTCCACTTGGTAGTGAAGGTTGTCTTCATCCTGTCCTCTTGGTTAACCATTACCTGATTGTATCCAGAGTAGCCATCCAAGAATGATATCATCTGAGATCCATTAAAGGTCTGCAAGACTTCATCCAGAGAAGAAAGTGGGTAATTATCCTTTTATGAAGCTCTATTCAAGTTTCTGAAGTCCGCACATAGCCTAATCTCTCTGTTTTTCTTGTGGACTGGAACTAAGTTAGCCACCCATGTTCAATGGCGCACAGGGAAGATAATCCTTGCAGAGAGTAATTTCTGAACTTCTTTGAAGATGAATGGTTCAATTAGGGCATTGACAGGGTGTTGCTTCTGTCGAAAGGGCTTAACTTTGGGCTTCAAGGGAATAGTGTGAGTCATAACAGAGGCATCAAATGTCTTTAAGTCTTCATATCCCTAGGAAATTGCAGAAATGTCTTTTTTTAGTGCCTTTAGTATGTCTTCTCTAATTTCCTCAGGGCAGGCTTTCCCTATGTAGACATTCCCTTTAGGACCAGAATCGGCCAAGTTAACTATTTCATATTCACCTCCCTTGTCTTCAACTGATGCCTTCTCTCGAGCCCTTGGGTCTGAGTCAAAAATCCTTTCCAAGGCCACCATTCCCTTGGGGATGGTATTGCTCTTTAAAGTAAGGACCCCTTCTGTATCACCTTCCTTAGGGCTCCAACCTTCTTGATCTCTGTTGGACTCATCAATAATTTGTCCTTTGAAAACATCTGAGCTTGCTAGAAAAGCAAGAATGTGCTGATCATTATCAAAGACTTGAAAGTTCCTGACATTATCAGGAACAGCTGGGGTGGACATCAGTTCCACTAAGAATCTTTTAAACTCAGAGCCCTGCATAGGTTCCAAGGTGCTTGTAGCAACAGCCAATGAATCAGCTACCTAATTTTCTTCTCTAGGGATTAAGCTAATCCCAAAAGCGTCGAAGTCCTCAATCAGGTTCCATACCCGATTTCTATAAGCTGCCAGCCTTCTGTTGTGACATGTATACTAGCTACACACTTGCTTGACCACTATTTTTGAATCTCCTTTGACCACCAAGGTAGTGACCTTCTTGTGTGAAAACATCAGTCCCCGTGCTAAAGCTTCATATTATGCCATGTTGTTTGTGCATCCAAATTGCAACCTATAAGAATCAAAGAAAGTCTTCCCTTTCGGGTTGGTTAGTACAATTCCAACACCACAGCCCATTTTAGATTTAGATCCATCAAAGGCGAGGGTCCACAGTTGATCATGGGATGGAGTTGATTCCTTTGAAGATGTTATAGGTGTTTGAGTTAGATGAGCCACCATTGGGGCTGCTTGATCTTTTGTATCAGGTATAGGGAAAGGATGCTCTATAAACTCTTTAGGTATACTTTCTGATTCTTCCTCAGTTGTATCATCTGACCTATGGCTATCCTTCTGATAGTCACTTGTTTCTTTAGTTAACCCCTTAGGTTCTAGTATATTTGTGAGTGCTGGGGTGTCAAACAAACCTTGGGGTTGCCCCTCATCAATATGCTGATTTGGATATGTGCTTGAGGTAGATTCACTTTGAGAAAGAATCTCCTTTGGAAGCACCCTATCTCTAGTTAGCATTATTGCTTCCTTGGCTTCAAATGAGAAGAGGTCTACAATGGTCTCGGAGCGACTTGTGCTAGCTTCCTCAACTTGGGCAACATGTTTTAAAATGTCAATGCAGGGTTGGCACGTTAATTCAAAATGGTTTTTATAATGTACCCTGCACCAATTAGGGAGTAGGAGGCTTTGCAGATCAGTATCCTCCCCTAAGACCAGTTGATCTTGTTGTAGCTTTTTGATCAATGCTTGCTGATTTTCGTCAATCACAAGATCAGGGGGCTTTTGTATGGGAAATTCTTTAGGATCAAAAATAGAAAAGGTTAAAGCTTCTTCTTTTTTATAGACACCTATCCCAGTTTCAAAATAGGCTACCTCATTGGGGCAATCATATTCTGTGATGATATGCTTGAGACGGGGTTCACTTTCAATCCTAATCTAAGTTGGGATCCCTCTCCATGGCAGCCACATATTTGAAAAGTCAAGGGAAAGATATCCCCCTAAGATTTTCATCAAATCTTGGCTCAGTCGCATACCATAGGTCTCAGGAATGTCCGCCACTTGAATGTCTATGTTGGTTAGGATCCTAGGGTCAAATCCTACTTGAACATGTATGTTTCTTAATTCCTCCACCACATTAATCTCTGTTTTGTCAAGTTGAATGACCTTCTTATTTATCTGAATGGGGTCCAATCCCAACTTCTTGCATACAGAAAATGGCATAACATTGCCAGAAGCTCCTGAATCTAATAGACAATTGTGAAGGTTCTTTCCACAAATTCTTAAACTTAAAAGAAATGGTGGAGTACCTACCTTGCTTCTATATAAGGCTACATTCACGTCCCCAGTAGGTTCCACCTTGTTCTTTCCTTTTGACTTGTCAGCTTGCTCCAAAGCTTTTAGTACTATTTCCCTTTGGGCAGGGCACCACTTTAGAATGTCAAAATATGACAAAGAAGTTTTTTGTTTCTGCATCTCAGAAACTATGTCAAATTTTGTATTACAACTCGCACCACCTTTAAAAACACCAAAAGAACTACCCTTGTTACGGAAGTCAAGTGGGCCTTGTGGTGGAGGAGGATTATTATCAGCACTTTGATTTGGAGGCACCATGTGATTAGGAGGTGATGATGTAGTGAATGGCCCCTTACTTTAATTTCTCAGGAAGTGTCCTCCCTTCGTCTGAAAAGCTTGGGCATCATATGAATCCTCCTCTGGTTCATTCTCTTCTTTCCTTGGGAATGAAGATTCCTCTTCAAAAATGTCATAAGTCATTATTTTTTTCTACCGAGTCACCTCCTTTGTTGGAATTCCCTTGGAAAATTTGGGCATCTTCCTGTGCCATCTTAACCATCTTCTCTACTTCAGGGCAATTCACCTCAGAATGGGCTGCAATATCATGCAGCCTGCACCAATTAGTCATAAGATTGAGGTTGGCCACATTTGATGTGTGTGATCTCTCTTCATTTGCTTGATAGTTGTGTGAAACTCCACCATTATTGGGCCTAGTATTCCATTGTATGTTGTTATTTGGCCTCTGGTTGTACCCTCTATTCTGATTTTGATACCCTTGATTAGAGGAATTTTGGCCTTGATAACCCCTTTGGTTGTAATTGTTATGATTTTGATAGTTACCCTAATTGTTACCGTTTTGGGAGGGATTCAATCCAAGATGATCCATGTCATTTTTGACTTGGGATAGCGTTTTCTTCAAGGTTTCCACCTCATTTGTAAGTTGAGTTGTCTTTTCACTCTCCACATTCTTGGCAACAGGTGGCTAATCAACATGACTTGGAGTTCTGATTTGGTTATGATAACCATGGGAACTTGGAGGAACCTGCGGTTGTTGAAAGAGATCAGAAGTTCCAGTAGCAAAGAATGGGACAGGTGGTTGGGTTTATAGTTCAGACATAGGCCCATAATGGGAAGGAGACATCCCAGGGACAGTGTTGTATAGAGGAGTTGGGCTATTCATCTGATATCCCATCGGAGGGAAACCTCCTCCCAGGCTCCCTTGTTGAGAACTGATTTGTTGCTGCAACTTAATAGCCAAGTGATAGACTTTGGATAGAGAATCAATATCAGGTGCTTGATAAGTCCTTTGTAGGAACAAACCTAGCAAGGGGTCTATAACACTAAAATACGCTTGGATAGCACTATTTTCAATAACTAGATAGGGATCTTGCAATCTCCTATACATTTGTTGGAACCTGGTGTTGAATAAAGGCAAAGATTCACCTGGTTCCTTCCTTATGGTTGCAAATTGATGGTATAAAAGAGTTGGATCTACATACACCCTGAACTGGTTGATGAAAGTGTTTTCCAAATGTGTCCAGGTCAAAATGGAACCTTGAGGAAGATTAAGGTACCAATTATATGCCATATCCCCTAAGGAGTAAGGGAACAATCTGTAGACTACATCGTGATGAGCTATCTGAGCTCTGGTACAAGCATCCTTGAAAGCTTGTATGTGCTCTTCAGCACTCCATGATTCACCATGGATGTACTTGGGGTAGAATCTTTCAGGGTTCTTAGGCATGTCGTGGAAGCCTCCAGGAATAATCCCCAATGGAGAGGGATTATTCTGAAAGAATGCCATTGGTGGGGGTGGTGGTGGTTGAGCCAGTTTTTGTATGGGTTGAATCAGCTGTGATGACAATTGAGATGAATTGGATGGTGGATTAATGAGTATCCACTGGGGTATTGGTGAAAATCCTGGTGGAGTGAGTGGAGCTAATAAGGGTGGTATGATGGTTGCCCCAGTTTTGTGATGCTTATGTCTTGTTGGGGTCTTGAGTTCTATGAAAGATGATGGATTCCCAGTTGATCAAAGAACTCTGTGGGGCCTTTCTGAGGAAGATGACCTAGTTTTATCCAGTTTTCCCTTTCAGGCCCTCCCTCTAGCACTAGTTCTTGTTGATGGCGATTTTGGCACCACAACAATGCAAACAGAATATTGCTACTCTGCTTCTCCTGAAAGAGAAAGGCAACACATGGATGCCTTAGCTCCCAAGGTCTTTGTAGTTGGGTCTCAACCGTACTGATGTTACTCAATGGTCAATGCAACAGTAATATTCAAGGGGCCTACTGGTATGGGCTTCTAGATTGTTCTAAAATCAAGCATGAATTTAATCCTATTCTAACCAGGGGTTTTAAAGAAATATAAAAAGATAGATCAAGGTTTTGGTACTGAAAAGAATGATATTTCATCTAACTTAACCAGACTTATTACCTTTCAAGGAATTTCTAACTAAAAAAAATTGAAGAACAAAATTAACTTGCGATTAACACATAGTTGCATTCATTCACAGTGTTGATTTCAATAACTGATTATAGATTACCATTTAAGTAAAAAACAAAGTGAGATTTCATTCCTTGAAAACTTTCAAAATCAAATGATTAACTTAAGATGAATATCGTTCTGGAACACAATATGAAGTAGATTCGAATCTGGTTGCTTCTACTGTGGGTAAGACAGATAGGCAACATTTGCAAATCTGGCACAATCACCAGTGTACAGAAAACTTGTGTCTTCAGACTGCTTCCATCTACACTAAGGAAACTGGAAAGATACATTACTTTTTATGTTGAATTTAACTCCTAACCAAGAAGACAAAAGAAGCTCTCATTACTAAGAATCAAGATGCAACTCTATCTCCTTCTGACTACCTATTCTAACCGTTCTCCTTCAAAAAAAAAAGGCCTTTTACAAAGAGGAAAGAATGCAATATATACACCCCCTCCCGAAAAGAAAGTTGGCCCCTGTTTTTAGGGTTTACAAAATATCTGTGGTGTCAAAGGGTCAGCGTCTAGATCTTTTGAAGGGAGTCGGTTCTACATTAAATTTGAATCGTTGTTGTCTATGTCGGTGAAGATTGTCTCCTGGAATGATCTGTAGATCTTTTGCAACTATCGTATTTATTTCTGGCCTCCATGTCCCCTTTTTGAACTCCAGCAGAGCTGCTTTGGGTGCCCTAAAATATCACCATTAATTCCAAGCTACCTCTGTCAGTAGATACCAGCTGTCCCTTTTACTCATGGCTTCCTTCTTCTTCTTCGGCTCTCTTCTTGTTCCAGATCTATCCTTCTGCAAGTTGTCAGCGAGACTAACTTCCTTCGTCGAGACACTACATCGAAGTCGCGTCCTTTTGCCGAAAGCTTAATTCACCTCGGGGAGACCCTACACTGTCGGCCAAAGTTCTTGGCAAGTTCATCCCGGTCATACTGATGCCTTCTTCATTTGGCGGGCCCATTCTACATCGGTAAGACCCTTTCGGGTCGGTGAGACTTCACAGCGCCCCTTTCTTTTCTCCCTGAGCTCATTCATATCCCCTCAGGCTTGAGCTCTTTCCACTTTGGCAAGACTTTGTTTGGTCGGTGAGACGTTATTTCGTGCTCAACATGTTATACCGAAGGCACAATATATGTCGATGGGACCCTATCAGGTCGGCAAGACCTTCTTTGTTTGGCCAGAGTTCCTGCTGAACTCAGATCCTTTAGTGAAACTCCCTCAAGAGATATCTTCAGATAAATAACCTGATCTTGCAAAACAGATTCCTCCATTAGTTCTCAAAGGCAACTAAAATATAACATTATTTATCATGTCTTTAATTTCATCGAAAAGAAACACCACTCTAGCGGAGGCAGAACCAAAACTGAAATGGGAACACACTTCCCTTTTAAAACCGGCAGAGGCAAGACCAAATCGAGACCGGGATGAGGGGCAAAAAGAGACCCCAAAAATGACATCCCTCGCCTTCAAAACTGGCAAGGGCGGGGCCAAAAGAAAATCAAAACTAGGACCGAAGTCGGGATGGGAACAAGCCATGGAAATAATCAACATTTCCAAGTTCATACCCCGTCCTGGCTCCGCGTCTATAAAAGAAACCAAAACGCGCAGGACGGAAGCAAAATTAGGTGAGTCCCAGTGGAACCGGGGTCAGAACCAAAATAAAATGAACATAGCGGAACTAGGACCGAGACCAAACCCAAACCAGAAACTTTTTCAAGTTTCGAGTTCAAATTTCGTTCTAGACTCACCCCCGACGTCATCCGAAAAAGAAAAGAAAGAGAAAGGGGAGAAAAACCCCACAACAAAATAAAAGGAGAAAAGGAAACCGAAAGAACGAAACACGTGGAACCAGGATCGGAACAGAACCTGAATCGGAAACCTTTTCAAGTTTTAGGGTTCGATTCCTGTTCAGGTTCTGAGTTCGTCAGAACAAAACAAAAAGACAAGCAAGGTAGGAAAAGACCAAAGCAGTAGAACTGGGACTGGGGAAGGAAAAGACAACATAACTTGGAAGGAATTCCAAGTTCGAAATCTGATCCGGTTCCAGGCCCGCCAAAACAAAAAGAAAAAGATGCCTAGGGCCAAAAACACCCAAGGCAGAAGACATAAAAAATGAACAAAAGACCAACAAAGGAGAGGGAGAAAGGGGAGAGGCGAAGTCGGGCCGAGATGGAACTCGAATGAGAAACTTTTTCAGAAGTTTAACAATCAGATTCGGACCCAGACCCGTCTCCGAGAAAGAACAAAAGATGAAGACAAAGTGTTGTCGAAACCAGAACAGGGGAGGTAACAAGACCAGAACTTAGAAGGAATTTCCAAGTCCGGTATTGGTCCCGATTCCGCTTCTAACAGAACTTTAAAAAGAAAAACTCCTAAGGAAGAAAACCAAAGGCCAAAGGGAAAAGACAAAGGGGGACCCATTTTGTTCCAAAATAAAATGGGGTGGTTATGCAAGGCATAACAGTACCTTGGTAAAAACCTAGAAAATAGGTGCCTTGCATAAATAAAGAACCTCCATCTATTATTTGGCTCTTTTTTCTTATCATTCTTTGCATTGGAATTTATCCATCATCCACGTACTTATCATGGCTTGACATTGTAAGGTATCATGAGCCCTTTAGCACTACCTGGCATATTATAAAGGTCAATTTTTCTTGCCTTTATCGAAGTAGGCTAACATATCACACTGGGGGCATTTCGTAATGAATCATATCAGGTTCTTGTATATCTTGAGGTCATTATAAATCTTATCTCGAAAACACCAAAAACATTCATAAAATCTTATCCAAAAATCCAAAAACATTTGCAAAATCCTGTACAGCTAAAATCCAAAAACATTCAAGAAATTGTAAAGGCTAAAATCCAAAACATCCAAAAAACATCAAAACCCTAAAAAGGTCAAACATCAAAAATCCAAAAAATAGAGTCCTCTTGTCACACGAGTCTTTGAGCTTGAACGTAGGAAAGGCCATCATTGATGTGCCCTCGAGACACCCTAGGTCAGCCCTTTAGGAGTCCATCATAATAAACTAGCGCCTTTCATTTGTTCATATCTTCATCTTGTAAATAGGTCAAGTTAGTTGAACTATGTGGTCTCTGCATGTATAACATAGGCAAGGCTTATCTTTGATCAGCCCTCGAGGCCCCTAAGATAGGTCTTTAGGTTAGGTTCTTGGTAAAAATTCTCAGAAAACCCCTAAACATTCAAATATTTGAAAATCCCTAAACATCCAAATACCTCAAAAAACACAAAATATTTGAAAATTGAAAATCCAAAAATAATAGAAAACATTCAAAAGACCTAAAAAGCCTCAAATATCTCAAAAAACCCTAAACAACCTCAGAAAATCAAAAACATAAGCATTTGCATAAACTTTCAAAAAGAGCAAAAATAGCCTCAAAACATTTCAAAATATCAAAAACATTGAAATATTCCATAAAATTTAAAACCCATCCATCCCATCTTGCTTTCACTCGCAATAAACTTTCACCCATAATCAATCATTCGTCACCTTCAACCTTTGGCGAAACATATAGAAAGCAAGTATAGCAAGTTGTAAAGTGTGAACCTAAAAGTCAAAATCTAAAGACTAGATCATAGGTAAATGTGTTAGTGAAGTTTATAGCAACGGCTCATCCTAGCATCATCTTCCTAACATCAAACAACCCTCTAATCAACATGTCCTAGGATGTATCCTTCCTGCGATGGACATCAGTATCAAAAATCACCTTAGCTAAACTTAAACTAGGAAAGAGCTATAGATAACACTGATTGTTTGTGTTTGATATTTTCTTATGATTTATCTTAATGACCCATTCCGAGGACCTCTCGATGATTTCTATCTAAAAATTATTTAGAGATAAAGGAATGGGGAATCAATCATTATCTTTCATTTGTTGTGCTTGTGGATACTCTTGTAAATAATCTTGGCACATACTTGCTTAGTTGTGTGTAGGAAGGTCATTTGGAGTATGTTGTTGACTATTGTGTATGCTTTAGTCCAATATGTTCTAAGCTTCTAACTTTCATTATAATGATGTTTTTGTATGTCAAGGTGTGAACAAGAACTATCATATCTATTTATTGAGTCAAATTCCATTACACTAGATACAACGTCATCCCGTTATCAATACCTTGATGCATCATGTCTATGTGTTATATCAAATAATAAGGAATTACATAAAATCCAAATCCTGAAGTGTGAGCAACTCATCCTACATTTTGCATTGTCTCGTCACCATCCCTAATAAATTCTCGATGGATCAAGGACTTGTTGGATTTTTTGAAGCAATCATCGAAATCAATGATCATTCATTCTTTATTCTTCTATCCTCTCTCTGCACTAACCTAGTATCATGACAGTCACCAAAAACATCATCAATGCACCCACCCTACATCCATAAACCATCAGCATACACGCATCTCATAATCATAGCATAATCATAAAACATCCATCTGATAATTATATCACATCATACATTATGCATAATCATTTGAGTTGTGATGAATAATTTATTATTCTAAGCATCTTAAATTGTTGCATATCATAAGCATTTGCATCCATACATCCACATTAATACGTCAACGTCATAAAATGCATAGAAAATATACAAAAAGAAATACATACACATCAGTCGCATCCATAACATCTACATGTCATAATCATCCATCCATATCATATCTTGAAAAGATAATGAAAAAGAACATAAAATTGCATACATCCATATCATTGTATATCACATAGGCATAAATACAATGCATCCATACATGAAATAAAGTGAACACATCATAGCATGAATCTTCCATCTCTGTATCATATATATATCAAAAAATAAGTGTCACGGTACAAAATCTGGATTAGTGTATGAACATCGATCAAAAGTACAATATCCATGAGGCTATCAAAAAGGAGCCCATGAATGTCTATCTGTGATAAAGAATGGGGGAAAAATCAAAAAGTGTCTATACATAATCGCTAGCCTTGATGGATGCTACCCTCTCCAACATGTCTCTCAGGCTAATCCTCTACTCGCAACTGTGAATCACTCTGTTGCGAATAGTCAAGCTATCTCAATGTCGTTGGTACATCACAATGATAATGTTCTTGGTAATATGCAACCTCTATAACTGCTTCTCTATATAACTATGTTGACATTGTCCAACCCTGAGTGACCACCATCATTGCCTCAATCTATTGATGATAAGAAACCTCCTGGTCTCTCTCCCCCATCACAGCATGTACTCACTGTAATGCCTAATCTCTCTCAGCAATGACCACAACCACCTATTGTCAAGCCCATTCTTGCTCAGCAGTAATAACTAAAACCTGCTAACGGACCTGATCCCGCTCACCAGTCAATGTCTACACCTACTACTAAAACTGTTGTATATGCGCATCCCGAGCATCTGTTAGTTGTAGTGGTCCTAGTTGAGGTTGAACTTGTGGTTGTACCTATGAAGGTTGTTGTACAATTGGTGCAACCCCTAGAAACTGGCCATCCTATCCATCCTAGACACCCTGTCCCCTGCCTCTCCCTGCTCCCCTACCTTTGGGTCTCCCTCTAGGAGGAGCACCCGCTAGATCTGTCAATCGTCGAGGAGGGAAAAACCAAGCATCATATGCAAGTGTAGTATGAGCTATCACTTGTCCTTGATCATATGCCCAAGGCTGAGCCACCAATTGTCTAAATCTCTCTACTTCCTTGGGAGCCTAGATATTTAGTCCCCATGTGGGAACCTCTCGTGTCGATCTTGCAAAAATGGCCCTATATGCATCATCAGGTCTATCTTAGACATCTCTAAACTACTAGGCTACCTTGTCTAGTAGATATCTCTCAATAATATGGTGCTCTCAACCCTGCATGTATGGGGTCTACCTTTTAAGTATTACTATTGAATATCATCAAACCATGGTGGCATTTGTAGCCATGGGCACCAGCAAAAAACTATCATATCATCAATCACCCGTAGCTAGTACGGGAGCCCAATCTGTCCAGTGTGCCTTAGGGTAATGGCACCTCTATATCTCCAAATGGTGGGATCATCTAGCTCCACATCTTCCATCTGAACAATAGCCCAGAGCACAGCAATGTTCTGCCATGCCCAATATGTAGCAAAGTTACCCCTGCACCAATGGCTCTCCCATCACAATAGACAAAATCATGCAAATCATGATATAATGAGGGTAGCATCACGGGCCCCCACACAAAAAGTGTCCTCCTATATAGCATCTAATGCCATGCCAAACCCCATCCTGGGTTGAATCCTCTATTGTGTCTTTCTGGGGCAACCAAACCTGAAATGATGGTTGTGACGATCAATCTAAAGGTCAGCACATGACCTCTATATGATGCGAGGTTGATCTATGTTGTAACCAAAGTAATCTAATCCATCTCCATGACCTCAACGTAGGCATCAAACCTGTCATCAATGTCATAAATCACATGGTCACCATGAATCAGCAAATGAAGAACCCGCCAAACATATTCCAGAGTCACCGTCGCCTCACCTGTCGAAAGGTGAAAAGATGAGGTCTTGTTGTGCCATCTATCGCATAGAATAGTCACCATGGCAAGATGTGTCTAAATCATGGATGCATATGCAACATACCAGAGGTCAACCTCTCTTAGGTGCTCTTGGTGTAATTCTAATAAATCATCTAGTCTCTCCAGAACGGTGGTCATGTGCTCCCGCAACATCAGTGGTGGAAAGACCTCTTGCATCCACGAAGTGCATGGCGTCAAGAAATCGAGGAAATTTGACTCAATTTGAAATTTACAGCTCAGAAATCATAAAAGTGTCATCGTTTTCAATAGCGTCATTATATTCAAATTTCAAATTGTGATGCCCAAAGCATTTAAAATTGAAAATTGAAACATGCGTCGCCAAATAAGCTAGCATTGCAATTTAACCTTTGGCATACCCTAACCCTAATTTCTAAATCAGAAAGTGTATCACTAAGCAAGCATGCATCATCATTTAAAATTAGAAAACCCTAATTTTAAATCGCAAATAGAATTTCTATTTAAATATGCGTCGCTATAATTCATCTGGGCATCGTCGATTTCAATCACCACCAAATATTAAATTTCAAAGCACAATAAATGCATCAAAAATTCAAATTTCAAATCAAGTTTGGAGTTACATACCGATGGTCTTGCACCTGGAAGTCGCTAGAACTCTCGAACTCGATCAAAGATGTGCTTGGGAAGCTCGCAGTGCGCCATTTCGTCGAAGGGTTAGAGCTCAAAATAGCAAGAAACTCTTAAGTGTGAATGCACAAATGAATTGAAAGTGACCCTTCTTGGCTTATTTAAGCTAGAAAATTAGGGTTTTGTGCCCTAATTTATCCTTGAAGATAGGGTTTATTATCATTTTCAACAATTTTTCCAATCGAGACCTAATTTTACATCATTTTTTACGTTTTTGGCATTATTCTTGCATCCCGAAGCCTTTTTAGACCCTTGGGGCAACTTCTAAACCTTTGTCAAGAAATCAACCCAAAATTCAAAAAAAAAACTTGATTTCTCAAGGAGGCAGGGAGTCACCTTTATCCTTCCTATTGGGACTATCAAATTTTGCAAATTTGAAGTGCCCATATCGAAAATTTGTCTTTGCAAACTCAAAAATACCCCGAAGAAATTTGCCTAAGTGACCCACTTTGGAGGGTCATAATTCGGAACCTATTGATTTTCATGCAAAACCCCTTTGTGGACTCACTCATGTGACATATGTGAACATGCATGTCAATTTTCAGCTTCCCATGATGAGTTTTGATAGAGTTTTGAAAAGTGAAGTTGGAGGGTTTTGACACTTTTCTGTTTTTTGCAAATTGTTTGTTTTGCAAAGTGACCTCTCATTCGAGCTTGCATTTCACAACTGGATTCTTTTCATAAAAAAATGATTGTTGTTCTCCATTCTCCATGCATAAATGTACTCCCTAGTCTAGTTTCAGAGCCTCATGATAATATTTGATATTTTAACCAGGCCAAAAGTAAACTCAATTTATTTAGTTTTGCACCTGCAATTTCTGAAACTTTTCAAAGAGGTCAACTTTGACCTTCAATATCTTTTGAAGATTGATGATTCAAGAAAATCCCTCTTGCACACGTGTTCAGTGTCTCCAAATGAGCTTTTTTTTCCAGTGGCAGCCCCCCAGAAGCTAATTTGGTATTTTTTCAAAGTGGTGACTTTGAGAGCCCTAATTGGTTTTGAACAAGCATAGTTGCAAAAAAGTCTGACTGACCAACTTTACAATTGAATAACTTTTACCTCGTGAATTTTTTTTCTGAACTATATTTTGCACTCCATTCTTAGGTCAAGTGTCTAAATTCCTACAAGTTTTCATGGCTCCAGGAGGTCATCTGACTAGTTTTCTAGGGCTATTCTAGAGCCCACTTGGCCAGTTTGGCTCACTGTTCAAAAATGCCTGAAAAACATATTTTAACTACAACCCACTTCGATTTTTCATGCCAGGAACATTCAAAGGTTGTTTCTAGTCAATTGAGCATAAAACTTGTTTGAAAATGAATATTTTTTTAGTCAGGCCTACATGAGGACCCAGCATGCTTTGCACCATTGTGAAAATGTTTGCCTCCAAGATTTAAAATACAAAGTGAAATCCACTTTTCAAATATGGATTTTGAAATTCATGCCATGAAGTAAATAGTGATACCAAACAGGGGGCAACTTTGTCTCAGAGATACAATGATTGCAAACATAATTAGAAGGTAGCAAATCCTTGAATGAAAGATGGTGTTTTACTTAAGTTACTCTGGGATACAGCTATAGAACCATTCAATCTTGCTTGGTTGTTTGAATAACCACAAACACTGAGAAGAAAATCTAGATGGAGAGACAAATTTGAAAATTGAAGAAGCATTAAAAAGACATGAGACATGAATACTTCACAACAAAGTGTGAACACAACCACACCAGAAGCCATGTATGTGTCTATGCAGGAGCTATGTCTGTAACCCCCTAAAAGACATTGCATTGATTAATTCACCGGCACCCACATTTCATGACAAAGCATTCAATGTGATTGTTAAATTTTTAGTTACAAAGATATTGAATATGTTTGATGATGTTGAAAACTTCAACAGCTTGTTTATCCATTATGTTCTCATTGGACATGTTGGGGCTGAGCGAGTTGAATGTAGTGCAAGAATCCAAAAGAGGAGTGTGGAGAAATAAGTGTGGACTATTGTGTTGAATGGTGGGTCAAATTGAAAATTTTAGGTTATGATCAATGTGTGTTGGCATTAGAAAGTGCAGACATCTTAATTTCATCCCCTCCACACCAATTCGAGCTTCTAGTAACAGGAAACAAGTATGATTTAATTGAATTTTATCTTGGTGCTAATATAGGATGTATCTCTGGCTGCAAGACTGAGGGGAACTCTTCTATCAGGCTTACCCTACTCAAGTGCCCTAATCGGGTGAATAAATACCCACTAAGCGCTTTCTGAATGCATGGAATGGAACTCAAAACTATGGATGGCTTAAAGGAAAAAGTTATGTGTCACAAAGGAAGTCAGTGTAAAGATTCTTTTGATGATGCTTTACTTGGAATTGGAATTATTTTGGCTGCCATTTTCCAAATTGAAGGGGAGGCACAACTATAGTTTTGAATGGCCAAGAGAGCCACTAAAAAAGGGTATGGAAATCCATTAAAGCATAATGGAGTAAGCACACAAGGAGAAGAGGGATGAAGGTTATGAAGCAAAGAAATTTTTTCTCAAACATTTGAAGCTTTAAACAAGGCAGTCATGGCATTGAATGATCTCTCAGTCTCCATCAAATAGGAGAAAGAATTGAAGCCCGATGAACAAAACTGGAGTTGCAAGAAACCCAAATCCGCCTATTGCCTTACATTGTGATGCGCGCTTCCATGGATGAAAAGTAATATAGATTCATGTTCTCTTTCAAAGTACACAGGGTGGAGGACATTATTTTCCCGTGCTTGATGAAGGATCCCGAATATGTGGTTGTGAGATTTGAGGAGGCTCGATGACTGCTTTCTCAAGATATGTCCAAAATGGATTTGTTGAAAAGGTTTGATAACTAATGGGTGCCATTACCAGTTAAATGGGGCGTCCAAATGCTTGCAATGATAATGTATCAAAATTGATGGAATTGTTGCATCTACGCCTAGATGGGATAGGGAATCCATGAATGAATCAATGTATGGGGTAAGACTCAAAGCTGTCTGAGGGAGTGTTGGCGCAACCCTTAAAGGATTATTTGTTGTGCATTGGTGATAGTTAAGGTCCAAGGAAGGGGTGATAGCACTGACAAGGCGTGTGATTTGGTTCAGCACAAAATCTCTTGATAAATGCAATTACAAGAAACATCAATACTTGCAGCATATGCACAAAACGAATTTATTGAAGAGGTTTTCAAAACTTTCAAGAAAATGCATCTAATGAAAGTGGGGATACCATTGTTCAAACATAGAGGCAGACACAAAACAAGCAAGCAGAGGAGGAGCCATCATGATTCATTGGTGAGCACGAAGCCATTTCCAAACAAACCAGCAAATAGAGAGATTAGGGTTTTTCCCTCATTGCCCCTTGCTTGTACTCTCTTCTATTTCCAAGTTGAACCAGCGATGCTCTATGGGTGAGTGATGGCTTTATCGCTCATCGCCAGTTGGCTTGGCTTTTTTCCCACTCAACAAGAGATGAGTGATGTTGAACAATTTGGTGGGCCCAAGAAAATTTCCACAGGGAAATAATTAAAGTTTTAATGTTGTCGAATAAGTGGTATGGGTTCGATTTTAAAAGAATTTTTTTTATGAAACATAAGGTGAAGTATAATGGATGTGGGTAATTCTATTTCACCCAAAAATTTACTTTTCCATTCTAAATGGCCGTAATTGAAGGTTTTGAAAAGATAAGTAAATTTCTGATTAAATTATTTCACCCGAGGGACATTTTAAATGCTTCCATCATAATGGGGAAATATTTTAATATGTGAAGTAAATGTGAGATAAAGTGGCACAGAGAATTGTTTATAAAGTGAATCTATTATTCATTTTATGGAAAAAATATTATTTTTTGGGATATTTTTTACAGCAAAAGCAAGAAGGTAAACAAAGTTTTCATGGGAGCAGATTATTTTCATCTATAGGGTTAAAATGCATGAGCTGGGAGGTGAAGGCAGAACAATTTGGTGGGAAATTTTCTATTGCAATTCAAATTTATTCTAAAATAAAGGAAAAATTAAATGTAAAATGAAATGTCAATAGCCTGAAGCTTGTTTGCTCCTTTAATGATATAAAATGGAATTAAGGGCTATTGTGCAAGGGTCTTTTGTCAAATTCTAGATCTAGAAAATGCATAGTGAGAACACAGAAATACATTATGAGTTTGTATCTTAGGCTTTGGGTTAGATGAGCAAATTTTTTCAATTATGTGGCTTTTGAGCATACCTAAATATAAATGCTAATCTCTCAAGCCTGTTATCTCTCCATTTTGATATTGTGCATGAATTATTAATGGATTTGGATCAAGGATCTATTCATTAATTGTCTTAGTCTCTCACTCTGACATATGATTTAATTGTTGCTATGATCTAATGGATGAGATAAATTCTTTAGTTAAGTCATTGACTCATGCTTGTGTCATTTGGATTTGGTAAGTAGTCACAAGAGCTCGAGTGTTAATCTATAAATTGTAAGGCAATTGCAAAGATTATGGATGTTTAGGATTAAATCTTCCTTGTAGTTCAGTTTGCTTTGTTTTGACTCCATGCCCTAAAATATGGCACTAATCTTAAAGTTTTGAATGCATTTCCTATGCTTTTGGTGTTTGATTTGAGATAATCATTCATAAATATATATTCCAATTGACCTACCTTTGTTTTATGAGAATTCTCAGCTTTTAGTTGTTTAATCTTTGAAGGAATTGCCAACTTCTTTAAAGATTTCATCTATTTAGCAATAAATGAGAATATATCTACTTAATATGCAATGTATGTGGAAGTATTGTGAAGGAGTATCATAAATACATTGTGGGATCACCCTCCCGAGTTTTAAAGAGCTTGAAGTGCAGGAGGAAAGCTAAATTGCTTTCTCTCGTTCGTTGGCCCACCCTCTTTAAAGTTGTTGACTATTGGAATTGGAAAATCCATAGGCTTCCCTAAAGATCCGGTTGGTATTTAAAATAGCCAACACTTCCATTGGGGCATCTAAAAAAATTTTAAAAAAAATGATTTAAGCAACAATTTTAATTTGAAAAGCATCAGTCTTTGAACTGAAGCAACAAGTACCTCACTTCAAAGAGGGGCAAAATGTAGACACTTAAAAATGTCCTAATCGTTACATACATTCAAAACAAATTTACTAACATAATTTCCTCTTTAATCCATCCTCTTTTCACTTAGTTAATTTAAATAGTTGAGCTATTTAATTAATTGCATCATTTTTCATCTCCTAGCCTAATTAATTTAATCGGGTTAATTCATCCCTTTTCATGCTAACATTTCATCTCATTAAATTAAATACATCAGAATATTTAATTTAATTCCCTAAGTCATCTTATTTAATTAAATAACCCTAAGTATTTAATTAAATATCATTTCATCTCTCCCCATTCATTAAATCATTTAATTTAATGAATAAACACTTTAATTCTTCAATTCCCCTAATTGCATGATTAAATCTTGTTTAATTAGCAATTAAACTAACTTTCCTCTAGTAAAAAGGGAATATTCCCATAGAATATTCCTTATCCCTTTTTTTGTACAATTAAAACTTTATTTTAATTTACAAAATGCCTTTTTCCTCACCCATGAGAATATTCCAAAAGAATATTCTTATTCCTTCATCATTTGAAAAAAGGGATATTTTCACCTGGCTTCTTAAGCAAGTTTTAACCTTTAACCTGTTGAACAAGTCACCTTTAACCTATGTAAGTAGGTCAAAAGTGTGTTTGTTTGAGGCAAGTGTGAACCCTTGATTAAAATCTCATCATGCATTCTCATATGTTGATGAGAATCCATGATCCATGCCTCTCATCTCCTTCATCTTGGACCATCAATTAATCTTTTTTATCTCAACCCTTCATTCCTCATTTGCTCTCCTATAAATAGGTCACTATTTGGAGACAAATGGATCCATTTTTTTTGAGAGAAAACTTATGTTGTTGAAATTCATACATCCATCTTTTAATTGCAAACTTATGTTGTTGAATATCATATGCACTCACACTCATATTTACTCGCTTTTTATCTTATCTTAGTTAATTTTAATTTCATAATAGCTTAGAGCATCCATTAATGGCTTCCATGCATCCATCTTAGTTTGTTTATAAATTAGGGTTTTCATCTTTTATCTTAGAATCAGCTTATATTATCTTAGCAATAGCATAATCATTGCATTTTTAACATAAAATCATGGTAACTTAGCTTGCATCATATTCATCTTTAGCATAAAGTAGGTTTTCAACATCAATCACAATGGTTTCATCGATTCTCTTCCATAGAATCGACTGAAATTGGCTCACTCATCAAGGGATTGGGAAAGGGTCGTTGTTTCACATCAATACAACACCAATTCCAAAATGGGATAAGTTTCAAATGGGTTAGATTAGGAATTCAACTTTTTTTGTGTAGTTTGTAGCTTTCATTTTCAATTAAATGCTTAGTTTAATTTTCCAATTTGAATGATCTTGTTTCTAGATGTAGGTATGTTTGGTTAAGTTATGCTTTGATTCATCATGAAGCAAGCATAATCGACCCTCACCGACACTTCCTTGTCTCACAGCTCCAACATAAGTTTGGACCCTTGTAGGATACATTTGGATACCATCACTATCCCCACAAGGTCCTCTTGATGTTCGGATCTCAAAAAATCCTTACCCCTTGGGAAATTGGTCACCATCGGGACAAAGTGGAGTATTTTACTCCATCTGAACATCTTGGGAAGTTGATCACCATTAGGTCCTATGCAAAATATTGACTTCCAACAAGTTCATGAAAGGAAAATCAATCAAACTTCCAACTTCACAATGCACCTATAAATAATCTAGTTTAGATGGAAAGTTCCATTGATTATGTTAGTAAAGGTAATGTCATCATGACTCAACAAGATGTCATTTATGGACTATGGGGTTTTGGGTGAGGTGACATCATGATAACATAAGCAAGGTGGGATCACATCAACATGGTACAAATGCAATAAAATGGGATGAAACATGTTTGTGGGAAAAGGCATCTAAAGTAGAAAAACTTTGGAAGTTGAAGCTTAGATGAATGGAGAAATTCCACACAAGGAAGTTGATTTCATCAAGGTAGGTGTGAGAAAATGAAATTCATCTGCTTGCAAATATTTAACTTAGTTGATTTTGAACTTGAATATGCTTGTAAGAAAACCATCAGTAAGTTGAAATGTGGAAGATTCATTTGTAAATAGAAGTAATATGGTTCACATGGAAATGACCGTAAAGCCAAATGGGCACCTTTTACTTGCAAAGTTGGAAAATCCAGGTGAATTGGACAAATATTGAAGAAGTAAAGTTCAATTGGGCATCAAAATTTTGCAAGACTTAAACTTAGCCAATTTTCATGTTGTTTTACCTTTTTGCAAAAAAACCTATGTGAAATGCACTTGTGAGAAAATTGGCCCCATATACACTTGGGCCAAATGGAAGGAGAAAAACCACAAGAGAATAACTTCCACCCTTTAGAAAATTTCACAAAACCATAATAGGCAACTAGACTTAACTTTTCATGCTCTTCAAATATTCCTAGAAATTTTGCAAAGGAAAACCCAAATTAGATATCTTAGATTGGTTATTAGTTCAATTAAAGGCATGGGGCATACCAATGGAGTAAAACAACACAAAAAGACACTCAAAATTTGGTGTGCCAACATAAGGCTTTATTATGAGATAGATTGATTGAAATTATGTCATTTTATCTAAATGCAAGTTGGTAAGTTGTGGAAAGGTGGCACATGAGTTCTTGGAATTGTTTAGGTCAATGTCATTTGGGACCCATGATTCTTGCAAAGCTCAGTCCAGTATCTCCCTATGGATGGGGAATGATTTGAGAAGTTCCAAGATGCATATTTGCATTGGAGTTTTCTCAACATGTTCTAAGAGATTATATTGAGAGCTTTGAGAGGATGAAGTGGATGGTCCAAGGACAGTAACTCTACCATGTATAGTACTATTGACCACACACTTGGTCTCTTTGGCTTTTATTTTAATGGTTGAAACTTGTGAGGAAATATGAGAGATATATCCCACAATTTTTTCATAGACCCTATTATAACTGACATGGTTAGAGTAGTTATTTTAAGTACCTTCTTGGTTGGGATTAGCAGATGAAATAGATTTCATTAGGAATGATTTGGGAGTGGATCTTGGTATATTAATAGTTGATAATTAGGCAAGGTGGATGAATATCCCTCTAGCTCTATATCTCCACAATCAATGGGATCATGGATATAATTCTTAAGCCTCATACATTTATTCATGGCCTAACCTTTGATCCTATGGTAATCATAATTTCCATTCTCTTTATACAAGGATGGCTTTAGTTTAGATTCATAAAAGGGTTAGGTCATTAGAAATTTGACCATGTTGGATTATACGAGTTTCTTGAACACAACATCCCAAGGGTGGTAAAAAAAAAATTTGATTATTTTGGAGATTGTTCTTTGGTTGTCCTTGAGGTACTAAAATTGTGCCAGTGTCATGTGGTTTGGTTGTATATTGAATATTATTTTATATGTTTTTTACTTGAACATGTTTAGCATTGGTGACTCCATCACTTACCACATTCTTTGTTTTAAACCAAAAATGTGGCTTGTCATTAGCTTTTTTATCGTTGGTTTCCTTAAAAAAATTGACTACTCCTTTAGCTATAAGGGCCTTCTTGATAGTTACCCCCTTTTTTATTATCTTGTCAAAGGTGGAAGCACAATGTAATTGTAGATGGAATGACATCTCTTGGTTCAATTTTTGGATGAAGATGTTAATGAGTTGTTTTTTAGGCATGGTCCAAGTAAGATGACTAGCAATCCCTCTCCATCATTGTAAATAACTACAAATATCTCACCATTATATTGTTTATCATTGCAAATATTTAACATGGTGACCTCATGTTCAACATTATAGGAGAAATGAGTGATATTTTTTTTGATAAGTCCACAAAGTATGAAATGGAACCTTGGGGAAGGTGCATGAACCATTCCAAAAATTTCCCACCTAAGCTATGAGAAACAAAGGATATTGGTTACTATACACAACCTCTTGCAATGCCATAAATAATTCCTTAACATAATTTTGGGGGTCACCTTTTCCTTTGTATTTGTCAAATTTTGGTTTTAAAATTTTGGGGAAAAGGAAAATTGATATGGATCAATCAAATGGTTATGGGCATAAGTCTTCAAAATTATAATATGTTTATTTTTGGTGCTTGTTTTATATTTTTAAGGGAAAGTTTCACATCTTCCTATTCTTAATGATCAAATGATGTTGAAGGGGAACTACCCATTTTCCATGTTGTGTTAAAAGGTGAACATGGTTTTGTAGATTATTGTACATGAGGTTTATTGTTGGATGGTGGTAGAATGTATTAGGTCGAGCAAAGGTAGGAAGTGGGATATGGTTGGATTGTTTGGTGTAAATATGAATCAGTGGATATACGTGATTTTTTAGGGATGTACATTGCAAAAACTTGTAGTAAGTAGGAGGATAAGGCTTGAGGGATGTTAGTAGAAGATGGTGGTGGAATTTAAAAAGAAGGTTGGGGAGTGTATGTGGAATATGGTTGAGGGATGTAAGAAGAAAGAGGTGGGTTGATATATGAAGAGGATGGTTGAGGAACATAGGAAAAAGCAAGGACATGGGGTCTAGATAGAGGTTGGGATGGTGCTATAGGAAATAAACATGGTATGGATGGAATGGAAGAAGGTATAAATGGATTTTTAGGAGTGGAACTATAAATGTGAGCTATAGTCTGTGGTGTAAATGATTGATTGAGAATGGTGGGTATGTTAAGTTGGATTTGGGAATTGGGAGCCAAATTATGACCTAGAATTGTGATGGATTTGAAAGGAAATTAAAGTAAATGAGGTTGAGTATGTGGAAGTTGCACCAATATGTTGCTACCAAGGATGATATCTTGTAAATATAGACTATCCCATGGATTTTCAAAAGATGGTTGAGGGTTTGTTTTCTCACAATAGCTCCTAATTTTGACAAGTTAAAATTAGGGGGAAGTTTTGCACCTCAATTAATAAGTTTCTAAATAATAATTTCCTTCTTTAGTTCTATTACCTTTTTAATCATGTCCATATTTTTTGGGTTTATTCATGAAGTCTTGGAATCTAGGTTAATACTTGGGTTGTGCTACAATATCTTGTTTACTTGGTTTCTCCTGTGGATTAAATTCATTTGAGGTCTCTCCTACAGTTGGGTAATAAATATTTTGTATCTTGGAATTCCTATAGAGAAAGTTAATGTAAGGAAACTTGTAGCCATTGTATGACAATTTCCACATAACCCAAAAAAGATATTCATGCAAATAAGTAATCAGAATCCACATGCAAGAGAATAGACAACATACCCATCAAATATAACACAATATATACCCTGGGAAAACCCTCAAGAGGGAAAAACCCAGCCTCCAAAAGCATCCATACTCCATATTGATCAGCCATGAAGCAAATAAAAGAGTTATAATGAACACTTTTGAAGCATCAAGCCCTCTAATGCATTCCCATGTGTCCAAGCATGAATCCACACATCCCATGCCATGCTTCACAAATGCACTCTCAACAAGACTCAATAATGACATCCAAACCACTCAACCAACCTAAACCACTACACGTGTTTGCTTTTCTAAACGGGTGCAAGGGCACCATGTTAGGTTAGTTTTATAAAGTTTGGTTCAATAAGGTCATAGGTTGGTATTTTGTGTTTTCATTCATTTCTCCATTTGAATAAGGTCATAATAGACCATTTTTTGAGTATTGATTCATAGTAGGGTCATGTTCATGTTTGTTAAAGTGATATTGTTTTCAAAAGTTGTAAAAAGTGCAATATTGCAAAAGTGGGAAAAATGCCAAGTAGAGGAATACCAATGGTTAGATATTTGAAAGTTGGCTTTTGGTGGTTGATTCAGTATGTTTTTGAGGGGTTAGAATTTAAAAATTCCTCTACAATTTGAGCAAACTCTCTGTTGTTCACTTTTATAAAAAAATATCAAATAAAACCTCTCTTTTTTGTGTGTTGCATAAAAGAACTTGATGTTGCAGAGCAATATTTGAACCCGTACTATAAGTAATTAATAAAATATGTTATAAATTTGATAAGATATTGTGTTGAGAGCCTTTTGGCTTTGTAGTATTTGTTTTCATCCATTATTAAAGGCTTGGTGGGAAATTTTCTCTGAACAGGTCTATAACAGCCTATTGGAGGGTTTTGATTGTGTGAAATGACTTCCTAAGCCATTCCACCCACTATATCTTCTTGTAATTCAGTGGAATGGATCACTTGGGGGTAACCTTAGTGTGTGCATGATTCCAAGAGCAAGGGAGGTGAGTAGAGAGGTTTGGTGTGATGCCCTAGTTGGCAATTTGAAGAGTTTTTGGTGAAAAGTGTTGGTTTATGGGTGGCAAGTGTTGTAAACCTTGAGGGAAGAAAATTTCCAAGTTTGATTGAGTTTTTGAAGACACAATTAAAGGTGATTGAGGCCTAGGTTGGCTAGGAAGAAGCTTGGAACATGAGTTTTCAATAAACCCTTGTCACACTTGTGTAACAGAAAGATTTGGTATTAAGGTGCCTTAGAAAGTGTTTCTCTTGATTAAAATAGTGGATTATGACATTTTGTGACCTAGTACAATACTTTCCAAAGGAATTTTGGAGGGGAAAAATATTTAAAGAGGGGTTACTTTGTAAAATTGGGCTAATTGGAGCCATGTTCAGCGCATTAGTCAAGTTTTAGAGGTGATCTTCCAAAGAAAGTGTATATAGTTTTGAGATATGTTAAATTGTGCCCTAGTGGGTCCTTGAAATTCTAATTGGTTTGTGGATTTAGTGAGGATTTTGTGAGATATGCACAAATTTCACTAGTTGGATGGCTACAAGGGAAATTTGGTAGAATTGAGGAATAGGAGAGAGTTAGGGTTTTAAGGGTTGTAAAATTGATTTAAAAGGCTTGAATTCTATTCGTTGGTCAATTTCCTCAATGCTCTGCATCAATTGGTATCATAGCATGGGTTTCTGATCTTTTGAAGTTGAAGAGTCGCGAATTGAAGAATGGAAAGTGGGAAGTTGAAGAGTCAAAATGCCTTCAAAGGGTAGTGCAATGCTTGCAAGGGAGATAAAGATGTTAAATGAATCACAAGAAGCCATTTTAGCCAATTTTTCAGCAATGGAGAAAGAAAAAAGAAGATGGAAGGCCACTAATGAGGAAAGTGACTTTGAAGAAGAGGAAGAGGGTGAGCAGGAAAACCCTCCAAGTGGAAGAACCCAAGATGCTAATTGGAATCTTGATGAGAGAAGGATGATAAAGATGCTTAAGGCTGTAAAAAGTGATGCTTTTGATGTGAAGGTAGAAGTGCCAATGTATAATGGCAAGTTGGATGCTAAGGAGGTGTTAGACTGGATAGATGCACTCAATAATTTCTTTGAATTCAAGGAGGTTGTTTATGATCAAAAGTTGAAGTGTGCTAAGACAAAGTGAAAAAGACCTGCATTGACATGGTGGAATTACATTCAAGAGGAGATAATGAAGAAAGGAAATCCAAAGATTAATTCATGGGATAGAATGGTAGCAAAGGTGAAGGCACAATTTTTACCAAATGATCATTCAATTCAGACATTCAAGAAGTTGCAGAGCTTAAAGCAAAAGTACAAGGATGTTATGACATATACTGAGGAGATTCACAACCTTAGTATAAGGTCTCGACATATCGAGGATGAAAATGAGAAGATTGCAAGGTATACGTGTGGCTTAAGGTATCAAATCCAAGATGAATTGAGTTTGGCAACACCTAGGACCATGGAGGAATGTTTTCAATTGGATGCTAAGGCAGAGGACAAACTAAAAAGAAGAAAAGAAAGGAAAGGAAAAGGTAGAGGTAGCACCAATAGGGGAAGAGGTACAAGGTATACCTTTGAAGAGCAAGAAGATACAAGCAAAGGCAAGGAAAAAGTGGCTGGTCCAAGGGGTGGATTCAGAGATTTCAGAGGTAGATTTGGTGTTGGAAGAAGTTCAAGTTCATTTTTAGGTAGATTCTATCATTGTAATGAGTTTGGTCATCCATCATATAAGTGCCCTAAGAAGCAAGGTTCTACTTCAAGTGGTGAAAGGAGAAGTGATAAAAGGGTGCAAATGGTTCAAGAATATGAAAGTGAAAGTGTAAATTCTCCTAGTCTTGTTGTTGCTCCAGAAGTTGGAGAATCTTTAATGGTGAGAATAAAATTGCTTCAAGCATTCAAGGAGAAGGAGACAACTCAAAGAAGGACACTATTCAGGACCACATGCAAATGCAAATAAAAGGTATGCAAGGTAGTGATAGATTTTGGTTCTACTGATAATGTGGTGTCAAATGAAATGGTGGATAAAATGAAATTAGAAAAAGTGCCTCATAAACACCCTATAAGGTATCTTGGTTGAATGATGATCATTCCATTTTGGTTTGTGAACAATCTTTTGTTGATTTTAGTATTGGTGGGTATAGATATTAGATCCTTTGTGATATATTACCCATGGATTGTTGGCATTTGTTTCTTGGAAGGGCATAGCAGTTTGACAAGTATGCACTCTATGATGGTAGAAATAATAGTTATCAGATTGAACATGAGGTAAGTACTTTCACTTTGATTCCATTGCAAGAAGATGTGAAGGAACAAAACAAGGCATCA
Organism: Sequoia sempervirens; assembly: GCA_007258455.2. Lineage (NCBI taxonomy): Eukaryota > Viridiplantae > Streptophyta > Pinopsida > Cupressales > Cupressaceae > Sequoia > Sequoia sempervirens. The sequence continues at coordinate 44,586,279 of VDFB02168118.1, forward strand.
AAAGTGATAATGATGGGAAAGAAAGAGTTTGTGAAGTTGAAGGAAGACACAAATGAAGAGGGTGCAGCCATTATAGAAGTTCTAAATGCTAGGACAGTCACTTTGAAGGGTGGTTCAGTGATGGAAGGAAAGAAAAAAAGTGATAGTTTGGTGTTCAAGCTTGAAACAGAGAAGTTCAAGGATGAATTCCTTGTGAAGACCCAAAAAGAATTAGAAATACAAGACGAAATAAGGATAGGGACAGTGATTTTTCCATTGGAAACAAAGGTGGTTGAGGGACAGTCCAATTTCGTCAAGACAAGGATTTGTGAACCTAATCATACAGTTGTTTCTAAGTCTGATAACACAGTGACATTAGGGGCAAAAAACTTGAGGATGGTATTAAAGGCACAAGATGGAATGAGACAAGGTGAAGGGAAAAGACAAATGGGTGAATTTGGATATGAAACAGGCATAAAGAAGAGGGCGGATAAAAATATAGAAGGAAATGGTATGCTTATAGGTTTGAAAGTAGGTTGTACAAGGTTTACAAATAAGAAGAAGGTGAGAGAACATACACCAAGGCAGTTTGCAAAGAGAGGGAAGAGTCTAGATGGTGGGCAGTTCAAGGATGCAAAGTATAGTGCAAGTTTCCAATTCTTGACCCATTGGAAAGGGTCACCAAGTAAAAATGCAGATTTGAGGACATTAAAGGAAAGGAGGTAGCATGTCTATGTTGTCCCCCAAGGGACTTGAATATTTTTCAGGCTAGGAGTATGGTGCAGGAGCACCATGTTAGTTTAGTTTTGCAAAGTTTGGTTCAATAAGGTCATAGGTTGGTATTTTGTGTTTTGAATCATTTCTCCATTTGAATAAGGTCATAATATACCATTGGTTGAGTACTTGAGTCATAGTAGGGTCATGTTCATGTTTGTTAAAGTGATTGTTTTCAAAAGTTGTAAAAAGTGCAATATTGCAAAAGTGGGAAAAATGCCAAGTAGAGGAATACCAATGGTTAGATATTTGAAAGTTAGTTTTTGGTGGTTCAGTCAATTTGTTTTTGAGGAGTTAGATTTTAAAAAGGCCTCTAAAATTTGAGGCAACTCTCTGATGTTCACTTTTGTAAAAAGAAATCAAATAAAACCTCTCTTTTTTGTGTGTTGCATAAAAGAAGTTGTTGCAGAGCAATATTTGAACCTGTACTGTAAGTAATTGATAAAAAATGTTTTAAATTTGATAAGAGATTGTATTGAGATACTTTTGGCTTTGTAGGATTTTTTTTCATCCATTATTAAATGCTTGGTTGGAAATTTTCTCTGAACGGATCTATAACAGCCTATTTGAGGGTTTTGATTGTGTAAAATGACTTCCTAAGCCATTCCACCCATTGTATCTTCCTGTGACTCAGTGGAATGGCTCAATTGGGGGTAACTTTAGTGTGTGCATGATTCCAGGAGTAGGGGAGGCGAGTAGAGAGGTTTGGTTTAATGCCCTAGTTGGCAATTTGAAGAGATTTTGGTGAAAAGTTGTGGTTTAAGGGTGGCAAGTGTTGTAAACCTTGGGGGCAAAAAATTTTGAAGTTTGATTCAGTTTTTGAAGACACAATTAAAGGTGATTGAGGCTTAGGTTGGCTGGGAAGAAGCCTGGAACATAGGTTTTCAATAAACCCTTGTCAAACTTGTGTAAAGGAAGGGTTTGGTATTAAGGTGCCTTAGCAAGTGTTTCTCTTGATGGAAATGGTAGATTCTAACATTTTGTGACCTAGTACAAGACTATCCATAGGAATTTTGGAGGGGCGACAGATTTAAAGAGGGGTTTTTTTATAAAAGCAGACTAATTGGAGCCCTATTCAATGAATTAGTCAAGTTTTAGAGGTAATCTTCCAAAGAAAGTGTTTATAATTTTGAGATATGTTAAATTGTGCCCTAATGGGTTCTTGAAATGCTAATTGATTTGTGGATTTGGTGAGTAGTTTGTGAGATATACACAAATTTCACTAGTTGGATGGCTACAAGGGAAATTTGGTAGAATTGAAGTTGAGGAAATTCCTATTCGGTCAAGACAAGGATTTGTGAACCTGATCATACAGTGGTTTCTAAGTCTAATAACGCAGTGCCATTAGGGGTAGAAAACTTGAGGACAATATTAAAGGCAGAAGAAGGAATGAGACAAGGTGAAGGGAAAACACAAATGGGTGAATTTGGATATGAAACTGGCATAAAGAAGAGGGCTGATCAAAATATACATGGAAATGGTATTCTTACAAGTTTGAGGGTAGGTTGTATAATTTTTTCAAATAAGAAGGTTAGAGAACATACACCAAGATAGTTTGCAAAGAGAGGGCAGAATTTAGATGGTGGACAATTCAAGGATGCAAAGTACAGTGCAAGTTTCCAGTTCTTGACCCATTGGAAAGGGTCACTAGGTACAAATACAGTTTTGAGGACATTAAAGGAAAGGAGGCAGTATGTCTTTGTTGTCCCTCAAGGGACTTAAGTTTTTTTCAGGCTGGGAGTATGGTGCAGGGGCACCATGTTAGTTTAGTTTTGCAAAGTTTGGTTCAATAAGATCATAGGTTGGTATTTTGTGTTTTGAGTCATTTCTCCATTTGAATAAGGTCATAATAGACCATTGGTTGATTACTTGAGTCATAGTAGGGTCATTTTCATGTTTGTTAAAGTGATATTGTTTTCAAAAGTTGGAAAAATGCCAAGTAGAGGAATACCAACAGTCAGATATTGGAAAGTTGGTTTTTGGTGGTTGAGTCAGTTTTTTTTTGGGGGGTTAGAGTTTAAAAAGGCCTCTACAGCTTGAGGCAACTCTTTATTGTTCACTTTTTTAAAAAGAAATCAAATAAAACCTCTCTTTTATGTGTGTTGCATAAAAGAACTTGTTACAGAGCAATATTTGAACCTGTACTGTAAGTAATTGATAAAAGATGTTTTAAATTTGATAATAGATTGTGTTGAGATAATTTTGGATTTGTAGGATTTTTTTTCATCTGTTATTAAAGGCTTGATGGGCAATTTTCTCTGAACGGGTTTGTAAGAGCCTATTTGAGGGTTTTGATTGTGTAAAATGACTTACTAAGCCATTCCACCCATTGTATATTTTTTTAAGTCAGTGGAATGGCTCACTTGGGGATAACCTTAGTACATGCATGATTCCAAGAGCAGGGGAGGCGTGTAGAGAGGTTTGGTGTGATGCCCTAGTTGGCAATTTGAAGAGTTTTTGGTGAAAAGTGGTGGTTTAAGGGTGGCAAGTGTTGTAAAGATTGAGGGAAAAAAAATTTGAAGTTTGATTGAGTTTTTTCAAACACAATTAAAGGTGATTGAGGCCTAGGTTAGCTGGGAAGAAGTCTAGAACATGGTTTTTCAATAAACCCTTATCAAACTTGTGTAAAGGAAGGGTTTGGTATTAAAGTGCCTTCGTAAGCATTTCTCTTGATTTAAATGGTGGATTTTGAAATTTTGTGACCTAGTACAAGACTATCCATAGGAATTTTGGAGGGGTGGAAGATTTAAAGAGGGGTTGCTTTATAAAAGTGGAATAATTGGAGACATGTCCAGTGTATTAGTCAAGTCTTAGAGGTGATCTTCCAAAGCAAGTGTATATAGTTTTAAGATATGTTAAATTTTACCCTAATGAGTTCTTGAAATTCTAATTGGTTTGTGGATTTGGTGAATATTTTGTGATATATGTACAAATTTCACTAGTTAGATGGCTACAAGGGAAATTTGGTAGAATTGATGAATAGGAGAGAGTTAGGGTTTTAAGGGTTAAAAAATTGATTATCAGGATTGAATTGTGTTTGTTGGTCAATTTCCTCCCTGCTCTGCATCAATTGGTATTATAGCATAGGTTTGTGATCTTTTGAAGTTGAAGAGTTGCAGATTGAAGAGTGGAAAGTGGGCAGTTGAAGATTCAAAATGCCTCCAAAGGGTAGTGCATTGCTTGCAAGGGCTATAAAGATGTTAAAAGAATCACAAAGGTCCATTTTATCCAAGTTTGTAGCAATGGAGAAAGAAAAAAGAAGAGGGAAGGCCACTAATGAGGAAAGTGACTATGAAGAAGAGGAAGAGAGTGGGCAGGAAAACCCTCCAAGTGGAAGAACCCAAAATGTTGATTGGGATCATGATGAGAGAAGGATGATAAAGATGCTTAAGGCTATAAAAAGTGATGCTTTTGATGTGAAGGTAGAAGTGCCAATGTATAATGGAAAACTGGATGCTAAGGAGGTGTTAGACTGGATAGATGCACTCAATAATTTCTTTGAATTCAAGGAGGTTGTTTATGATCAAAAGTTGAAGTATGCTAAGACAAAGTGAAAAGGACCTGCATTGACATGGTGGAATTACATTCAAGAGGAGATAATGAAGAAAGGAAATCCAAAGATTAATTCATGGGATAGAATGGTAGCAAAGGTGAAGGCACAATTTTTACCAAGTGATCATTCAATTTAAACATTCAAGAAGTTGCAGAGCTTAAAGAAAAAGTACAAGGATGTTATGACATATACTGAGGAGTTTCACCAATTGAGTATAATGTCTAGACATATTGAGGATGAAAATGAGAAGATAGCAAGGTATATGTGTGGCTTAAGGTATCAAATCCAAGATGAATTGAGTTTGGCAACACCTAGGACCATGGAGGAATGTTTTCAATTGGCTGCTAAGGGAAAGGAAAACTAAAAAGGAGACAAGAAAGGCAAGGAAGAGGTAGAGGTAGTACCATTAGGGAAAGAGGTACAAGGTAGGCCTTTGAATAGCAAGAAGATACAAGTAAAGGCAAGGAACAAGTGGTTGAAACAAGGGGTGGATTCAGAGGTTTCAGAGGTAGAATTGGTGGTGAAAGAAGTTCAAGTTCATTTTTAGGTAGATTATATCATTGTAATGAGTTTGTTCATCCATCATATAAGTGCCCTGAGAAGCAAGGTTCTACTTAAAGTGGTGAAAGGAGAAGTGATAAAAGGGTGCAATTGGTTCAAGAAGATGAAAGTGAAAGTGTAAATTCTCCTAGTCTTGATGTTGCTCCAAAAGTTGGAGAATCTTTAATGGTGAGAATAACATTGCTTCAAGCATCCAAGGAGGAGACTTCTCAAAGAAGGACATTATTCAGGACCACATGCAAATCCAAAGAAAAGGTATGCAAGGTAGTGATAGATTTTGGTTCTACTGATAATGTGGTGTCAAATGAAATGGTGGATAAACTAATATTAGAAAAATTTCCTCATGAAACACCCTATAATGTATCTTGGTTGAATGATGATCATTCCATTTTGGTTTGTGAATAAGCTTTTGTTGAGTTTAGTATTGGTGGGTATAGAGATAAGATCCTTTGTGATATATTACCCATGGATTGTTGCCATTTGTTGCTTGGAAGGCCATGGTAGTTTGACAAGTATGCACTCTATGATGGTAGAAATAATAGTTATCAGATTGAGCATGAGTGAAGTACTTTCACTTTGATTCCATTGCAAGAAGATGTGAAGGAACAAAACAAGGCAGCAAAAGTGATAATGATGGAAAAGAAAGAGTTTGTGAAGTTGAAGGAAGACACAAATGAAGAGGGTGCAGCCATTGTAGAAGTTGTAGATGCTAGGAATGTCACTTTGAAGGGTGATGCAGTGATGGAAGGAAGGAAAAAAGGTGATAGTTTGGTGTCCAAGCCTGAAATAGAGAAGTTCAAGGATGAATTCCTTGTGAAGACCCAAAAAGAGTTAGAAATGCAAGATGAAATAGTGAAAGGGACAGTGATTTGTCCATTGGCAACAAAGGAGGTTGAGGGATAGTCCAATTTTTTCAAGACAGGTATTTTTCAACCTAATCATATAGTGGTTTCTAAGTCTAATAATGCAGTGACATTAGGGGCAGAAAACTTGAGGACAGTATTAAAGGCACAAGATGGAATGAGACAAGGTGAATGGTAAAGACAAATGGGTGAATTTGGATATGAAACTGGCATAAAGAAGAGGGTAGATCAAAATATAGATGGAAATGGTACACTTATAGGTTTGAAGGTAGGTTGTACAAGGTTTTCAAATAAGAAGAAGGTTAGAGAACATACACCAAGGCAGTTTGCAAAGAGAGGGAAGAGTCTAGATGGTGGACAATTCAAGGATGCAAAATACAATGAAAATTTCCAAATCTTGACCCATTGGAAAGGGTCACCAGGTACAAATGCATATTTGAGGACATTAAAGGAAAGGAGGCAGCATGTCTTTTTTGTCCCTCAAGGGACTTGAGGTTTTTTCAAGCTGGGAGTATGGCGTAGGGGCACCATGTTAGTTTCATTTTGCAAAGTTTGGTTTAAAAAGGTCATAGGTTGGTATTTGGTGTTTTGAATCATTTCCCCATTTGAATAAGTTCATAATAGACCATTGGTTGAGTACTTGAGTCATAGTAGGTTCATGGTCATGTTTGTTAAAGTAATATTGTTTTCTAAAGTTGTAAAAAGTGCAATATTGCAAAAGTGGGAAAAATGCCAAGTAGAGGAATACCAACAGTCAGATATGGGAAGGTCGGTTTTTGGTGGTTGAGTTGGTTTTTTTTTAGGGGTTATAGGTTAAAAAGGACTCTACAATTTGAGGCAACTCTTTGTTGTTCACTTTTGTAAAAATAAATCAAATAAAACCACTCTTTTTTGTGTGTTGCATGAAAGAACTTGTTGTTGCAGAGCAATATTTCAACTCGTACTGTAAGTAATTGATTAAATATGTTTTAAGTTTGATAAGATATTGTGTTGAGAGACTTTTGGCTTTGTAGGATTTGTTTTCATCCATTATTAAAGGTTTGGTGGGAAATTTTCTCTGAACGGGTCTGTAACAGCCTATTTGAGGTTTTTGATTGTGTAAAATGACTTCCTAAGCCATTCCACCCACTGTATCTTCCTATAACTAAATGTAATGGCTCACTTGGGGGTAACCTTAGTGTGTGCATGATTCTAGGAGCTATGGAGGCGAGTAGAGAGGTTTGGTGTGATGCCCTAGTTGGCAATTTGAAGAGTTTTTTTGTGAAAAGTGGTGTATTAAGGGTGGAAAATGTTGTAAACCTTGGGGGCATCAACTTTTAAAGTTTGATTGTGTTTTTTCAGACACAATTAAAGTTGTTTTAGGCCTAGGTTGGTTGGGAAGAAGCCTAGAACAAGGGTTTTCAATAAACCCTTGTCAAACTTGTGTAAAGGAAGGGTTTGGTATTAAAGTGCCTTAGCAAGTGTTTCTCTTGATGGAAATGGTGGATTCTGACATGTTGTGACCTAGTTCAAGAATTTCCATACGAATTTTGGAGAGGCAAAATATTTAAAGAGGGATTGCTTTGTAAAATTGGGCTAATTGGAGCCCTATTCAGCACATTAGTCAAGTTTTAGAGGTGATTTTCCAAAGAAAGTGCATATAGTTTTAAGATATGTTAAATTGTACCCTAATTGGTTCTTGAAATGCTAATCGGTTTGTGGATTTTGTGAGTATTTTGTGAGATATACATAAATTTCACTAGTTGGATGGCTACAAGGGAAATTTGGTATAATTCAAGAATAGGAGAGAGTTACGGTTTTAAGGGTTGGAAAACTAATTTAAAAGGTTTGAATTCTATTTTTTTGTCAATTGCCTTCCTACTCTACATCAAATGGTATCAGAGCATAGGTTTGTGTTCTTTTAAAGTTGAAGATTTGTAGATTGAAAAGTGGAAAGTGGGAAGTTGAAGAGTCAAAATGCCTCCAAAGGGTAGTACAGTGCTTCCAAGGGAGATAAATATCTTAAAAGAATGACAAGAAGCCATTTTAACCAAATTTTCAGCAATGGAGAAAGAAAAAAAAAGAGGGAATGCCACTGATGAGGAAAGTGACTGTGAATAAGAGGAAGAGGGTGAGCAGGAAAACCCTCCAAGAGGAAGAATCCAAGATGTTGATTCAGATCCTGATGAGAGAAGGATGATAAAGATGTGTACAGTTGTATAAAGTGATGCTTCTGATGTGAAGGTAGAAGTGTCAATGTATAATGGAAAACTGGATGCTAAGGAGGTGTTAGACTAGATAGATGCACTCAATAATTTCTTTGAACTCAAGGAGGTTGTTTATGATCAAAAGTTGAAGTATGCTAAGACAAAGTTAAAAGGACCTGCATTGACATGGTGGAATTACATTCAAGAGGAGAGAATGAAGAAAGGAAATCCAAAGATTAATTCATGGGATAGAATGGTAGCAAAGGTGAAGGCACAATTTTTACCAAGTGATCATTCAATTCAGACATTCAAGAAGTTGCAGAGCTTAAAGTAAAAGTACAAGGATGTTATGACATATACTGAGGAGTTTCACCAGTTGAGTATAATGTCTAGACATATTGAGGATGAAAATGAGAAGATTGCAAGGTATATGTGTGGCTTAAGGTATCAAATCCAAGATGAATTGATTTTGGCAACACCTAGGACCATGGAGGAATATTTTCAATTGGATGCTAAGGCAAAGGAAAAACTGAAAAGAAGACAAGAAAGGCAAGGAAGAGGTAGAGGTAGCACCAATAGGGGAAGAGGTACAAAGTAGACCTTTGAAGAGAAAGAAGATACAAGCAAAGTCAAGCAACAAGTGGTTGATCCAAGGGGTGGATTCAGAGGTTTCAGAGGTAGATTTGGTGGTGGAAGAAGTTCAATTTAATTTTTAGGTAGATGCTATCATTGTAATGATTTTGGTCATCCATCATATAAGTTCCCTAAGAAGCAAGGTTCTACTTAAAGTGGTGAAAGCAGAAGTGATAAAAGGGTGCAATTGGTTCAAGAAGATGAAAGTGAAAGTGTAAATTCTCCTAGTCTTGTTGTTGCTCCAAAATTTGGAGAATCTTTAATTGTGAGAAGAACATTGCTTCAAGCATCCAAGGAGAGGGAGACAACTCAAAGAAGGACACTATTCAGGACCACATGAAAATGCAAAGAGAAGGTATGCAAGTTAGTGATAGATTATGGTTTTACTGATAATATGGTGTCAAATGAAATGGTGAATAAACTGAAATTAGAAAAAGTGCCTCATGAAACACCCTATAAGGTATCTTGGTTGAATGATGATCATTCCATTTTGGTTTTTGAACAAGTTTTTGTTTAGTTTACTATTGGTGGGTATAGAGATAAGATCCTTTGTGATATATTACCCATGGATTGTTGTCATTTGTTACTTGGAAGGCCATGGCAGTTTGACAAGTATGCACTCTATGATGGTAGAAATAATAGTTATTAGATTGATCATGAGGGAAGTACTTTCACTTTGATTCCATTGCAAGAAGATGTGAAGCAACAAAACTAGGCAGAAAAAGTGATAATGATGGGAAAGAAAGAGTTTGTGAAGTTGAAGGAAGACACAAATGAAGAGGTCGCAGCCATTGTAGAAGTTTCAAATGCTAGGACAGTCACTTTGAATGGTCATGCAGTGATGGAAGGAAGGGAAAAGGTGATAGTTTGGTGTCCAAGCTTGAAACAGAGAAGTTCAAGGATGAATTCCTTTTGAAGACCCAAAAAGAGTTAGAAAAACAAGATGAAATAGTGATAGGGATAGTGATTTGTCCATTAGTAACAAAGGCGGTTGAGGGACAGTCCTATTTGGTCAAGATAGGGATTTGTGAACCTGATTATTTAGTGGTTTCTAAGTCTGATAACACAATGACATTAGGTGCAGAAAACTTGAAGACAGTATTAAAGGCACAAGATGGAATGATACAAGGTGAAGGGAAAAGGCAAATGGGTGAATTTGGATATGAAACTAGTGTAAAGAAGAGGGCATATCGAAATATAGATGGAAATGGTATGCTTACAGGTTTGAAGGCAGGTTGTACAAGGTTTTCAAATAAGAAGAAGGTTAGAGAACATACACCAAGGCAGTTTGCAAAGAGAGGGCAGAGTCTAGATGGTGGACAGTTCAAGGATGCAAATTACAGTGCAAATTTCCAAATCTTGACCCATTGGAAAGGGTCACCAGGTACAAATGTAGATTGGAGGACATTAAATGAAATGAGGCAGCATGTCTTTGTTGTCCCTCAAGGGACTTGAAGTTTTTTTAGGCTAGGAGTATGGTGCAGGGGTACCATGTTAGGTTAGTTTTACAAAGTTTGGTTGAATAAGGTCATAGGTTGGTATTTGGTTTTTTGATTCATTTCTCCATTTGAATAAGGTCATAATAGACCATTGGCTGAGTACTTGAGTCGTAGTAGGGTCATGTTCATGTTTGTTAAAGTGATATTGTTTTCAAAAGTTGTAAAAAGTGCAATATTGCAAAAGTGGGAAAAATGCCAAGTAGAGGAATACCAACGGTCAGATATTTGAATGTTGGTTTTTGGTAGTTGAGTCAGTTTGTTTTTGAGAGATTATAGTTTTAAAAGGCCTCTACAATTTGAGGCAACTTTTTTTTGTTCACTTTTGTAAAAAGAAATCAAATAAAACCTCTCTTTTCTATTTGTTGCATAAAAGAACTTATTGTTGCAGAGCAGTATTTGAACCCGTACTGTAAATAATTGATAAAAGATGTTTTAAATTTGATAAGATATTGTGTTGAGAGCCTTGGATTTTTTTTCATCCATTATTAAAGGCTTGGTGGGAAATTTTCTCTGAACGAATCTGTAACAGCCTATTTGAGGGTTTTGATTGTGTAAAATGACTTCCTAAGCCATTCCACCCATTTTATCTTCATGTAACTCAGTGGAATGTCTCACTTGGGGGTAACCTTAGTGTGTGCATGATTCCAAGAGCAGCAAAGGCGAGTAGAGAGGTTTGGTGTCATGCCCTAGTTGGCAATTTGAAGAGTTTTTGGTGAAAAGTGGTGGTTTAAGGGTGGCAAGTGTTGTAATCCTCAGGGGTAGTAACTTTTGAAGTTTGGTTGAGTTTGTGCAAACAAAATTAAAGGTGATTGAGGCCTAGGTTGGCTGGGAAGAAGCCTGGAACATGGGTTTTCAATAAACCCTTATCAAACTTGTGTAAAGGAAGAGTTTTATATTAAGGTGCCTTAGTAAGCATTTCCCTTGATGGAAATGGTGGATTATGACATTTTGTGACCTCGTACAAGACTGTCCATAGGAATTTTGGAGGGGCAGAAAATTTAAAGAGGGGTTTCTTTGTAATTATGGGCTAATTGGAGCTCTATTCGGCGCATTAGTCAAGTTTTAGAGGTGATCTTCCAAAGAAAGTGTATATAGTTTTTAGATATCTTAAATTTTGCCCTAATGGGTTCTTGAAATTCTAATTGGTTTGTGGATTTGGTGAGTAGTTTGTGAGATATGCACAAATTTCACTAGTTGGATGGCTATAAGGGAAATTCGGTAGAATTGAGGAATAGGAGAGATTTAGGGTTTTGAGGGTTGGAAAATTGATTTTAAAGGCTTGAATTGTGTTTGTTGGTCAATTGCCTCCCTGCTCTGCATCATAAACACAAGCTCACACATAATACAACTAGTGGTAAGGTGAAACCATGTACCACAAAACCATGTGAATACAAAACCACTAACCCCTTATATTGGGTACTAAGACATCACATTATTTAATATTTCCCTAACAATAAATTATTATCACATGTCTCCCATACAAATAATAATAATAATACAATGTTACAATACAACATCAAGTGGACCCAGGTTTAGTGGAGCCACCGGCCACTAACAGCATCCAGAAGAATGCGGTAGGAAGAGACTCCAAGGGGAATACTATGGTTACTGCTATAGTGGAGACAACAGTTGAAAATATGAGCATTAGGATATCTGACAGGCTAGCAAAAAATAGCAAGAAAGTGTAGATTAATGAAATTTCTACTAATGAGGATTGGTTTGCTAGCAAGGGAAATAGGAATGAGGAAGACACAGAGGAAGAGGAGGAAGAATTTGTTGAAAGGCCTAGCCACTTTTCTGACCTCAAAAAAATGCTAAAGGAGAATTTGACTTCCTAGTCCTCTGAACCTTAGGCTATGGAACATGAAGACATAGCAATTACTATGGATAAAGGGGAGGATCATCACATGCTGCTAGAGTAGGTGGAGAAGCTTGAGAAGAAGTTCACTAGTCTAGCTCGGTTCACTGTCAAGATGGTCTACCATGCGGCTGACACCCTTTCTTTTGTACTTAAGGATGAAATCGATAAGAAGGCTATGGAGGAAGGCCCCAACTGGGTTGGGGAGGATTTTTTTCCTCCTCTCTTAGAACTTGGAGAATGCTAGCTAGTATGTCTTTGTTGTGTCTTGTCTATTGGGCTATTACTTTGTCAATTTTTTGTCTGTTGATACTATATTTTGTTTTGGTGGTTTTTTGTTATGTTTCTATGGACCTGATCCTTTTTTTCCCCTAAGGCTCAATGTGTAAAGGGTACAGCACCCTGTAAATTCTGCTTATCTTATCAAAAACATCAAGTGGACCCCACATAATTACCTAGTGTGATTAACAACACCACCAAGGTGTATCACAACTAAATAATTATTTAATTACGATAATATAATAAATCATTTTATGCAATGGTGTACAACACCATACCCCAAAATTCTCCCACTTGTTGTATACATTACATAAGGGATCAATACATGAAATACATCATCATAGCCATACATGAAACCACATGAATCTCCAACATGCTCTCGTGCTCCATCAAGATACCTGCAACAAGAACAAAGTGACCACCATCTCAAGCAAGAACTCCTCTCATCCTCCAACGTGCCACCTGTGGAACAAAAGGAACATGCCAAGGTGAAGATCCACCAATCCACAAGCACAAGCATCAAATCCAAGTGATAACAAAGGCTCTAACCAAGCTATTGTCAACTGAAAAACCCACACGATCAGAAATAGCATCAACAACACATGATAATACATCTAGCCATCCATACCTCCAAGGTATCAATACATCAGTAAACTCATGCCAAGAACATATTCAACCTATAAACTACAACCAAGCTCCCTATATCAAACATGTCAATGAAGTACATACATATCTAGGAACTCCCACTGCATAGGTAATGTCAAAACATATCAAGTATACCAATCAACACTATACATCAAGGTGTGATAAGTAAATGAAAGCATAAAGTACCAAGAACAATAGCAATGATCCACACATGCAACCCAAGAAGTTGCATAATCTCTCACAACATGTTGACACCATCTTCCCCAAACCATGAACATCTAGGAAGGAACCATGAAGAGAGAAACCTATAAATCATAATTTCCTCCTAAAGACCTCAAAAAGTGTGTTGGTGTGTCAAGTATGATCTCCTAACAACCCCAAATGAAAAGCCTCAACAACATTCATAACACCTAATCTCATAGATCAAGTACAATATATGAATCAATGTAAAAATTCCAAACTAGATGTAATCCTCTCTAATCAAGAAGATCAAACTCATAGTAACCATCCCATAACTGAAATCAGCCCATAAACTATCTCCTAACAATCCTCATCAAAGAATAATATCATAAACTCAAATGCAGAAGGAGATAACCATGCCATAACATCCCTCAAAATGAATCCTCCAAAACTAACTATTCATAGCTTAATATCCATTTCTATGAAAGATAAATCATATAAACTCATGTTAAACCATCCTCAAATGAGTATCCATAATCAATCACCATGAATCAACTCAATCCCATGAGAAAACAAAGCATGACACATAACACATCTAAAAGATATAATTGGGAAATACTTCTCAAATAAAGAACTATCGAGTAGACCAAGAGTGGGGAATGAGAATGCTCCTCCAGGATAACCAAGCCATCATGACTCACTCCAAGAACAATCTCCTCTATCAGTCCATAATGAATTCAAGTCCATATCTAGGTGAAGGTCCATCAGTCTTCCTGTTGAAACCTCCAAAGAGTAACTGTCTCAAGAAAAAGTCTCTAATAACAAGAGAACTCCAACCATCACCTAAGTCTCTAAGTATCCATGAGTACCTATAACCAATCAATCCATTCCAAACTCCAAATGCAATATAGCACCATCATGAAGTAATCAAGAAAATGATCAATGTACCCAATACAAAGAGAACCACACATGATCAATGTCAAAGCTCTAGTCATGAATCAGAAACATAAACATGGCATTTTATGGGGTCCTTGTAATCCTCATCATTTAATTTATCAATCCAAGGAAATTTCTATGGTTGTTTGCAAGAGAGAAAGTAGAAAACTTGCTTGACAGTCTATTCTACTTGCAGAAATAAATCCTATTTGCATGAAAGGAAAGTTGCATGAAAGGGAACTAATCTAAGGAACACTTGCAAGAATTGAAAATGCTAAACTACCTCACACTTTTTGGAAATGAAAAGCTTGCTTGAATTCAAATTTACTCTAGAAAGTTGGAAATACATTGCTAGAAATGAAACTAAAACTATCCTATTTCCTCAGGCTAAAACAAGTCTTTCTAATCCCCTCCATTTCTCAAATGATTACATTGTATTTATATAATTCATATTCTATATCTATCCAACCAATCCACTAAGAATTTGGATTCAAAATCTTATTTTTGAGGGGTCATTTACAAAACTCTAAAAAAATTGAAGTTGTTGTCTTCCATCATGCCACCTTTGTCTCAGTCATTTTATGTCATGTACTGCTCCTTCCCTTATGCAAATAATGCCCAATTCTCAAAAGGTTTTTTATCCCTTCTAGTATACTTTATAGATCATTTTGAATTTTTGAATTTTTTTGAGAAACAAGGGAGATATCATTGTTTTACTGAGACTACATTTTTGACAATTTATGGGTGCCTGATTTTTAGGAAGTCTTCAAGTGTTGAACATGAATGAAGGAATTATTCTTCAGTTCATCCAACCAAATCATTGATCCTTAGAATGAATAACATGATATAATCATGCAACAATATTTGAGTGATGTGGTAACTTGAGTTATCTGTGGTGGAAGAAGGAAGCATGACATTTAATAACTATGAGAGATCTTAAAACTCAACATGAAACAAATACTCATCCCATTAATTTAGGAATGGTTGATGCTCCATGATTTTGCATGAATGTAGGAATGTGTTGGGAGTCTTCTCTATCTTCTCATTATTTCTTCAAAGCCTTCTAAAGCTATTAGGAGTTAACTACTTCAAGTGTCTAGAGCTCTCTGTTGCAAGTGTCTATGAAGGTCTTTATTGTCATGAATTATTCAATAATGTATTCATATGTATTATAGCATCTTACACACACTTATGAAGTGATATTATACATAATTTGGATCACATAAATTACCAAAAATAAACCAAACATTTACTTTATATTCTACTTTAAACAAGCTAAAGAACTTTCAATCATTACTCAAATCCACTTTAACACTAATGCATTAGGAAGAAATAGATGATTTTCTTTGATAAAATGTGAGAAAATTTATGGTGTCATCATCTTCCCCACACCTAAAATGTTGTAGGTCCCTCTACAACTCATATGAGCCTTCAAATTCAATAAATTTATTTTTTTAGTAGTTGCTCCAAGTAGCTCCTGAAAAATTCCAAAATAGCTCTAGATAGGTTCAAATTGCACCTTAAATCTTAGAATTGCTTTTAGATGTTCTTTTTTTTTTTAGCTCCAAACAACTCCTGAACAATCCATAAACCTCAAGATATGCTTTTAGGTACTTTTTCTTCTTCTTCTTTTTGAGTGGATTGAGTAAAATGAAAGAACTTTAAGTTGAATAAGAATAAAATAATAAAGTAAATACCTTATTTTATCTTAGTTTTTCATGCAACCATCATGCATGAGTTGTAGTTCACTTTCTCCATGCTACATGCAAATAATTTCTTCAAATTTTGAGAGTTGCAACTTGATCTTTTACATTGAATACCAACTCATATTGCTTCATCATTATTTTTGTTGCACTAACTAGTCATCCATAATGCCAAAATATTTGCTACAAGTTTTTAAAGCAACAACTTGCATAGAAAATTACATGCTTATAGCCTTAGAGAAGAGGAAATAGCATGTTCAAAGCACTTATTTTCAAAAATCAAACATACCCTAACCTACTCTACTTAATGATGTAGAGAGGTTACACATAACCATTAACTAGTTCTAAAAAATATCTTCCCTTTCTCAAAGTATGTTTCCATGCTTCAATTTTTTGAGAGAAGAGAATGAACATAATATGACAAAAAAATTGAAACGCAATGCTTCACCTTCCTTTGAAGTGGAAACCTTCTCCATGATTTCTGATTCTAGCAAATACCTGGGCTAATTGGAGAGATCTTGAAATCCTTCCTTCTGATATGTTGCATGCATGACTAGAAACAACTCCTTGTTCTTCAAATCTCTGATTGGGCAGCCCTCCTTTGACTTCAAAAATTTGATTGGTCAACCATTCTTGGACTTTGAAGGTCTTCAAATAAGTCTCTTTTTTGCAAGATTTTGTAATGAAGATAAGATCTCTTCATTGTATTTTTCACCTCTTGCAAGCAATAATCCATCAATTATTTCCTTAAAGAAATATCCTTTTTTAGGATTTGGAGTGATGGTCCTCCAACTAAGGATATTTTGAAAAAAATAGCAGGTTTTTCCCTTAGATCTAGAATTTTGGGGTTTTGATTTTGTATTTTGGGAGGATTTCGAAAGACAAATCCTTCTTGAAGAACTTCTAAATCTAAAAGGTTGTCTAACTGGTTTTCTTGATTCCCTAATGACACCTATCCCCGGAAACGGCACCAAAAATGATTGGGTTTTTGTAATCCTCATCATTTAATTTATCAATCCAAGGTGATGTCCATGGCTGTCTACAAGAGAGAAAGTAGAAAACCTGCTTGATAGTCTATTCTACTTGCAGAAATAAATCCTATTTGCATGAAAGGAAAGTTGCATGAAATGGAACTAATCTAAGGAACACTTAAAATAATTGAAAAGGATAAACTACTTCACACTTGATAGAAATGAAAAGCTTGCTTGAATTCAAATTTACTCTAGAAAGTTAAAAATACATTGTTAGAAATGAAACTAAAACTATCCTATTTCCTCAAGCTAAAACAAGTATTTCTAATCCCCTCCCTTTCTCAAATGATTACATTGTATTTATAGAATTCATATTCTATATCTATCCAACCAATCCACTAAGCATGTGGATCCAAGATCCTATTTTTGAGGGGTTGTTTACAAAACTCTAAAAAAACTGAAGTTGTTGTCCTCCATCACGCCACCTTTGTCTCAGTCATTTTTTGTCATGTATTGCTCCTTACCTGATGTAAATCATGCCAAATTCTCAAAATGATTTTTATCCCTTCCAATCTACTTTCCAGATCATTTTTAATTTTTTAATTTTGTTGAGAAACGAGGGAGATTTTACTGTTTTACTGAAACTGCTTTTTTGACAATTTATGGGCACCTGATTTTTAGGAAGTCTTCAAGTGTTTAACATGAATGAAGGAATTATTCTTCATTTCATTCAACCAAATAATTGATCCTTATCATTAATAACATGTTATAATCATGCAACAACATTTGAGTGATGTAGTAACTTGAGTTATCCTTGGTGGAAGAAGGAAGCATGAAATTTAATAACGGTGAGAGATCTTAAAACTCAACATGAAACAAATACTCATCCCATTAATTTAGGAATGATTGATGCTCCATGATTTTACATGAATGTAGTAGTTTTTTGGGACTCTTCTCTATCTTCTCATTATTTCTTCAAGGAATTCTAAAGCTATCAGGAGTTAACTGCTTCAAGTGTCTAGATCTCTCTGTTGCAAGTGTCTATGAAGCTTTTTATTGTCATGAATTATTCAATAATGTATTCACCTGCATTATAGCATATTACACACACTTATGAAGCGATATTTGAAATAATTTGGATCACATGGATTACCAAAAATAAACCAAACATTTACTTTATATTCTACTTTAAACAAGCTAAAGAACTTTCAATCATTACTCAAATCCACTTTAACACTAATTCATTAGGAAGAAATAGATGATTTTCTTTGATAAAATATGAGACAATTTATGGTTTCATGAACATCCATGATCTAATCATCTCCTCCTAGGATATCACATGCACCAAAATAAATATATAAACATCCTAGTCTCAAGAGAACAAGTATCATGCCAAAACTATAAATTGGTATCAAGAGTAAACCATGACATAATAGCAACCACTCTAAACCAAGAAAAAATATCCCCAATCACATGAAGATAACCATATCAATGATGCATCCTCGTCACTGCCAACAACTCCCACTGAATCGTGATACAAGCTACACATGGCATCATGACAACCATCCTCTCCATGAAGATCATCTAGGTTTGCACACACTCAACTACAATATCGGTAACATACAAGTGAAACCAAGATCTCCAAGCCAAGAAGATACCTACAACTGCCAAACCATCATAAACATATCCATCACTGCCAAACCATTATAAACATATCCATCAATTCCAAACCATCACTGTCAAAAGCTCCCATTGAAAGTGTATAACCAATGAATGTAACAAGTTATCATGACATTGTGATAAAAATCTCCTAATGAAGATCAACCAAGAGTGACATCAAACAATCAAAGAACTCAAATGCAACGTGAGCTCCTCAATAAGCAAGCAAACCATGATCCTCATACCAAGAAGATTTGCCGCCACAACTTGAATCAAGATCCAATCTAACACCACCACAATGCACCTGCATAAACCATCATGACATGCCAAAGTCTCTAAAGCACAAGAAACATCCATGACACCATGACCACCACCAAATGCACTAACAACTCAACCCAATCGCATCCACATATATGTATAACATAGTCAACTACATAGGTCTCATATCATGACTGTACCTAGTAATACCATCTCATCTCCTCAACATGACATCAAAACTAGCAAACCAAGTGACTAAGCCAAGCCACCAAAACTGAAAATGCATCAAGACTAAAATATCTATGGGCATAGACAACCCATGTCCAAGTCATAGGTGTAACAAGTAAGTATAGACTGCCTACAATGCCACACAACTTGTAGATGCAACAATGAAGCATACAAATTCAACCAAACTGATAGCCATGTCAAAAAGAGAGTAATCTGAGATGTACAACTAAGCATATAATGAATCCAACATCAAGTCTCTTAGATCTAACAATCCATAAGCTCATAGTATCACCATAGTCAAAGAAACCCATAAACAACTTAGGATAGAATATCAAAAAATTAATCATGTCAAAACAACTCCAAACCTGATCCACTATGTATTGCTCTAAATAAGTTTTTTGTCGATTATTTGAAGTCCAATATCCGACTTTGTATGCACCCAATATCACCTCTCAAAGCTCAAAACAAAAATCTGACTTCCAATTAGCAAAACACTGTCAAAATGGAAAAATATGCAAAAAATATCTAGCACCACAGTGTAGAGCTCTGAGTCACCTTTCCAATGAGTCCAAGAAGTCAAAAAATGGAGCACCTAGGCGAAATTTATGCCCCTCGAAAGAAAAAGAATAGTTTAAATGCAACGCAAAACAAATTTAGGCACTAGTTGTGGGAGGATGGCCCACCAATGGTGGCGGAGCCATCCAGGCGGCACCACCTCTGCAAAGCTCCTGACCCAAATATATCATTCATTTCATTTAAATTTATTTGCACTTAAAAATTTCGTCAGCCCTTTTAAAAAAGAAAAGCATCGACGGACATTAATACATGGTGGATTTAATTTAAAAACTATGGAAAGATTTTTATTTAATAAAAATTTTAAATTGAAAAATGTCGACAATATTTAGAGACAGGCCCGGCAGTCCCTGCCGGACAGGGTACCCACCGGTAGCTTAGCCGCCAGCCGCCAGGACCCTGCCAATAGGGCTTGCCACCTTGCTGCCTAAAGGGTACGGCATCAGCCAAGTGGGGGGGTATGCCCCTCCACTCTAAAAATTTATTATTATTGTTATTATTTTCAATTAAAGACTTTTCAATCGGTATTTTTAATTCTGATTTTTAATTTTATTTTATTTCATTTTGCAAGAAATATTTTTCGTCGACGAGAGTAATTTTTTTTTTTTTTCAGATTTATAATATTTTATTTTCTAACGACTATACAATCCAAAAATGGGGATTTTACAAAAAAAATTGTATTTTTTTCAACTTCACCAAAATAGGTCGAGTTATATATCAAAATTCATCTCTCAGCTGACCTAAATCTAGCCATGAGGTTCATTTTGTCCCAAGAGGTCATTTGTAAAATTTCTCCCACAAAACCCCTATTTGAATGCACAACCAAAAAACCTTAATTTTTCTCACCCCAAATCTACAAACAACCCATCATAATAGAAAACCCAAAACCCTTAGAACTAAAATAAACAACCTAAAAACCCTTCATATCTTGCCATGTCTTTCATGCTCTCATGCATTTGTATAGATTCAAACTTAATCAACATTTTCTCAACCTAGGGTTATAACAAAAAATATCCAACCATGAAAGCTCTGATACCACTTATATGGAAACTTTCAGCCATTGTATGACAATTTCCACTAACCCAAAAAAGATATTCATGCAAATAAGTACTCAAAATCTAAATGCAAGAGAATAGAAAACATACCCATCAAAGATGACACAAGATATACCCTGGGAAAACCCTCAAGAGGGAAAAACCTAGCCTCCAAAAGCATCCATACTCCATCATATTAATCAGCCATGAAACAAATACAAGAGTTAAAATGAACACTTCTGAAACATCAAGCCCTCCAATGCATTCCCATGTTTCCAAGCATGAATCCACACATCCCATGTCATGCTTCACAAATGCACTCTCAACAAGACTCAATAATGACAGCCAAACCAATCAGCGAACCTAAACCAATTAGTGAACCTTAACCACTACACATGTGTTTGCTTTTATAGACACAAGCTCACGCATAATACAACTAGTGGTAAGGTGAAACCATGTACCACAAAACCATGTGAATACAAACCACTAACCCCTTATTTAATATTGGGTACTAATACATCACATTATTTAATATTTCCCCAATATTAAATTATTATCACATGTCTCTCACACAAACAATAATAATACAATGTTACAATACAACATCAAGTGGACCCCAAATAATTACCTAGTGTGATTAACAACACCACAAAGGTGTATCACAACTAAATAATTATTTAATTACAATATGTAACAAATCATTTTATGCAATGGTGTATAGCACCATATCCCAACAATTAATTGGTACTCCAACTTTTTCTTAGCTTGCAAGTGTGTGACAAGCATAAAGTTTTGTTAGCAAAAAGATTGTCCTCTTTGAATAATAAGATACAATGACTCAAATACACCAAGCAATGAAGACAAATCAGTTACCAACAGCTTTGGAGACTGCTACTGGATTAGCGATCATCCTCTAAATTTTAGAGGTACAGCTCCCTCTTATGATCTTCAATGAATTGGAGGGACAGGAAATGAAAACCATGTTTGCTTTTAACCAAAAAGGAAAAAAGGAAAAACCCAATATCAGGAAGAATCTCGATATCAGATGCAAGATACAGATAATAAAATACATGCACAAAGACTAGCTTAACTTGTAAACCACAGGGAATTAAAATAATGGACTCAATATTATCTAAAAACAAAATCTATCATGAAGAAAATTGCATCACTTATACAAAGATAAGATATTGCATTAAGATGCTCTCAAACACAAAGATTTAAGAACCTAGATCAACTTCACAAACTAAATGCACAAAGACAAACAATGATTTCATTCACAGTAATAGCAAGAAAGTCTAAAATAAATATTAAGCTTTCAAAAATGATGTCTCTCCCCCAAATGAATAGAACATAGATCAGTTACTGCAATCCCACGGCCTTTAAAGAGGCTCATGTTTCATAGCAAAAAGATCCCTTATGTGGCTACAGATTACATATTTATAAACTCTCTTTTCGGCTTTTAGGTTTCCCCTAACTTTTGAAAATCCCTTCCCTGAAAGAAACTCTCTTTTCCAAAGTTTTTACTTTCAATTGGTTACATAACTGATTCTTTTAAAGAATCATAAGAATTTTGAATTTTTTGAAATTAAAATGCTCCAATTTTCGTCATCTGTCTCTAAGGTAGTGGATTAAAATACTTTTCATGCCACTCTACCATTCTTGTAACTGCCTCTCTGAAGTCTTTTCTTTATTCAAATTTGAAAGATTAAAAATTCATCTAAGAATTAGGCATACGTTTAGCCACATTTCAACAGCTCAACCTTTTAGCAAATGAGAGATGCACCATTTATATTTTATCACAAGGAAAGATGTTGCAATAATATCGTTGTTCCCTTCCCTTTGCATTATTTTGATTTGAGACCAAATTGGGATCAAATGATTGTGGATCTCACTTAGTCTTGTATCTAGATCATTGTTAACATATTTCTCCCCAAATAAAGTATACTATAGATCGGTCCTCCAATGGCACGATGAATTATAGAAGTGGGAATGACAATATATGGAACAAGCACTAGAGTTTGCTTCAAAACTTATCATAAATCAAAATCTAATACCAGTGCCTATGATAATAGAATGAGATAATCAGGCCTATGCAAAGAATCTCGATCCTCTATAATCATTGTTTCTCTCTTTTCTTTTTTGTACATTGCGAGATTGGTTATGCCATTTCTCATGTTGAGAATCTACAGTAACTTTATTAATTTTGAATAGGACTGTTCAATAGTCCTACCATAATTTTATTTGATCCAGTTTTACCTCTTTTATGAATGTAACTTCATGGTGACTTACATTCAATACAGTGTGCTTCAATAGGATCGATCCATTTAAAGAAATAATCTTCCCAAAAATGAGAAGCTCCAATGCAATAACTATTTAATCTATCAACGGACACTATGGTTTTGAATATCCTTCATATTTCAAGCCCAAAGATCCAAATTTTTCCTATACACACACACCATTTGAGCTAATGCATCCCTTAATTATAGAATCATCTTTGTTATGGTCCTTAATTGTAGGCTCATCATCCATATCAATTGGTGTAGTCCCAACGCAAGCAATCTATGAATCCTAATTTTGAGATGTTAACTTCGATTAGTAGAGAAAAGCTAGAAACAATCTTTATCAGTCACGGGCTCACAACTACTGAATTACTTGACCTACGAAGGGTGACTAGAGACCCAATAGTTTCTCCTTGAAAAACTGGTCCTTATTTATGTTTGAATGTATTTTAAATTGGGAATATTCATCATTGCAATTCATTAGAATATTAATATCTCCATGCTCAACTCTTTGCAAGACCAAACTATGTGACTGATTTAATGGATAAGATCATAGACAAAGTGGCTGAGAACTATAATCAACACCATTGAGCACAAATATCCTACTACTGAATTGTTCAATAATTGTCTTAGTAAATTTGTGTGACTCAATTCCACTCACAAATGCAATGACATAGTAAATAACAAGAAGCTTTAAGCCGACTTATCTCATACATAGAAGAATCCCAGGATCAAGCTCCTTATAATCATTAATTACTTTCAACACCCATTGTCGCCTTCTTTATAAAGTCAATATACTAGTTACACACTATTTGTTTTTGTTCTTCCATAATGTAATGCTTGGCGAGGTAATCTACTAGTAGCATATAAGGAAATTTTATTTGGCACAGGAATGAGGGGGTTATGTAACTTCAGGCGGAAAGTTACATAATTCTTCGAGAACACCACTAGAAGGCTTTTGAGTGGTTCGTGTAACTATGCAAAATGTTGCTCATGTTTGCATACTCAAACAAATGCCGCCAGCCAACAAAACATCTATTCTATTTTCCTTTGTTTCACTATTTCAATGGTTCACTATCTAACAAGAATCCGTAAAGGAAACTTTTTATCTCTTTTTGAAATAGAAGATCCTGCATCTTCTCTTACAATTTGAATTAACAATCACCATCAAATGAATTGAAATAACTTACATTAAGTTCCTTTCCTAAATTCTCTTTATATTAGTCGAGCTCACTAATAGACATTATTGCAGCTGATTTGAGTCTCCACCCGGTATTCAAAGGCATGTTGTTATTGTTGCTTCCATAATTGAATGTATTTCACACTAACAGTATCATCTGAGAGAAACCTTTGTCTTCACAAAAGGTCGATGAATGGAATAAAAATTGCAGCACGTTTGGCATCACTTGTATTTTCAATGAAGCATTTTTTTATATTGATTTCATAGACTCACATAGCCACCAAATTCATATTCTCAAGACTGTCGATAGCACCAACCAATAGTCTCTCGAATAGTTATGTAGTCTTCCATGAGAGCGAGATATCAATAATAGAATGAACCCTTTCTATCGTACTTTTGGTTCACTTGTATGTTTACACTATGATCATTTGATATGTATACTTAAAGGTCAATTTAAACACAAGACTTCTATTTGATAATGTGGCCATTTACCACAAACAGTGCACAATGAAAATCATATTTGAACATCCGTCATAGGGTCAATTGGTATTTTGGTAGGAAAAGTTTCAATTTTTTAATCCCCAAAAATAGGAGTAATAGTGGCTCTAATTGGGGACTGCATTTTCTACGGGAATGCAGAGAACTCCAGCATCTCTGAGATAGACTAGACCTTTTCCATTGGGAAGCAGAGTCAAAGAGCATGGATGAAAAGAGCAAAGCCAAAAATGAGACAACCCAAACAATTGGAAAAGGAAAAGGAACCTAAGACACCTACATGCACCCGAACTAGGTGCAACACACCCAACTCTCCCAAACAACTATGCAAACCCATTTACTGGTTGGGAAGAATAGATGCTAGTGTGAGAGAAAGGTGTATATCCATGAAGTACCTGCAAACACAGCATCATACTGAGGAGCATGAATGTGAAACTGAGATTGATGAATGATAAAAGCTCACGGAAATATGTGCCAAACAACCACCTTTTATCAAAAGCTTTTGGATCTTCTTGTGAGCCTTCTTGAATATCAATCCTATCTTTAACTAAAATTGAATTCGAACCAAATCCTTCTAAAGGAGACTAAAAACTCCTATCAAGAAAGGTAGTCTTGTTGATCTTGGTGGCAACTTCACCTTCTCTCTCTTGACTTGACTCATGTTTTCTTAGAGGCAACTATACATTTTCATATTTGTTGTTCAAATCATCTTCTTCCTCAACCTGCAAATGAGATTGAACAACTTCCTCTTCACATGTAAAGTTATCAATAGGCATCCTTAAATATCCACTTGAAATGTGAGTAGTATGGGGCTGAACATTCTTGTCAACATCACTCTTTTCATCTTCATTTATGCAACCATTTTTCATTACATCCATTTCTAAATCAGATTTAAAAAGAGGAGACTCAAAAATAGTATCATTTCTAACCTTTTCTTGCAGCTCTTCTTCATGATTTGGTGGAGGATCCTCCAACTTTGTATCATTTGGAAGAATATTTGATGCTTTAGATTTCTCAAAGGCTACAATAGAAGTTGTTAGACCACCAAAATTTGAATAAGAAGAAACATTATCATCTTCATCACTTGAATCACTTGTAGATTCATCTTCATGACTTGATGTGGGGACTTCACATTCCAGTTGTACATGTTTTGAGAAAAAAAATTGATGTATCACTACACCTGTTTGTATTATTAGAAATTTGTTCACATGCTGCAATAGAAGGTGTTAAATTACCAAGGTCTAAACATGAATAAATCTGACCTTCCTCATCATTTGGAGCATTAGTAGATTCACCTTTACTTTCTTCATAATTCAAACCATGTACTTCAACCCTTCTTTCAATATTTGAACCAATTTGATAATTTCTTGAAAAAATTATTCATCAAAAAATGTGAGATTGGTGCATTCAAATGAAGAAGACAAATGTTTTACCTCTTGTGGTTGCACTTGATTAGGAATATTTTCAACTTTCTTTGCTATCCAAAGCCTGAATAATATTAAGTCATCTTCAATACTAATGGCCTCTTGTTGTGCAACTTTGATGTCACTTACCTTGCTTCGCTTTAGGAGAAAACCAACATCCGGGTGTAATGTTGCAATAAAAATGACCAACTGAATCTCTTTGCTCGGCTGAATATTATCAGGAATTCCCATTAAGTAAAGGTTAAATTGATCAATAAAATCTCTCATAATTTCATCTTCTCTCTTTTTAATATTGAAAAATTGAGATAAAAGTGCAACTACATCAACTCTTGATTCAAATCTCCCAAGAAATTTCTTCTTCATGATGTCCCAATTAGTAATGCATCCCATTTCTAAAGACTGGAACCAACATGCAACAACTCTAATTAGGAACTCAGCGAGTAACTGAACAAATAATTTTTCTTCATTTACCCCCAAGATTCCATAAGCTGCTGTGAAGGCTCGAATGTGATCATCAACAATTTGTGAGTTTTCTCCATTGAACTTTGGAAAATGTTTTCGTGAACCTTCAAGTAGGGTTGAATATTGTGGCAGCGATAAAGGTCTAAATTGGGTGCACCATGGTCGTGGTGAAACCAATGCCATAATGCAGATTTAAAAAGAAGAAAGGCTAGATCTTCTACCAAAAATGTTTTTTGGGCAAGTTCCATACTATAGAGTCGCCAACCTCCATCCTCGTGGAGGTACCTTCAGATTTCTGAGAAAAGAAAATATGGGAAGACATTGGTACTTCAATTCCTTCCCCAACAGAGTTGCCAAAATTTTTTTAGTAAACCAACTGTCCTCTTCGAATAATAAGATACAATGACTCAAATACGCCCAACAATGAAGACAAATCAGTTACCAACAACTTCAAAGATCACTATTGGATTAGTGATCGTCCTCTGAATTTTAGAGGCACAACTCCCTCTTATGATCTTTAATGAATTAGAAAGGATAACAAATGAAAACCATGTTTTCTTTTAACTAGAAAGCAGAAAAGGCCAAACCCAATATCAGGAAGAATATCGATATCAGATGTAAGATACAAATAATAAAATATTGGCACAAAGACCAAGTTAACTTGTAAACCACAAGGAATTAAAATAATGAACTCAATATTATCTAAAAACAAAATCTATCATGAAGAAAATTGCATCACTTATACAAAGATAAGATACTACATTAAGACGCTCTCAAACACAAAGATTTAAGAACCTAGATCAACTTCACAAACTGGATGCACAAAGACAAACAGTGATTTCATTCACAATAATAGCAGCAAAGTCTAAAATAATATTAAGCTTTCAAAAATGATGTCTCTCCCCCAAATGAATAGAACACAGATTAGTTACTGCAATCCCACAACCTTCAAAGAGGCTCCCATTTCACAGCAAAAAGATCCCCTCTATGGCTACAGATTACATATTTATAAACTCTCTTTTTGGCTTTTAGGTTTCCCCTGACTTTTGGAAATCCCTTCCCCGAAAGAAACTTTCTTTCCCAAAGTTTTTAATTTTAGGTGGTTACATAACTAATTCTTTTAAAGAATCATAAGAATTTTGAATTGTCTGAAATTAAAATGCTCCAATTTTCACCATATGTCGCTAAGGTAGTGGCTTAAAATACTTTTCATGCCGCTCTACCGTTCTTGTAACTTCCTCTCCAAAGTCTTTTCTTTATTCAAATTTGAAAGATTAAAAATTCAGCTGTGAATTAGGCATGTGTTTAGCCACATTTCAACAGCTCGACCTTTCAGCAAATGGGAGATGCACTGTTTATATTTTATGACAAGAAAAGATGTTGCAATAATATCGTTGTTCCCTTCCCTTTGCATTATTTCAATTCAAGACCAAATTGGGATCAGATGACTACGGCTCTCACTTAGTCTTGTATCTGGATCACTGTTAACATATTTCTCCCCAAATAAAGTATACTGTAGATCGATCCTCCAGTGGCATGATGAATTATCGGAGTGGGAATGACAATATATGGAACAAGCACTAGAGTTTGCTTCAAAACTTCTCATAAATCAAAATCTAATACCAGTGTCTGTGATAATGGAATGAGATAATCGGGCCTATGCAAAGAATCTCAATCCTCTATGATCAGTGTTTCTCTTTTCTTTTTTGTACATTATGAGATTGGTTATGTCATTTCTCATGTTGAGAATCTACAGTAACTTTATTAATTTTGAATAGAACTGTTCAATAGTCCTACCATAATTTTATTTGATCTAGTTTTACCTCTTTTATGAATGTAACTTCATGGTGACTTACATTCAATACAGTGTGCTTCAATAGGATCAATAAATTTAAAGAAATAATCTTCCGAAAAATTAGAAGCTCCAATGCCATAACGATTTAATCTTTCAACGGCCACTATGGTTTTGAATATCCTTCATATTTCAAGCCCAAAGATCCAAAATTTTCCTATACGCACACACCATTTGAGCTAATTCATCCCTTAATTATATAATCATCTATGTTATGGTCCTCAATTGCAGGCTCATCATTCATTTCAATTGGTGTAGTCCCAACGCAAGCAATCTATGAATCCTAATTTTGAGATGTTAACTTTGATTGGTAGAGAAAAGCTAGAAACAATCTTTATCAGTCGCGGGCTCACAACTACTGAATTACTTGACCTGCGAAGGGTGACTAGAGACCCAATAGTTTCTTCTTGAAAAATTGGTCCTTATTTATGTTTGAATGTATTTTAAATTGGGAATATTCATCATTGCAATTCATTAGAATATTAATATCTCCATGCTCAACTCTTTGCAAGACCAAACTATGTGACTGATTTAATGGATAAGATCATAGACGAAGCGGATGAGAACTATAATCAACACCATCGAGCACAAATTTCCTACTACTGAATGATTCCATAATTGTCTTAGTAAATTTTTGTGACTCAATGCCACTCACAAATGCAGCAACATAGTAAATAACAAGAAGCTCTAAGTTGACTTATCTCATACATAGAAGAATCCAGAGATCAAGCTCCTTATAATCAATAATTACTTTCAACACCCACTGTTTCCTTCTTTACAAAGTCAATATACTGATTATGCATTATTTGTTTATGTTCTTCCATAATGTAATGATTATCAAGGTAATCTACCAGTAGCATATATGGGAATTTTCTTTGGCAGACGAATGAGGGGGTTATGTAACTTCAGGAAAAAAGTTACACAATTCTTCGAAAACACCATTGGCGGGCTTTTGAGTGGTTCATGTAACTACGCAAAACTTCGCTCATGTTCGCATACTCAAACAAAATGTCGCCAACCAACAAAACATCAATTCTATGTGCCTTTGTTTCATTGTGTTAGTGGTTCACTATCTAACAAGAATCCACAAAGGAAATTTTTTATCTTTTTTTGAAATAGAAGAGCCCAAATCTTCTCTTGTTGTTTGAATTAACAATCACCATTAGATGAATCGAAATAACTTGCATTAAGTTTCTTTCCTAAATTCTCTTTATATTAGCTGAGCTCACTAATAGACATTATTGCAGTTGATTTGAGTCTCCACCCAGTATTCAAAGGCATGTCTTTATTGTTGCTTCCACAATTGCATGCATTTCACTCTAACAGTATCATCTGAGAGAAGCCTTTGTCTTCACAAAAGGCTGATGAATGGAATAAAAATTGCAACCTATTCGGCATCACTTGTATTTTCAATGAAGTATTTTTTTACATTGATTTCATGGACTCACATAGCCACCAAATTCATATTCTCAAGACTGTCAATAGCACCAACCAATAGCCACTCAAATAGTTAGGTAGTCTTCCATGAGAGTGAGATACCAATAATAGAATGAATCCTTTCTATTGTACTTTTGGTTCACTTGTAAGTTTGCACTGTGATCATTTGATATGTATACTTAAAGGTCAATTTAAACACAAGACTTCTATCTGATAATGTGGCCATTCACCACAAACAATGCACAATTAAAATCATATTTGAACATTTTTCATAGGCTCAATTGGTATTTTGGTAGGAAAAGTTTCAAATTTTTAATGGCCAAAATAGGGGTAACAAGTTTGAATATTTGGATGTGTTTCTATATATTGTGTATCTAATGAGATGTCTTTTATTGGAAGTATTTTTTTATGTTTGGGTTGATGCTTGAATGGATGGCTATATTAAAATCCACTTAAACTATAGTCAAGATCTCAAAGTGGAACTTATTTTATGTTTATTTCCTTACTTGAGATAGGCTAAGTTCTCAAGAAAAGGGGTGTGGATGCAAAATATACCTTTGGATCAAGGTGAAATAGTTTGATTGATATTATAAGTGCTTAATTTAGAAATTGAAATAGAACCAAATGCAATACAAAATACTCTTCTCTAAACTATCACAAATCTCAGATAGAGCTCAACAATAAAAGAAAAACAAGATAACAACACAAGTGATAAACTCAAAAGTTACCATAAACCTCCATTGTTGAATGATTTGATCCTTGATGTATTGGAATGTGGATGCTCTCTTTGCTTGAATATAACCAAATTGATAACATGTACCTAGCTTGAATGATAATGGATTAGAATGAGGGATGAAGTACTTGAATTTATAGATTTTGGGAATGAGAATGGCCAAGATCTAATTGTGAGATCAAGGGTGGAGAATGGTTGAGAGGAATTCCCTAGGATTTAGGAAAGGATGAAGGGTGGAGATGAAGGTAGTTAGAATGTGCATAGATAGGATTAAATTACCAAATTTAGTAAGTGGTTGTGAGGATGAGGGACATTAGGGACATGTGCACCTAAAAGGGCTATAACTTTGGGATGCATTGAGAGAATTAGGGGACCATAAGGACAAGTGTTCCTAGGTGCCAATTTTTTTGGAATGTGTTGATAAAATAATGGGAGCACAAGGATAAGTGTCCTTAGATCCCCATTATTCTTGGAAATTGTTGAGGGAATATAGGATTTATTAAATAATATTATTATTTAATTATTTTAGCCACATGAGTGAGATGAATAATAGGTGGGATATGTGATTAATTAATTATTTATTGTGATGAGATGGAAAAGGGTGGTTAATTTATGATTATTTAATTAAGTTATGGAGTTTAGGTGAAATGGATATGTGTTAGGTTAATTGGAACTGGGTGATGGGACATAGGTTTAGGTGATGAAATTGACTAATTAGAGATTAGGTGACAAGTTTAGTGATGATGAATAGTTAGGAAATATTTTAGGTGTCTACATTTTGCCCCTCTTTGATACAATGCAAATAAGTGTCATTGTGTCAAAGAAGAATCAAAAGTAGGATGGGATGGAATGAAGCTTCAATGGCAAGTTTCTTCAGTCGCTTAGGGATGATGATGGAAGTGATGCCACCTCGAGAGGATTGTTGGGTGAAATAGAACCTGATAGGTTTCTTGAAAAGACGATGAATGATAAAAATATGTGTCATGAAGGATTAAAAGATGAATTAAGAGAATTCAAATTGGGATGATGTACATGCCATGAACATAGGACTAAATGATTGATTAAGGATTGGGCATTTAGACTAATGCCACTAGGATGATTGGATTGAATTGGCATGGATGTACATGTTTGATGATGAAATCTGACAAGAATGTAATGCAACAAAATGACACATGATTGGGATTATAAATAAATTATGAGATAAAACAATGTAATGGATGAGGAATACATGTCATAGTAACTTCATGTGCAAGGAGCAACCTTTATTTTGTTGTAACACTTAAATTTATGCATCATGATATAAGAGACCATGATGACGATAGACCATGTGCATATGGACTAATGCATAAATAAAGAAGTTGCAAATAGAATAGTGATCCAATAGACATTTCATTAGAAACCCATCATATAAATGATGAAGGAGAACATGATGGTGTGATTGGTGGATCACTAAGATTAGAAGAAGCATAAAACATAAATCAAAAATAAAAGGCAAAACAAAATCAAAGGAAATGAAAATAGTGTAGTGATCCAAGGAACACAATATCATAAACATGCCATCATATGAATAATTAAGGTGACCATGATGATGTGAGATATGGTACACTAAGACTAGATACAATAAACACTAAAAAATTTAAAAATAAAGAGGAAAAGCAAAAAATCAAAAGATACAAACTAATACAAATAGACCAAGACAAGGACAAGCAAGCAATTAAAGAAAATCATGCAAATAACATAAGTTGGTATCTAATGAACTGTTGAAGCCATGGGCGGATGGTTAATGAGTAGATCTCAAACAAGGATTGAATTTTGAATTGATGGGATGATGGATGGTGATAAAAGGGTCATGCCTCAGTGGGTATATACACATGGACCATTTCCAAAGAAGTGTCAGCAAGGGGATGCCAAAAAGTAAGCACAAAATCAAGGAAAGGGTATGAATAGAATGGAAGGGAAATATGGGGAAGGAAAATGGGGGGAAGTGTTGGTACATTGAGAAATATCATGAAAGGGGATAATATGAGTAGGTGATGTATGTGGAGGTGATAACAAAAATGTATGGAATGTGTTGGATGGGTAAGGGACTTGAGTGAACAATCCAAGGGAAGGGATGTAATGGGATGTGAAACATAGAAAAAGGGAACACTAAGTTTAATGCACAAAACCTAGGATTAATCTCTTCCTTTTTCAAAATTTCATTAAGAATGGAGATCAACAAGGTGAATAGATTGGATTTCAACCATGAAGGTGAGTCAATCAAACCTGGATTTGAATTATTGAGGCCTTGAAAATGGACTGGAAATTATTTGGAATGATTAACCTAATTAAGCTATATGACCTAATATGATAAATATATTATTTTAGAAACACACTGACTGAAACAATAAATTGCAAGCAGATCTGAGAAGTATTGAAGATTGTGCACCTGTCATAAAAAGTTGGATCCGGCAAGTAGAGGACTCAAACGCCTAGGGGCATATGGGTCCCTAATAGGGGTCCTGATGCATAACAGGGGTGTACAATGTTCCAACACACTCAAACAACCACTCTTGAAAATCTTCAGTCATCAAACAATGGGCTTTCCTTCACAAACCACCATTATTGCTTGTAGCCTTTCAAAAAGGCCTTTTTGGGAATAACCTCTGGAGCAGGCCTGATCAACATAAATGGTGACCCATTTCAGATACCCATTTGTCTCTTCATACACATATCTCAAAATGAGGTAGGGTTCCTTTGTACAGAAAGGCTCAAAACTGGATGTCCTCCTTTTGAATAGGCCTAATTGGGGCAATTAGGCTTGATAAAAATTGGATTTCTAGGTTCTAGGGTTTTTTCTCTTATTCTAACACTTCCAACACATCATTCATGGCCTCAACAGACTACTCCTTCCTCCTAGATCATTTTACAATGGTCTTGCAACAAATTTCCCAAGTCTTTAGGGTTCTTAGGTCTTATACATGAAGATATCAAACCTTCAAGCATCTCCACACTTGCCAAATTCCCTCTCCCACCTCTGCAACTTTGAAACATCAAAATATTCCATTCCACCAAGTTTGAAGAATTTCTACTGGTGGAATGGAGAGTTAAGCATTTTTCTTGTTCACTAGTTACCCTACCTAGGGTTTCGACCAGTCAGGAAAGAAATGAGCACAACTCCCTTAATACTTAATGAAATTACATGTAATCAAAAGAAAAATGAAGTGGATTCAACACACTTTCATCTCCAATTTGTCTCAAACTAGTACGGGGTCATACAAATCCATACCACACCAAATAGCAGCAAAGAATGTTCAGAAAATGCAAAAATAGAATTGTTATTATTGCTTCAACTCCAAAAATTTATCAACCAACCTTCCTCAATGATGATACAAGGATTTTTAAAGAATTTCCAACCATTTTCCAGTGTTCACTAACCACATTTCAAATCATGATCTAACAAAACATCATTATGTCCCAAAAAGTGCAAAAAGTTGCTTGACAACATTATGCAACTTTGACAATTTTTGCATTCAGACCCTACCTTGCACCTACAAACTCAACCTAGATTCCAACTGACATGAAATGGTATAAGAATACCTTATTACATGAAAATAACACAAAACAAATAAAAATGCTACTTCTTGACCCTTGGAAACATGTAACCCTATGGGTGCCCCTGCACCATACAAGAAAACAGGCCTATTGTCTTTTTTAGTGAAAAATTGAATAAAGCTAAAAAAAGGTATTCTTCCTATGACCTTGAAATGTATGCAATGGTGCAAGAATTAAAGAAATGGAGACATTATCTACTTCCTAAGTATTTTATAGTGTATACTGACAATCATGCCCTCCAATTTTTGAATAGTCAAGATAAACTCAATCATAGGCATGTGAAATGGGTTGACTATTTGCAAGATTTTACTTTCACCATTAAGCATAAAAAGGGGCAATCTAACAAGTTGGTCGATGAATTGAGTAGAAGGACTCTCATGGTGTAGGAGATTCAGTTACAAAGCACGGGATTTGACTCTTTAAAAGGTATGTATCTTGAGGATGTTGATTTTAAGGACATTTATGCAAGTTGTAGGCAACCTTGTAGCAGCAATAATGAGAAATGGCTTGATTTTCTGATCCAAGATGATTTTTTATTCAAAGGGGCACAAATATGTATTCCTAAATGTTCAATGAGGGATAACTTGATCAAAGAAAAGCATAGTGGTAGCCTTGTAGGTCATTTTGGTCTTGATAAGACCTTAGAGCAGTTGAAGAGGCACTACTATTGGCCAAAAATGAAAACTGATGTGAGGAACTTTGTTGAAAAGTGCACTATTTGTCAAAGGTCTAAAGGATCTAGCACTAATGCATGGTTATATCAACCTCTTCCCATTCCCAATAGGCCTGTGGAATCAATTAGTATGGATTTTGTGATGGGTTGCCTAGGACACAAAGAGGTTTTGACTCGGTGTATGTTGTTGTGGACAAGTTTTCTAAGATGGCTCATTTTATACCTTGTAAGAGCACAAATGATGCTTCATACATAGCAGGTCTCTTCTTCAAAGAGGTGGTAAGAATCCATGGTTTTCCTCTTAGCATTGTTTCAGATAGGGATAGAAAATTTGTTGGTCATTTTTGGAGAACCTTGTGGAAGAAACTTGGTACTAATTTGAGTTTTATTTCTACCTATCACCCTCAAAATGATGGGAAGACTGAAGTGGTGAATAGGATCCTTGGAAACCTCCTAAGATGTCTAACAAAGGAGCATTCAACACAATGGGATCTGGTTTTTCCTCAAGCAGAGTTTGCATACAATGACTTGGTGAACAAGAGTGTTGGAAAAATTCCTTTTGAGATTGTTTATGGTTTGTAGCCTAGGGGTGTGTTTGAGTTGAGGGATGTCTATGGAATGGAAAGGAGTGTTGAAGGTGAAAAATTTTTAGTTGCTATGCAAGAGATCCACCAACAAGTCAAGGATAACCTTCAAAGGAGTGTAGACAAGTATAAACATAATGTTGATCTAAAGAGGAGAGAGGTTCACTACAAGGTTGGAGACTTGGTTTTGGCCCATTTGAGAAAGAAAAGGTTTCCTAAGGGGTAATACTCTAAACTACAAAGGAAGAAGATAAGGCCATGTAAAGTGGTGCACAAGTTTGGAGAGAATGCATATGAAATAGAACTTCCTCCTGGTGTTGCCATTTCTCTTATTTTTAACATTTCTTATCTTTACCCTTATAAAGGGGATGTTTTTGTAGGTGCTAATGCAGGTTCATCAGTTCTCTCATATGAGGAATGGGTCAGAAACCTCCCACCAAGCCAGCCTTTGGAGTTGGAATGAATTTTGGACAAGAAGGAACTCAAGAAGACTAGGAACAAGGTCTATTACCAATATTTGGTCAAATGGTGAGTTCTTCCTATGGAGGATGCATCTTGGATGACTAATGATGATATTGTAAAGCATGGTTATATAGTTGCAGGTCTGTCCTCAAGTGGAACTTGAGCTTTCTTTCCCTTGGGAGTATGGTGCAAGGGCACCCAAAGGGTTACATGCCTCCAAGGGTCAAGAAGTGGCATTTTGCTTTGTTTTGTGTTGTCTTCATGTAATAAGGTCTTCTTAGACTATTTCCTATCAGTTGGAGTCTAGATTGAGTTTGTAGATGCAAGGTAGGGTCTGAATGCAAAAATTGTCAAAGTTGCATAATGTTGTCAAGCAACTTTTTGCACTTTGTGGGACATAATGATGTTTTGTTAGTTCATGATTTGAAATGTGGTTAGTGACCTTTGGGAAATGGTTGGAAATGTTTTAAAAATCCTTGTATCATCATTGAGGAAGGTTGGTTGATAAAATTTTGGAGTTGAGCAATAATAACAATTTTGTTTCTACATTTTTTGAATGTTCTTTGCTACTATTTGGTGTGGTACGGATTTGTACGACCCCATATTGGTCTAAAACCAATTGGAGATGAAAGTGTAGTGAATCCATTTCCTTTTCCTTTTTATTTCATGTAATTCCATTAAGTATTAAGGGAGTTGTGCTCATTTCTTTCCTGACTGGTCGAAACCCTAGGTAGGGTAACCAATGAACAAGAAAAATGCTTAACTCTCCATTCCACTAGTAGAAATTCTTTAAACTTGGTGGAATGGACTATTTTGATGTGTATTTTGATGTTTCAAAGTTGCATAGGTAGGAGAGGTAGTTTGGCACGTGTGGAGATACTTGAAGGTCTGATATCTTCATGCATCAGACCTAAGAACCCTGGAGACTTGGGATATTTGTTGCAATACCAGTGTAAAATGATCTAGGAGGAAGGAGTAGTCTTTTGAGGCCATGAATGATGTGTTGGAAGTGTTATAATGGGATAAAAAACCCTAGAACCCATAAATCCAATTATTATCAAGCCTAATTTCCCCAATTAGGCCTATTCAAAAGGACGACAATCAGTTTTGAGCTTTTATGTACAAAGGAACCCTACCTTATTTTGAGATATGTGTATGAAAAGTCAAATGGGTATCTGAAATGGGTCACATTTTTTGTGGATCAGGCCTGCTCCAGAGGTTATTCCCAAAAAGGCCTTTTTGAAAGGCTACAAGCAATAATGGTGGTTTGTGAAGGAAAGCCCATTGTTTGATGACTAAATATTTTCAAGAGTGGTTGTTTGAGTGTGTTGGAACATTGTACACCCCTGCTCTGCATCAGGTCCTAAAACTGATTTTACACTCCTCTGATGCTAGATTTGACCTTCTATTTTCTGGTTGTAGGGTTATCAAAATGTTGTCATATAATTTTGTAGTTGAGTTTCAATGGCTTGACAAGATTTAGGGCTTTGAATGCAACAATGAATATTTTTTCTTCTATCTTCCTTCAATCCTCTTCAAACCTATAATCTACACATTCAAAGAGAAGGAAGGCTCACCTCAGTCAAACCCCGTGTAAGTGTTTTCGCTTCCACAATGGCAATGTCAATGATAGAAATGATAATTGAAAGGAAGGAATGATGAAATAATGAAATGCTACAACTCACCACCCTTTAATGGCTTCCCTGAAGGATGAAATTCATGCACATCATCTCAAGGATTTGAATCTTGCTTGCTTGATTTGCTTGAATGCTTTGGACACCTACAAAAAGGGTTAGCCTTCACAAAACATGAGCACACATAAACTTTGACATGATGTTGGATCTTGAATTGCTACAATAAAGCTTTGAAATACTGCTCTTGACTTGCTCAATAGTACTCTTGATCATAAGTTTTCTAATATATTCACTTAATGCTCAAATGATGAAAAGACTAGGTATTTATATGCAATTGTTCTAATTTCCCAAAAAATAGATCCCAAAAGCCAACACTTGAAATTTGAAGTATGAATGTTAAAATGCCACCAACAAGATATTAAAAATTGGTCCCTGGTAGAATAGAGGGACCCATATGCCCATGGGTGTATGGGTCCCAACCCTATCTTCTAGGAATTTTAGTGGCAGGATCAAAACATTAATTATTTTCATTTATTTAATGCTTGCAATCCTTTAGAAAATGGTAA
Organism: Sequoia sempervirens; assembly: GCA_007258455.2. NCBI lineage: Eukaryota > Viridiplantae > Streptophyta > Pinopsida > Cupressales > Cupressaceae > Sequoia > Sequoia sempervirens. Next base: position 44,624,026 of record VDFB02168118.1, read on the forward strand.
AATAAAGCCTTGGAATGCATAATTTAGGAAACTAGGGACTTAATTAGGTCCAATAAATTAAGGGGGAAAAAATATAATGTGAAATTGTTAAGGGTGACAATTCTCAACACTACATTTAGCCCACTTTACTGAGAATATGAACTTGTGCTAAGACTCACACTAAAGTAGAAAAACATATGTAAAGAGGGGTCCAATTGTCCAAATGTTGAAGAGGTAGGATGAAAAAGGATTGAGGTAGATGGCTAAGCCCCCAAGATCTAAGATCTCATGAAAAACCAACATAGGCACAAAGGAACACACTCGTGTATGATATGTAACAAGACAGCATACACTAACATACAATGTCAACAAAAAATACAAAAAGAGGGTATGGACCAACAAGTTGTATTATGCTAGGACCCATACAAAAGGAATTCATGACTCACACAATAGCAAATTCTGATATTTTCTAGGTGAATCATAGGACTGTTTTTCACTAGGTGTGTACCCATTTCAACCATACCAAGAGTTATACTCCCTGATAAATTTGATAAGGTGCTATGAAATGATCAAAATGCCATGCCAATGCAACACTAAGTTTAACGCCTGTGAACAAAGTGAAACAAAGAAAATGTCAATGTCAACACACCACTAATTCCAATGCCTATGAACAAAGTGAAGCAAAAATAATGCTAATGTATGCCCCCACTTTAAATAAATTGTAAAACACAATGTTGTGAGCAATTACTTTAAAGTATAAAAATGATAAATTCCAAGTGATAAAAGGATCACAAGAGTTTATTTGGAAATCCCTATACCAATGATATGTTTCCAAATAAAGCTACATCATGATAAGGGGTTGCCCCCAAATTCCATGCAACAAACAACATAGAATACATGAAAACACAAGGGATCCATAGATTTGGGGCCAGTATACATTTTTGCTATAGTGATATTATAGAGCTCAAAACTAACATCATTCCCCAAATACTTATGGAAGAACAAACACAATGGAGGAATGACACATAGAGAGAGAGAGAATACAAGCAAAATTTTGGGTCAACATGGAAGAGACCTGAATGTCTCAATGCCTTGCATCTTCCCCAAAAGGAAAACACAAGATAAAAAGAGATAAAATTTATGACATATAGAAGAATGGAGATACAAATAGAAGAATGTCATGACAATTTCATTTCCTTTGTATCCTTGCACCAATAGAGCAACAAGGGTCATCCAAATAAAAATCACAAACATAAAGACACACCAAGCAACACAACACAAGAGATCATATCACATGCAAGCAAACACAAAGAACACATAAGACAAACATAAAAGAGTATCACACATGCAAGACAACCTAAAGCAGGTCGTTTGCATCCCAATCTTTCTCATCATAAAGGAAAGGCATACAACTAGCTAAAGGGACTACAACAAGTGTTGTGCTAGGAGCATCTTTAGGTGCAATACATGGTGGATCACTCTCATTAGGAGGATCATCATGGTTTTCCCATCTAAATTAATTTGATTTGAGAATAAAAAATTAATCTCATTATGCACCTCCTCATCAATTTTAGAAATTTCCTCTTCATCCAAATTGATTACAATGGGAGGTTTGATGACAATTGCAGTTGAATTTTCTTATTTCACTTCTTGCTTTGATTCCATGTCTTGTTTTGGTGAAATTTGTATTTCTTTTATAGTTGTTTCCATAAGCATTGAATTATCATGCACTATTTTATTCTTTTCTTCCAAATGACTAGCAATAGCATGATGTCTTTTCCTACTCTCTTTAGCATTTTGGTTTCTTCTTTCATTGTTTTCAATTTGTGACAGGGTAGGAGTGGGTTTCTCAACCATTGGTTTCTTTTCTTCCCTTAAGGGAGTAACTGAAGCAACCATTGAGGGTTGGGAAACCAATATCTCTTTAGGTCTATACACTTGTTTTATCTTTGGAGACACCAAAGGAATCATGTGGTTGTCTCTTGGTCTTTTATAGAATATGGGTGGAGGAACTGCAACAATTTTCCTTGGTTATTTGGAAGGCTCTTTGGTTCAAGCATAGGTTCATTCATAACTAGTGGGGAGCAAGAAATAACCATGGACCTATCATTCTCAGGAATATTGCTAAGAGATAGCTTTGTTATGCACATTGCCTTGAACTTTTGGTATGAGTTGAAAAAAAAATCTTCATGAGGCTTTATAGGTTTCATAGGTTGAGGCCAAAATAAATCCAATGAAAACTCCCATGAGAATATAAAGGATTAAACCCACTATGATGTACTGTAAATATCTCATTTTCAAAAGGGAGCTTTATCCACTTGTGAATAACCAACGGGGTGACATTCATGGAGCATATCCATGGGTAGCCTAGTTTCACATGGAATTGGTTTGATGACGGGATGATAGAGAATGAGACATCTAATTGCTTTGGTCCAACTTTTAGAGGAAGAGTGATTGAACCTATCGTAGGGAAAGCAAAACCATTATGAGTTTTATACATACTTTCGATTGTTCATAAGAATCTTGATAAAGCTCTTGTACTAACAAGAATTCCTCAGTGATCACGTTCTCTACACACACAAGATTAATGAGTATTCCTTGCACAAGTTTTTCATTGATACGACCGACAATATAGAGAGGACCATTGGGTGCATGTCTAGGTGCATCACTATTGGTGAAATAAATGTCAAGTAACACAATGATTTGGCCCTTACGAGGTTGAACATCTATTAGACCAACCACACAATCTACTTCCTTATCTTCATTATCATCATTTATGTCATCACTTATATCATCATTCTTATCAACATTCATCTCATCATTCTTAACATCACAAGCTTGCACAAAGTTGAATGAATGGATGGGCATTGGGTTGGTAAAAAACTGCAAGTTTTGGTTAGGTGAGGTGATAGAATTATTCCCTTGATCATTAACACCACCCAACTGGATGTGATTAGAATCAATGAGGTCTTGAACTTGATGTTTAGGACACATGCATCATTTTGTATCATGTCCACTTGTGTGATGATATTGACAAAAGGAATTTGGATTGAAGTTTGGAGGTAAAGGTTTGGTTGTGTCCACAGGTTTAAGAAGAGGCAATTGGATTAGGTTCTTACTCAAAAGTTGCAACATGATCGAATAGAGAGTGTCAGGTAACTGGGTGAATTTATTCTCTTTTGGTCTAAATTGGTATGGATTTGGTCTTATGGCAACAACTTGAGGTTCAATGTGGTTGGTTGTTTGAGGTGTATGAAACTTGATAAAAAAAAAAAAAATTGCTTCTTGAATGGTTGTGTAGACGCTCAAATTATTAACATCAATTCTTCTATTAATCAAATAAAGTAATTTATTAGATTAATTCACTAATGTCCATCATGTTTAATTAAATAAATCAATTTGTTTAATTAAATCCCCAAATTCCTCTTATTTGATTAAATAAATCAAATAATTTGAATCATATATCATAAATTCACTAACCCACTCAAAGTTAATTAAATTATGAATTAATTAACTATAATCACTTTCTAGTCATCCTCTAGTTATTAACTCCCCAAGAGTTAAATCAACCCCCGATTAAATAACCCACTTGCACATGAAAATCAATTCTTTTAATTATCTAGTAATTCCTCTATTTATCCTCATAAAGGCATATTCCAAGGAATATTCCTCCCAACCACCTCCTCATTCAATTTCCCTCCAAAAGTTTCAAAAACCTATCACATCGTCAATAACCTCTCATAAATTTTCAATAACTCCTCTTACATCTTCTCACATCTCCAACCACATTCAATAAATTATTCTTATAACCTTTCAAATCCTCAACCATTCTCATTTATTCCTCTTACATCCCCCTTTCCTCAACACATTTCCCAAAATCTGCTCCACTCTCACCTAATAAAATTGTGACAAATGTCACATTCCTATTGGATCCCATTTTATCCCACATTCACCAATTTATCTCATTCCTCAACCCTTGAGTTCTATAAATAGAAGCATTCTCTTCACAATATGGATCCACAACTTGAAGCAATATTACTATAGCCATTTTCACTGTTAGCAATCACCATTTTCATCACTTTTGAGCTTATTTTCATCATTTAGCATCAATTTCATACTTAGAATCATCTACAACATTGGAGCTTATCATTGGGATTGGGAAAGGGCTTCTTTCCACATCAAAGGAGGACCAATACCCCTATGGGATGAAGGTTTGATCAATTTAGATGAGTTTGCATGCTTTTGTGTTGTTTATTTAATATTTTCTTGTCTTTCTTGATTAAGAATCTCATAGGGATTGTTTTGTTTGGTTTTCTAACATAATTAACACTTGTTTGTTGTCTCTTGTTAGTTAATTGTAGATTAGACACCCACAGGTTGATAGTTGTTTTGAGGTACAAATTCAGATTTCTCATTATGAGCTAATGAAGATGCCTCTTCATACTGACTAATCAAATTTTGATATTCATGAAGTGTCATACACAAATGTATGAAGGATGGAAATTTCATTAATAAGATTTTATCCCTTATGTCGGTTTGCAAGTTGTTAATGAACACCCTTTAGATATTTGCATCAGGAAGAGTAAGATTGATTAGTGATAAAATCAACTGATAGTGGCTTATAAAATCTATGACCTTTTTGCCTCTCTTTTGTTTACATCAAATTAAATCAATTATGTTAATCTCAGGAACAATATTTACTTGGAAATGATTGAGAAAAGCATCAGCAAGATCATTAAATGAGTGAATTGAATTATTCGACAATGAACAAAACCATTCTAAAGTCATGTCTTTCAATGACCTAGGAAAGAGTTTAGCCAAGAGCTTATCCTCAAAAATGAAGTCACTACACAAGACTCTATATGCTAATATATGATTCCTAGGGTCTCCCTTACGATTATACTTTTCAAACTAGGGTATCTCTATGTTTTGTGGCATTTATGCTTTCAATATTTCAAATGACAATGGGCTCTTTTTAACATATTATGATGGTTTTCCATTTTGGAGAAACCCACCTGGAGAAACCCAACAGTCACTCATTTATCCTTTTTCTTATCTTTCATCATCTCATTCTAAGCGTCCATGTGTGGGAAAATAATATTAAATATTTATGTCCACATGCCATCTTTACTAGTGCTAGTGGAACCCATCACTGCTTATGCATGTAATATAAAAAATGGTGAGAATAAATATTACAAAATATTTTCCCAATACACCCTAAGTGCTTAGGGATACTTTCCAAGGATGTTGGAACCATGCAATGTGACATAGGGTTTACAAGGTAGATGGCACCTTAATCCTTACAATAGATATACATATGTATATATGTATACATATATATTTGTATCAACTTTTATATATTTTTACATCATTATCAACATGACCCCCTTTTTCCCAAAATCTTGATTTCTATTCCAATTTTAAAATTTAGGGTATACTTTAACATATACCTTCAATAATATATTAATCTTAACTATAATAAACTAAAATATTTTAACAAATCTCATACAATTTTTCTTCTATTCTCTTTTCTATTTTATAGGATAGTTTCCCATAGTCTTATACTTGCTCAATTGGCTAACCCATTATTCCTTTTGTTTGCGAGTAAAAACCAAGGATTTGAACTTCTATTAGATGTCATGTGAACATGTCTACGTGTATGTATATGTGTACTCATATACACCTACACATGCTCACATAATTCATGCCTAATTTACACAATGGTATTGAATGTGTTATATGCACTTGGTCCTATGATTCTATAATATAGTTATCCCCTTTATTGATAGAGCAATAAAATATAACTATATGTAATTATTTAGTAGTGTTACAATAAAACAATGATAAATTCAAATAGATATAATAGAGTATGAGTACTCAACTACACTACAATAGATAGGTACTTAATTGGAGATATATATGATAGAGTTAAAGTACTTAGCTACATTAAAGTGATAATATTAAATAAATAAGATAAATATATTCTTGGCTACATTGGCGTGCTAATATAAAAATATATAAAGGAAAAATATGTGCTCTTAGTTGCACTTGAGTGTTGATATACAAAGATATAGGACATAATATGTGCTCTTAGTTGATACAAAAATATATAAGACATAATATGTGCTCTTAGCTACACTAGAGTGTTGATATAAAATATATTTGACAAAGGGTTTATACTCAAAAGTATTATAATAGGTAAGAGATATTCATTACTTCACTTTATGGTTCCTCAGACAAGAAAGAACAACACTTTTATTTTCTTAAAAAAATATCACCTATTGGTTATATTCATATAATATAAAATTAGCATACTATTCTTCACTATAGTAATTAAATAAATTATTTTTGAACAAAAAAGTAATAAGTTATTGGCTTGATTGATTGGCTTCAAAAATCAACATATCATAAGGTTGTCTTAACACAAAGACATCCAAAAACAAAACAACAATTACTCTTGCATTCTTATGAAGAATAAAAGAAACCATGTCATCGACATCTTCATTAGAAAATAAAATCTTTCATGGTAGTCTTATGGAATTCAAGAAATAATGATTTCATGACCTATGATTTCCTCTATGACTTGTTATTTATCTCAACAACCAAAATACAACATAGTATTTTTTTATTTGTTGTTGGCAAATGGTTAAATTGATTTTTGGGTATTTTATACTCTACACATATTATATTTGTATGAACATGTGTATATATATTTATATACACACATGTATATGTTCACATAATATATTCATATTCAAGCATAATACAAGATTGGTAAAGAATAACTCATGGGAGATCTTAAATATGAACCCAAGAAAATGGTGCTACAAGCTATACTTACTAACAACTATAGAAAAGTTGATAAGAGAGATATAATAGAGCCCGTGTAATGGCTTGTACAACATTACATATCACAAAAATTTCACAAAACAACTCTTCTTTTTGAATTTTCCCTCTTTTCTTTTATACTTAAGATTTAAACAACCCTATGCATGAAACATATTCTAGCTAAAAAAAAAAGAGAGAAATCCACACTTGTGATTCAACCTTCTTTCCAAAAAATTCTTCCCTTCACACTCTCTCTCTCTCTCTCTCTCTCTCTCTCTCTCTCTTCCTCCTCCCAACTCCTCTCTTAATAACATCCCCCCCTTTAATTTATTTTATTTTCTCATTCTTCTACATCAAAAATGGCACATGCCATTACTTCCCTCTCATACTTCCACTTTAGTGAAGTTATTTCTCCACTCAAATTTATGTTGCCTCTACCTCCTTTCTAGGTGTTGATATGGAGTGATGGTGGATCAAAAGGTGCTACAATAAATATCAAATAAGATTAATTAATATTTGAATTTAATATTTTTAGCATTTTTTATAGTTAGTAGTATTTATATTATTTTCACATTATCCCAACTTAATCAAAATTAAAAAATTCATTAAAAAAAAACTTAGACAAAAAGAATGAACTCTCCTTCCCAACCAAGCACCTACTCATCTAATGATTAAAATAGGATAACCATGAAAAAACACAAACACACATCTAATTCCATAATCAAAATGCAATGAAAATTGACTTTTAACCATAAGTATTAGTTAAGCTAGTTACAAAGAAATTGACAAAGACAAAACACTATATAGAAGTAATATTTTGAACAATAGTGACACCTTATGTGTGTATAGCTAATTGTCAATGGTATGGTATGGTTACTCACTATATCAATATACCACTCTCTTTTTTTATGATGCTCTTCCTCCTCTTTTGGGAGGGGGAAATACTTTCCTACATTTAGCTCATCATCACAAAATAGTTTATTTGTAAAGCATGATCATACCATAATCTGATTACTAAACAAATATCACATTAATGATCAAACAAATAATTCCTAATTCTTATATTATCACATTGAGATCTATAACTAATCCTGCAATGAATCATAAATTTACATAGAAATAGTCAATGCAATATAACTATAGATTCACATAATTTTAAATCTATATTATCTAGAAATAAAAATAAGTTCCATAAAATCTCATTGTTGAAGTATTTTAAAATGGGGTGTGACACATATCCCAAGGATATTCTTAATGTTCTCTTTGTTGGAGTACGAAAACACTGAGAGGGGGGTGAATCGGTGTTTTAACAACCAAATTCAATTCAATTGTTTCCCATAACACATTGTTTCTTTGTTATAATTGGATGTTCAACTACTAGAATGTATTCAAATGTGATAGCCAAGAGTAGATACTTGAATAACATGAAAGTTCAAATGTTGCAAAGTACATAACTGAAATGGCAAGACTGAATTGCATGTGACATGAAAACCATATGAACCACAACACTATAACACAATGATTTATGAGTGGAAAACCCTCATAGGGATAAAAAACCACTCGAGAAAATTGCCTCACTGGCTTAATAAAATCCCACTAATTACAAAGCCTCACTGGCTACATAATATGCCTCATTGGTTACAAGTATGCCTCACTGGCAAATACAACTTTGACATTAATATTATTTTGTGAATAAAAGGAAAGAGTATAATCTATGTTTCATTACAAAGCATTTCTTGATTGTCTCATTTTTATTGGAGACTCAAGAACCTATATGTTTGTGTATCCACATACAACCAACACTTAAAGTGCATTCTCAGATTTTCAAAATAGATTGTTCATCAATGCTTTGAGCATAAACATAATAATGACTCTTTGGAGAGTGTATACACCTAAAATCGATCCAAATAATCAATTAATTAAATACTAGTTATTTAATTAATGAACCTCTTAATTCATCTACTTATAAATAAATTCTAAATTTATTTATATAGTTCACACTTTTCTAAATTCTTCATCTAAAATCACATTCCTCTAATTTAATTAAATAAAAAAATTCACATAATTTGTTTTATTTAACTAATAACCTTCTCATTAAATTCAAATGCCCAATTTGAATTTAAGCACATGTCTACAGCACTTTTTGCCTCATCCTCAAATGTCACATGTATTTAACTATGTCTAATATTTAAATTCCTAATTTGAATTTAGGCACATGTTGGACACTTGGCAATCTCACACACTTGATTCTCTCATACATTTGGCATGTTGCTTTTGGTCAAGGGAACATCCTCCATGATTCTTCCATCTCCACCGTTCATCTCTCATGTTTGAATCTTGACCGTTGATTGCTGCCACATCACAAGATGCTTTAGAAATCCTATAAATACAACCCTTTGTTATAGCATTTTACATCACATCTTTTAGCAAACTTATTATGCAGGAATAGCATTGGAGTATTTGGAGCATTCATAGTTGGAGCATTTAATATTGTTTTTCATTTAGCATTTAGATTTGCTTTATCATTTTAACTTAGAATCATGTCTTAGTTTACATTTGCATTTCCATTATCAATCTTAAATTTCATACAGCATTTAATATCATTATCATTGTATAATCTCCATTTTATCACAGCAGCATTAACATCATAGCATCATGGATTTAATCATATAGTTTCGTGTAGGAATTAGATTCTTACATTTTGAACAGCATCTCATTTCTCAAGTTGTCATTCTAACAATCATAGTGCACACATAAAATCTGAGAGCCAAAATGATTTAATGAATCCTTGAGAATAGAGAACAATGGAACATTTTTAGAGATTTGTTTTGCTGCAAATAGAGTAGTTTTATGATTCAAATATTTAATGTAATACGTATCATTGATGTTTGTGTGTCTTACTATTGATTTACTAACTCTCCCACATTTCACACACACACAGAGTATAAGTCTCATACCCATCAATCCTTTATGTATAGATAGATAACACCAAGAAAACTGCACTTCATTTCTTGACTATTTCAATTTCATTTGAAATCCAAGAAACTTTATTCTTGCATTTACAATACAATCAAGACTAAAATTTGTATTTTATAAATAGATCATTCAACACAGTCTATACACTGTCAAATAATGAGATTTGCAGAGTTATTGAACCATTTTCTTGAACCCCTTTCATCATGCTCAAGTCACATATTTATAGTGACCAAAAAAATTGGATGAAAAACACCAAACCTTTGTTACAGTGTGGCTGATCACAAGCCCTAAGTTTGTAACTACTTGCAAATGTTGTCAACAACTACACATAACCAACTTCAGGTGCAATTAGATGCCGGACAAAATATGCCATTGAAAAATTTCTATTGCAAACAAATCAAATCTCAACCTTAGACCATAACTTCCCGCTAGGCTGATTATTTAAATGATAGCCATAATTTTCTTAAAGCACTAAAAAATCACATTTTTTGGGTTGATAAACCCTTTGAAGGTAGACAACACAACTAGGGTTAAAATAAAATAAGATATCAAACAATGTTTGGTCAACACTTTACCATGGAATGATCAACATCAAAATACCTGTCTTGAAGCAACGTTTTGTAGCCTGCAGCCACTACATCCTTGCATCAATATCGCCATGACAAACTTGAAAGGATAGGTAACAAACAATAACCTCAATTTTGACCAAGAAACTTTGTGCAGTGCACTTTTTACAAAGTCCTCCATTTAGGGTTTTAAAGACAAACTTCAAATATTAAGATAAACTTTAATCAACTTCTAATACCAAACTTCAATGAATAGGACACAACCTCTACTCATAATACTAACTTTGTTAGACATGCATTTATACTGAACTCCTGTGTTCCCATTGACACCTTGCTAAGTGAGCCAAGAAATGCATAAAAGGATCTCTAATCATCAAACTCTCATCAGGATGAGGTGTACTAACATAACCTTGTGAACAAACTTGTATCAACAATACAATGGTTATTGTATGCATTCTTGACAACATCATGCACCTATTAAACACCAAAAATCATAGAACCAACATGATAGCACCATCAACTAATCAACTAAATAAGAAAATCTTGCAACCTTTGACATCAATGACAAACCATTTCAATGCCAACAAACTCCCCCTTTGGCATTGATGTCAACATAACCAATTTGTGCACCTATACTCATTGCTCCCCCTGTGACAAGATTCTCTTCTCCCCCTTTGACATCACATGACAAAGGAATCCATTGTGAGACTGACAAGCAATCCACAAGACATCGACCAATATCACTAACTTCCCCTTTGTTAAGGCAGCAAACACAAAATATCAAGTGTCAAGTACCAACTATGTTGTCAAAGCAGCAAACCTGGAACAATATTCCATTCACTTCCTTAAAGCAGCAAACCCTATCAATCACTATACCAAGCAATGTGAGTAACCACTGTAAAAAAAACATTCTAAAAGCAAGAAAGCAACAAAAGCATATCACTGCCCAACAAATGTTGTGTCTAAATAAACTCAAGAAACTGTTTGTAAGTTCAAGTGACTGTCCTTTAGGATCATCCATATATTCACTTTCATTGGCCTTTGAAGTATTGAAGAACTAACAAGCAGTATAAGCATTGAATTTTCATTGTCCTTTGAAGCATGTGAAGGAAATGAATAATCTTTACTATTGTTATCATAACACTTCTTTATGCAATCACAATCCCTTCAAGACAGATACCACATGATAAACCACAATGTATAAGCATGATAAATTTGTCTAAGAAAATCAAGTTAACATCATCAAGGTAGCAAGATAAATTCAAAGTGCTAAAGCACTTCTCCAAATTACTATCCAAATGGTAAAGGAAAGGTTACTATGCTATCTCACTATCCATGTAAATACAAGGTCACTATAACCATATTGTCTATCAAGATTTAGAGAAACAACACACACTACTAAGCATTTTTAAGCACCACTTTCAGTTATTGTCAAGGCATGTTGGATGTCCAAGTAAACACCACACTGTCCAAACAAATTCTATAACCAAATTCTTGCTAACTTTGTCCAAAAACTTTGCACCAAGACTAATATACCATATACTAGCCATTATGCATACAAATTTGTCACTGTCCCTATTACTATGCTTTAGCATACTACCAAGTATGAACTGAGAATAATCAATCTTAAAGCATTGTTAGAGCAAGCATAACTTCATAGAGTTACATTGTCTTCAAGATTGCACAGTGACAAAAATATACTATCAAGCATCATTCATTGTCACTGTCCCTTCAAATCACTGTCAGCACTGAGTAAAAAATTGTTAGATGAAAAGACTCCAAACAAGGCAAGAAAAAGAAATCCAAAACAAATCCAAGTGTTATGCAAATCCAAGACAATCCAAGTCTAAGTGTTGTGCAGTCGCAACATCACTCAAGATCACTATCAATGTGATTAGACACTGTCATCTATTCAATTTAAGAGTTAATGTCAAAGAAAACATTACTGTGCAAGAACACTATTCGAAAGAAAGAATTGCATATTGTCAAAGCATCAAGCTTATCATCACATATCACTTCACTTTGATCACTGTACATTTATCATTGACCACAAACAAATGATCCAAACTAAGACAAAAGAACATGAAGAATGCAAAGATGTTCAACATATTCAGCTTATAGTGTTGTATCAACTTTCAAGCATCATTCATTCTAATTTGTGCAACTGTCAAGCATTCACTATACTGTCAACACCAAGCAACTTTTCACTATTTCAAATCCAAATACACAAGAAAATGGTGATGTTGCAACTATCTAATCAAATCAAATAACAATGAAACAAATAACAAATGAATTAATGTTCACAATGAATGATCACTTTCATAATATTAATGTATATTGTCTCATGTCAGAACATTATCATGGTCTTGAATGCACTGCCTATATGGTACCCTGAGAAGCACTATCCCTATATGCTTCTCTTCATTCACTGTTTCAAGACCCCTTCTTTGACAACAATGTCAAAGGAACAAATCAGACATACTTGCAAATATTTGAGCAAAAAATAGAAGCAAGAACTTATCTTGAAAGAAGATACTTAGCAAGAAAAATTTTCATACTACCTGTTGCATGAAGGAGTGTGTCACTGAAGAATAAATACTAGAAAACCTTGAAATGGATCAGCATTATCACTTGAAATGACAAACTAATGCCATTTGATATGCCAAAATTGCATAGGCATCTGAAACACTAGAATATTTCAAACTCATTGTAACTTCCTAGAATGTGCCAAATGTTACTAAACACCGCCAATAGCAATTATTGTTAAAGCAACACTATACTAGCACTGTTAGATCAAAGCAAATAGTCTACAGTGATGGAAAAATCACAACCTATGGTACTGACAATAAGAAGCAAGGTATAGATTAAAACATCCAAAGCAAGTATACCATTGTTAACATCAAGACAAGCATCACTATTGATTGGAAATATCACCTTATGAAGGAACTACATTCTGTCAATGAATTCATCATTGCACCACTATCACCATGTTGTCAAAATCTTCAAGGGTACCATGATACTCATTCAGCAAAAACCACTATCACAAATGAGAAAATATGGCAAGTATTACAAAGCACTTCAAAGTTAATACTCTCCAAGGAAACAAGTAAACTTCCCAAGCAATGGTCATTTTCAAGCAATCAAATAACTCTCTGCAGTCAAGAACACTGTCTAGAAATGTAGTCACTAGGCACTGTCTTCAAGTTTACTATCCATTTTAGTGTCACGGTCTTGTCTATGCAACAATATGTTGTCATGTTATTCTTGGTATATCTAATGCATGAAGAATATCACCTCACTGAACTCATGATGCAAGACACCATATATCACTACACTGTGCTAAAGATCATAGCATTGCAAGGTTTATTATTTCGAATATTCTAATTGAGCTCATTGCATTTTACTGACAAGATATCAAGGAGGACCATCATGGTCAAGATTATTCTTTATGACAAGAGCACCACTGCTATCAAGAACACTATTGAAACTTTGTCAACAATCACTTGTGTATGAATGACCAACAATACACTTGCCTTTTCTAATAATAGCTTTAGTTACCAAACACCATTACCTTTTATCAAGATGAGATAGAAACTTTGTAGGTTTGTGCATTCTTTGTGCTACTATCCCAAACCATTGTGATGGTCCAAACCTCAATGACCAAAGACTACTATCAACTGACAAGTGTCAACTTTAAGAAATTTTCTTACACCAGATCTCTGTATTTTCACCTAAGGGAAAAAGATATGACATTGAACATCTCCATAATACCATTACATAATCAACACCTTATTCAAAAATGAATCAACTTTGTGAGCAAAAAATCTTTGAGATCAAATACAATCACTAAACTATCATGAGAAGCATGCAATTAAGAAGTGAAGAATCAATATGGTATGGTAAAAATGTAGACTTAGTAAACATTGACAGCATCTAGCACTCAATCACTGCTTATAGAACATGAAGAAGCATAGTAAATTGTCCACAAAGCTATTGTCTTGCATCAAAGATATTCATCACCAAGGTTGTTACACTATAGAGTCAAAATAACATAAATGAAAGCATTGTCACCACCAATTTGATTTATAACCATGGGGTTTGAATGTTAAAACTATAAACATCTCCACCTAACTCCATGTTACTTTTATGCATTTATAGAAGTCTCTTGTACAAAATGCACAAGATTAGGCTCTTTTTGTTTTTGTTCAGATTTCCTCCTCCAAACTTTCTTCTATGGTTTCTTCTTGTCACCAGATGTTTGTGAATTTGTATATTTCTTATGTAAGCAATCATTTCTTCTCTCCAATTTCACAAACCTAGTTCTACATTACTTTGCAACATGACCATGGTTATGATATTTATAACATATTACATTCATATTCCTAGAGAATGCATATTAACTCCTTTTATACCTTCTTCTTCAATAACTTACTTTATGCCCATAACCATTACATGAATAACAATAACCAAGAAATGAATAATTATACCTCATTGATTGATCTTGCCAAGTAGGTGGAGATCCTATGGACCGATTGGATCTACTTCTTCCTCCTCTATTGATATCCTTGAACTATCTACTATTAGCAATCTTAACTTTTGATTTCTTCTTTTCTTCAATCTTAGGGGCAGCAATGTGATAGATTAGATCTATCTTCCTTCTTGGAGTTTTTCTGACCTCGGAATTTTTTTCTTCTTCATATCCCAAACTAGTAACATCTTTGTGATGTTTTTGCTTGCTCAACATATCATATAAACACTCGGTACTCTTTTCAAATTAGAGTGTCTTGTGTAACTTCAAAGAAGCTTTTCCTAATTCATCTCTCAAAGATACTATCTTAGATTCATACTTTTAACAATCAACTTCTTTAGCCTTTAGTTGCTTATTGACTTCTTCCTCTATTTTCTTAACTTCAGCAACTTGAACCTTCATATCTTTTTTTTTTTTTTTTTGCATTTTGAAGGGCTAAAAGAGTTTTGGTCTTAGATTATTTTTCCTCTTATAGCTACAATTTTAACCTTTGGTTCCCCATTCTAAGTTTCTTAATCTCATCAAGAGCATAGATGAGTTCACCTTCCATATCAACCTCATATTCATTTTCATCAAACTCTTGTTCAAAATCACTCCCTAAGTGATCTCCTTCTTTGTCTACACTCTTCACTACAAAATTGTCTTTTGTACTAGGTTTAAGTGGTGTTTGTTGTTCAGCATTCTGCTAAATATTTCTTTTTTCTTTATTTCTTTTACTTTTTTCCATAACGAGTACTCCACTACCAAGAACCCCTAAGTTGGTTAGAATTATGCAAGGGTATGGCTCTGATACCACTTTTTGGAGTACAAAAACACTGGGAGGGGGGTGAATCAGTGTTTTAATAGCCAAAGTCAATTCAATTGTTTCCCATAACACATTATTTCTTTATTATAATTGGATGTTCAACTACTAGAATGTATTCAAATGTGATATCCAAGAGCAAATACTTGAATAACATGAAATTTCAAATGTTGCAAAGTACATAACTAAAATAGAAAGACTAAATTGCATGTTACATAAAAACCATATGAACCACAACACCATAACATAATGATCTATGAGTGGAAAACCCTCATAGGGATAAAAAAAAACACTCAGGAAAATTGCCTCACTAGCTATTTTTTGTACCTCACTGGCTTCATAATATGCCTCATTGGCTACACAATATGCCTCACTAGAAAAGGAACCTCATTGGTTACAGGTAAGCCTCATTGGAAAATACAACTTTCACATCACTATGATACTGTGAATAAAAGGATAGAGTATAATCTTTGTTTCATTACAAATCATTTCTTGATTGTCTCATTTTTATTAGAGACTCAAGAACCTATGTGTATGTGTATCCACATACAACCAACGCTTAAAGTACTTTCTCAGATTTTCAAAATAGATTATTCATCAATGCTTTCAGCATAAACATAATAATGACTATTTGCAGAGTATAAGTCTCATAACCATAGAACCTTTATGTACAGATAGATAACACCAAGAAACTTTATTCTTGCATTTACAATACAATCAAGACTAAAATTTGTATTTTATAAACAAATCATTCGGTAGTGTATACCGTCTATACACTATCAAATAATGAGATTTGTAGAGTTATTGAACCATTTTCTTGAACCCCTTTCATCATGCTCAAGTCACATCTTTATAGTGACCAAAAAACTTGAATGAAAAACACCAAACCTTTGTTACAGTGTGGTTGATCACAAGCCCTAAGTTTGTAACTGATTGTGAATGTTATCAACAACTGCACATAACCAACTTTAGGTGCAATTAGATACCAAACAAAATATGCCATCGAAAAAATTCTATTGCAAACAAATCAAATATCAGTCTTAGATCATAACTTCTCGTCAAGTTGATTATTCAAATCATAGCCATAATTTTCTTAAAGCACTAAACAAGCACGTTTGTTGGATTGATAAACCCTTTGAAGGTCAACAACAGAATTAGGGTTAAAATAAAATAAGATATCAAACAATGCTCGGTCAACACTTTACCATGGAATGATCAACATCAAAATACTTTCCTTGTAGCCTACAGCCACTACATCCTTGCATCAATATCGCCATGACAAACTTGAAAGGATAGGTAACAAACAATAACCTTGATTTTGACCAAGAAACTTTGTGCAATGCACTTTTTACAAATTCCTCCATTTAGGGTTTTAAAGACAAACTTCAAATAGTAAGATAAGCTTTAATCAACTTCTAATACCAAACTTCAATGAATAGGACACAACCTCTACTCATAATACTGACTTTTTCAACCATTCCTTTATACCAAACTCCTTTTGTTCCCATTGACACCTTGCAATGAGTGAGCCAAGAAATGCATAAAAGGTTCTTTAATCATCAAACTCTCAACAGGATTAGGTGTACTAACATAACCTTGTGAACAAACTTGTATCAACAATACAAAGGTTATTGTATGCATTCTTGACAACATCATGCACCTATTAAATACCAAACATCATAGAACCAACATGAGAGCTCCATCAACTGATCAACTGAACAAGTAAATCTTGCAACCTTTGACATCAATGACAAACCATTTCAATGCCAACACTCTTGTTGTGATTTCATGATAAAAGGATGTATATTTCTCTTCAATCCTATAATATGTCTTTGCAATGAAGTGTAGTGATGAAAATAAATTAAGGAGGTTTTGATTTATATATGTAGGATATGAAGGATCAATGGTGGAGATTTGATCTCAAGATTAAGGTCTAGGAATTCTTGAGAGATTAGGTCAGACAATAGTTTACCAAGTGGCACCATTTGATGTGTGCACTTGGGGAAGAGGAGGATCAAGGAGATATGAAGGGATAAGATTAGTTTGACCACCAAGGGTTGAGGTTGAATCATGTCACATGTGCAAGTACATGTGGGGAAGATGAATTATGACACATGGTTCCTCTCCCACCTATGCGAATACACATAGGGAAGAGATTTTATGATAAGTTTATTCTCAAACATGTGTGAGAACACATGAGGAGTGGAATGGAGACATTTGATTCTCACATGCGTAAGAGATCAAATGGGTAAGAGAGACTTGATAAGTGTGTTCTCTCACACATGTGTGAGAACACTTAGGTAAGGAATACTTTAAAAGTGTCTCTCACACATGTGTGAGAGATCAGGGCATGTGCAAGAAGTTGGGTCCATAAAATATTCAAAAAGTGGAAGTGTTTTTCTTGATTTTTAAAATTTGTCACACTTCAACTAAAAATTTTAAGCACTTACACATTGAATCTTCAAAAAATTTAGTAATGAAATTTAGTATTTTGAGTCTAGTTTCCAAATATGTAATTTATTCTAATAACCAAATGATACAAATTAATTTTTAATAGGCGTGTATAGAAACCACTTTTTAAAAGTTACTTTTTCATGACCATACCATGCACGTGTACGAACACCATAATTTGGCCTAAATAAAAGTATTTTTCTAATTCCTTTTGGGAAAGATTTGTAACAAATTGAAGATTGATGAGGATTTTTTTATAAAAAATTTATAAATATTTTTTTATTTGCCCTAATTGTTGTTTTTGAAAACCAACGTGTACAGACAACATAATTTGACCTAAACTAATCATTTTTTAAATTTTTTTCATTGTGTGGAGAATTGTTTGTAGATTGATGTTATATAATGTTTTTATAAAAAATAACAGATAAAAGTTATTAAAAACTAAAAAAGCCTAACATTTCAAATTTATGAACCAGTTTTCTTATAAATTAATTTAAAAATAGAAAAAATAATTCAATCATAAAAAAATTACATATTTAGAAACTAGATATCATGATTTATAATGGGTTTTAATTTCATAAACCAATTCTAAAAAAAATCCCATCAGCTATATTGCCAAAGTTAGATATTTATCTTGACATTGCCTTAGTTTTTTAGTTGCAAGTCAAAAGCAAAAGGTTGGGTTACCAAACCTTTCCTGAGCCTAAAACCAAATCAAAAAGCAGATTGGATATCATTTTTTTTTAGAATTTGTACCCGTTTTAAAATAGAACGGGTACCCATTTTAAAGTGGGTACCAATTCTATTTTTAGAACAAATACCTGTTTAGGAACGAGATTCCGATCTAACGCTCGGGATCCCATTCCTATTGACATTTTTTTTGTCAAAACTTCCCCTCTTTGTGGACCCAACTTCTTGCACGTACCCATCATATATATAATATGGAGGGTTAGCATATTCTAAAAACATAAACAACTAAGATTTTGTTATAAGATTTTATAGATAAGTGAGATTGGATGTGATTAATTAAATTAATCACATTTAGGAATGTGCAAGGGTTAATTAGTTAATTAGTTTGATTTTATCAAGTAATTATATTGTGACGAGAAAATGGGGAATTGAATAAATAGTTTGCATTTCTTTAATTATTATAGGATAAGAGTATGAGATTGGAATTAAACAAATGTTGATTTAAAGGTGAATTATATAAGAATAAGGGTAAATGATTAATTAATCAAATAAATATTTATGTCTATTTAATTAATGGTTTAAGGATGATTAGGAAGGTTAATTGTATTATTTAATTAATGTTACGGTAGGATGAAGTCGAGTGTAGTCAGGTGTGGTCAATTTTGGTGTCTACACAAAGATCAAGAGACCAATCTTTGATAACATATCACAAATTAATGACAAATATTATTGTAGAATGAGATATATGAGAACAATAAATATGCTATATGCTACAAAATAACCTCTTGTAATTTGCAAAAAAAATATCATTAAATTTAAGTAGGAAAGTCTTTCATCACTTGAAAATAATAGTAGATGGTAACAAGATACAATCTAACTACTTACTTGATCATCTATACAATACCCATCTCATGTCTAGAGATGGTAACACCAATTGAATCAATAAGATCCTTCTCATATGTTGCTTTCACAAAGTATCCAAATGGAAAGAGAGAAAAGAAAAAGCAATTGTGTAAGTATTTCCATAATTTTATATCATTCCAAAAGAACAATCAAAATATTTTAAAACTTTTTGTTGGAGAAAGACACTTTATATAAATATTTCTATCAAAGAGAGACAAATATAGGCCTCAATAAAAAATATATAATAAATCATTAGAAGCACATGAACAAAAAATAAAAGTAATACACATAATATTGACTACACATAACAAATTGAGGCCAACCCCAAAAAGGAAGAATATTTTGATAAATAAATGAATACACTTTATGTTGGAGCAAAAATAAAATGAATTCAAAATTCAATAAATTTCATGAATGAAATTTGATAATAAAAAGTCAAAAACTATCACAAAAGAATAAAATAATACAATGAGCTCCTTGTGCATGTAGGAAAAGGAGGAAGAAGGATGCTATGGATGAACAATTGACTAACCCTCTATAAGGTGTGACAAATGTGGAATACTTGGGACAAGTGTGAGGACATGTGTAAAGCTCCTGTGAGGTGAGACCAAAAGAAAAAAGTCTCTAAGTGAATTTAAGTGTATTGTGAATATATTTAATGGTAAAAGTAACCTAAATAGGTAAAACTACTTTTCACACTAACATACCCCTTAAGTGAAAGTTAGAGAGAAACCCAAACACTAAAAATTGTAAATATGCATAGATGAGTCTTGATAACAAGGCCTAATGAGGTACTCATGTAAAATAAAAGTCTTAAAATTTGAGAAAAGGAGAAAACTCAATGGAAAAAAACTACTCTCTATTTAAGAGAGAAAAAGAAGGAATAATCCTCCATAAAAGTTTTCCTTTCAAGATAATAACATGAAAAAATCTTGAAGGATGTAAAAGTTATAAAATTTACCAAAGAATAATTAGTTTTTTGTTGAAATTAATGAACCTTCAAATGAATATAGATCAAGATAAGATAGGTGCAAAATATTATATGAGTGAACTTCAAGTATGCTACTCAACCATATACATAGATGGGACAAAGGAAAAAAAGTGAAGTTAAAATGTAGATGGTATTATGATCAAGGTGACACAAAAATATTGTATGAGTGACCCCATTGACACTATAAATGTACATGTGGTGCTCTACATAAGTATCAAAATTTCATGAATATTGATCTACTAAATAAAGGAGAAGGTTACCTCTATTACTCTATTGAAACCATGGAAGTAATAAAATAATCATGTGATGATACCCTCCTAAAGCAGTGAAAAGGGAGATGTATTAATAAATCAATTGAAATGTAGCACAAAAGTGTACAAAGGAATGTATAAGAAAAATTAGTTTCAAGATGATGTATTATTAATTAAAAAGGGAGTGCAAAACCAAGGCACACATGTATGGGGGTAAAATGTTGAATTCTTCATTGTCATGAAGGGACACTCATTGGAAAAAGTTGTGATAGAAAAACCAAGGAACATACACAACCCCCATGATAATTTATAAAATAGTGTGAGTATAAAAATGACATAATATTATGTGCAAAATTCCCCCCCCAGGAACACAAAACAAAATTGACACTTTATTTTAGTGCATTTACAAATAAATGTGTTGTTGTAGGATTCTTACAAGTATCTAAAAAGGAAAATTTTAGTTTTTAATGAGAGTAACACAAAAATATGTAGTCTAATCATGCCTTACAACCCTAAAAAAATGGTAAATATCTAAAAAATTAAACCACCTGAAACAAATACTGTTGTAAAATATGCCCCTGAAAAATTATAATTTTTTAGTATAATTTGTGCAATTTTGAAAGCCTAAATTGGTTGTTTATAACACATTGATATTTTTATGCATTTTTAATAAAATAGGCTATCCAAGGAAAAAACTAAATATACCATTACATTCCTTGTGTTTTTTGATAAATTTAAAAAAGTTACTAAATTTCAACATCGAGGACAAAAGTTATGCCTTGTTAAAAGAGAGTGCAAAATTGAAGTTTGGAGGTAGATCCTAAAAAATAGAGCAATATGAGGGAAAAATAATTACATGACAATGAAGTTCTTAATATTTGAATCAAAGAAACTACTCTAAACTGCAGTTAAACAAATCTTTAAAAATGTTCCATTGTTCTCTATTCTCAAGGATTTATTAAACCATATTGGCTCTTATATTTTAGATGTGCACTATGGTTGTTAAAATGACAACTTGAGAAATGAGATGCTATTCAATATGCAAGCCAATTAAGTTCCTATATGAAAGTATGTGATGAAAGCTATGATGGAGATTATGATGAATGGATAATGTGGCTAAACTATGTGATACAAATGTTGTGATAAGAAGTTAGAATGATTTTGCATATGCTCAAATGATTAGTGATATGATAATCTAAAATGCAATTATAAAGCAAAACATGGTTTAAAATGCAACTATAAAGCAAAACATGATTCTACAATGCTAACTATGAAGCTAAACATGATTTTATATGCAACTACAAAGCAAAACATGATTCTAACTATAGACTCCAAATGCTCCAATGCTCCAAAATTTATTCCTGCATGATAACTCTACTCGAATGTGGATGTAAAATACTATGGAAAAGGGTTGTATTTATAGGCTTTTCCAAGCATCTTGTGATGTGGCAGCGATCGACGGTCCAGATTCAAACAAGAGGGATGAACAGTGGAGATGGAGAGAATGAAGAAGAATGTTCCCTTGACCAAAGACAACATGCCAAATGGATGGAGGAATAAAGTGTGTGAGAAAAAGACCATGTGTTTGAAAGTTTGTTGAAGAAGTGTGTGAGGAATAAGCCATGTGTTTGAAAATTTGTTGAAGATAATTCTAATTAAAAATTAGACTTATTTAATTTCATGTGACCTTGGTGAGGTGGCATGAAAAAGTTGTAGACATGTGCTTGAATTCCTAATTTGAGGTTAGTGAAAATTAATTAAATAAAACAAGCTTATAAATTTGTTTATTTAATTAAATTAGAAGAATATGATTTTAGATTTGGAGAATTAAAGGATATGAACTATATGAATAAATTGAGAAATTTTTTATACGTAGATGGAATATTAATTAAATAACTAGTATTTAATTAATTAAATGTCTTGACCAATTTTAGGTGTATACATTTTGCCCCTCTTTGAAGTAATGTGTTTACAGGTTGCTTCAAAGAAAAATTTGATACTGATGCCAAGAAAAAAAAAATTGATGCCCCAGACGCTGATTTTTAGATATTAACGGATATATGCCCCCTTGGAAATAAATCAGTGAATTTTGAAATTTTTTGGATTTTTTGGATTTTTTGAAAATTTTGATGATGATCTCAAAATTTTATGCCTCAGAAACGATTCATCTCCTGAAAAAATGATATATAAGCCAGCAGGTGATGATCTAACTAATTAAGGCCCCTTTGAAAAATAAAAATAAAGCATCCCCATAAAATGCCACTTAATTAACCTTAAAAGGTTAAAAAGTGTGATTAGAAAGTTCATTTGAGCATTTGCAAATTTGAAAACTTGAGAGTGAGAGTTATCTAGCATTTTGGAGCAGAATGGTGATCCCTTACCACACTCACCAGTTTGAGTGCATGTGATAGCACAACCACCCGACAGCGTACGGACCTCCGGTAACTACCCTAAAAACTACCTCGTTATTTGTGCATTTAATTTTCCCACTTGTTTTTCATTTGAATTCAGTTTTTATTTAGTTTAGCGAAACCCGCAATAGCACATAGAACATTTGTTCTAGCGCATCTATAAACTTAGCGCATAGGATGAAAATTTTAGTGCATAGTGTTAATGAATTAGCGCATAGGTTAGATTAGCGCATTTATGAACTATTGTGGTGCATAGGATGCTTTAGCGCATAGGTGAACCGATTTAGCACATAGATGAGATGAATTAGCACATAGGGTAAATTGGTGCATCGGGACTATGTTCTAGCACATTGAGCAAATGAAATGGCATTTGGTGCTTCAACGCATAGAACATCTATTCTAGCGCATTGATAATTTTTTATGGCACATAGGGTTTTCTAGCGCATAGAAAGATTATTCTAGTGTATTGGTGAAATTTTATCTCAGATTGATGATTTTCTTGATTAGACTTTGTAATTTTGATGATGTTTGATCGCGTCATCCTTTGTGTTGATGATGATTGATGATGTTGATAGGTTATATGTTCATTGATCTCATGATAGGTGAGATTCAATGATAGGATGATGATAATTTTCCTCATGATAGGTGAGAATCAATTATAGTTTGATTGATCTGATAAACCTCATGGTAGGCGAGGTTGATTGATGGATTTGATAAACCTCATGATAGGTGAGGTTGAATTGATAGTTTGATTGATTGAATGACCTCATGATAGGCGAAGTGCAGTGATTGATTGATAAACCACATGATAGGCAAGGTTGAATTGATTGATTGATGCTCACAAGATTTGATCAAAGTCTCACCAGAGATGATTAGGTTGATAGGTTGATTAATTTGGATTGATTGACTGATTGATTTGTGATTTTGTGATGATAGGAGCCTTTGAAAAGTTTATAGATCAGAGAGCAGTTCTTGAGGACATGGGAGTTGATTCGTCATCTAACACAACCTGAGATAGCTATCATTGCATGATGTGGTTTGTTGTCTCTTATAGATATGCCCTAGATTAGGGTGAACAGGGGTTTATTAACAACTTTAGTGGAGAGGTGGAAAAGTGAGCATAACACCTTCCATTTTCCCACTGGTGAGATCACAGTGACTCTCGAGGATGTATACCGGATTCTGTGGATACCCGTCGTTGGAGAGCTTGTACTGTATGATTCTTAGGAGCAGGGCAGGACTGATTAACTGTGCCAAGTTTTCAAGGATGATACCATATGCGGATATGAGATTCTATGGAGAGACATGGTCGATGCGTACACCACTTTGCCTTCTTTGTTAGTTGGTTTCATTGGAGGGTTCCTTTGTCCTGATCATAGGTCAAAGGGACTCTTAGTTGGATGAGGGAGGATTTTGGAGAGCATGATTTCTCAGGGGATGAGATATGCATGGGGTTTTTGTATGTTGGCCCATCTATACCATGATTTACACCAAGTTATATATTTGTGAGGAGTGATTTTATCAGCCGAGGTCACATTGCTCCAGGTCTGGGCCTGGGAGCATATAGCAGTCAGTTGACCAGTGGGAGACAAATAGTGGCCAACCATGAGACCCTATGTTCACATTTATGCCAGTCGACTTGCTCAGCGTATGTTGGGAAAGCTAGAGTATTGGAGGAGGACACTGGATGATCTAGATTCGGTGGTATGGCGACCATATCTTGATTGCGAGCAGTGGCCTCAGGATGACACTGAGATGCCATTCTTGTGTCAGTCAATTTATTTGATTGGTTGGACCCATTTTATTATCAAGAGATTCATGCTTCTGAGAGTACTAAGATAGTATGGTAGGGTATAGGGCATGCCCCAAGGAGTGGCCCATTATGCATGGTAATGATAGGATGCTACAGAGTGGGGGCCATTTTTGTCTTATGATGCAGTAGTTGAGCATTTCCAGGGTTTACAGGTCATGCCTTGGGATGTTCATCCAGATATCATCGATGCTCCGATATCAGCAGAGTATGCTCAGTACATGTTCCTGCATCCCTTCCCATGGATCACCATCCCTGATGAGCCAGTGCCATTATTAGAGGATGAGGGAGCAATAGGTCATGGGAAGAGGCAATAGAGAGAGGAGGCGAAGGAGGAGGATAGCAATGATGATGGTGATGGAGATGGAGATGATAGTGATGGGGGTGATGATGGAGGTGATGGGGGTGGAGGTCCAAGTCCCGATGTTGGAGAGATGAGAGTGCCTCGCAAGAGGCGATCATTAGTGGCCCCATCATAGCAGCACATGGAGATTAGACTGTCATCTTAGTAGCAGCAGACACAAATAGCTACTCTACATGTACAGGTTCAAACATTGTAGGGTCAACTAGAGCAGGTTTAGGCTCTACTTACACAGGCTTAGGGAAAGATCTAGACTCTGACGATCGAGAGGGATGCTGCTAGGTAGCAGGTGCAACAAGTATAGGCCCAGCTTGCATAGGTATAGGCCCAGGGACAGGTGCAGGGACAGATGTAGGGGTAGATTACCATATTGACTACTAAGAGGGATGCCCTGAGATGGTGGGTGGAGCAGGCTGAGGGCATCATCAAGAGGCTACAGCGGCTACTGGTACTTTAGATTATTTTAGAGAGGTTCGTCGTACCACACATGAGGCTGAGTTTTATAGGGGTCGATATCATGATACAGTTCCTCCAGAGCAGTGGGAGAGCTTTGCCCAGTCTCAATCAGGGAGGTCTCAGTCTCAGACTATTAGCGTGGGTGTTACATAGCCATTGCTTGGAGATCGGAGAGATCCTGGTGTGGATTTGTCAGGTACAAGGGGAGGTACTGGTCCTGTGATGCCAACACCGTCTGGGGGAACATGACATAGCTCTAGTTTATGATTTTTTTATGTACTTTGGACATGATTGTATACACTCTTTATTCAATTGAGACATTGATGATGTACCTCTTGTTTTTAGACTTTATGATACACTGCCATTTTTTATATTGATGTATCTCTTTAGACCTTTGGATATCCTTGTACACTTTGAAATTATGTTTTTGAGGTTATATGATATGCGGTAATGATTATGATCTATGTGTCCCTATGATTTCATGATGGATGTCTATGATGGATGCATTTGATTTTTATGTTATGGTGATGATCATGATGATTATGATGGATGCATTTAATTTCTATTATTTACACTATATGATGTTTTATATGAAACTGATGATATGATATGCTATGGATGCAAATGATGATGCAACTAATGTGTCATGATTCTATAATGATTTATGAATGATGCCTATATGATGCCTATGATGGACTTTATTATGCCAAAGATATGTGATGTATTTGATGTTTTTGTACTTTTTCTCATGCAAATAGATGATACAATGAACAGATAAATGTATGATAATGTGATGGTACCTAGTTCTTATGTGTTTATGATTTTTATATAATGATGCTTATGTGATGATGATTATGTTGTGTATGCAATGATGATATGATTAATGATTCTATATCCTTTATGGATTTATGCCTATGCTATGTGAGATGGATTTCGATTATGTAAATGATGTGTGATGATATGTGATGTTTATACTAATTATGTATGGATGTAATGATGATGGGATGATGTTTTGTAAGATGAATTATGATTACGTGATGCAAATGATTATGCTTAACTAAGTTTTCAAGACTTCAAAACCTCTAGGGTCTTAAGCTTAAATGAGTGAATCTATCCAACTTCCAAGAGTTGTGGGAAGGTTGCCATTAGTTGATTATTTTTTAAGTTAATCTTCACAAAACCTGACATATTTCCCAACTTCCTTGGAAGTCTGAAGAGACTCACTCATTTAAGCTTAGTGGACCATTTTCTTAATGCAACTATATGAAATGATTTTGATTATGTAAATGAGATGTGATGCACATCTTGTTGTGTTTGTTGATGCAAATATTATGATGTGATGCATGGATGGATGAATGATGTGATAATGTTTTCTAATGTATGCAAATGATTATGCAACTGATGTGTTTTCTATATGAGAATGATGTGTTTTTGGTAATGTCAAGTGTACTCAATCCATTAGTATTAGAGATAAAATCATTGTGAAATTGTTGCAGCTTTGGAAACCCTATAGATAAAAATGCAAGCTAACATGGATGCAATCTAACTTAACCATGTAGATCTAATATGCAGATGTTGTCATTCATAATAGTCGATTTTTCATTCTTTTTATCATCATTGAGCCTTTAAAATGTTGAAAGTGAGTACAAACATTGATGGTATATTTAGACCATGATGACCTGAGTACTACTTCCATGATTTTTGATATTGCAAGTTAACACAAGCATCTAAGTATAATTAAACCGAGATGACCTGAGTATTGCTTGTGTAAACAGACAAGAGTTAATCATTTTCCTATGCAAATTCAAAATGTCATTAGTGATACTTTGTAGAGCACATCCTGCAATGATTTGCACAATAATAATGATCAACTCACAGAAAGCAAACAAAGAAAAATCATACTCCTTCCTGGATCCTCTAGTTCAATACATCATCGAGTTGCTCCAGAGATATGATAACAAAAATCAAAGTTCAACTGTTGAACATTCATGCCACAGTGATAAATCCATGATTTAGAAGAACAATCATCCATTTGAAGTGTGCTTTTGGTTTGATTGACTTAGCTATTTGATATGGATGGTTGATGTGTTCATGTTTGTGTGATTGATGTTCAATGTTGAGTTGCACTATGATCATTGTTTTGGGTTGTGTTGTACTACTGTTGTTTGTCTATTGGTTCAAGCTTAAATTTTATTTCCCACAATGAGTTTAGGATTTTTCCCCCAGTCTAGGGTGAGACACGACCACGATGCCAAGATATGTACATGAAGCTTCCCACTGATAGGCAGATGAATAGCGAAAGCGAATGGTGAAATAAAATGGTCGACATGCTCAAATAGATGGAAAAGCTAACCTATCACAAATAGTGTATGTTGCCAGGTTTTCACTACTTGTTTTTATTGCACTTTTTCAGATCTTATGATTTTTTTTATTTTTTCATTTTTCACTTTTTCTATATTTTTCTCTTTTTTTGATTTTTTGATCTTTTTTTTATTTTTTTGTTGTTACCAAGATGCCTGTTTGCCAGGTTTTCATCAAGGCAACCATTTTTTCAGGACATTTTATGATGTCTGTGTATTTTTTCAGGACTCTTTCCAATGCATTGGATGATTCAGGAGTAGAACCTTTTGAGATGCAAGTTGTTGATTGGTTCATCAAACAAATCCCCTTTTAGTGTGGACAACTAATATGCTCCTAATCTGAAGACTGACACAATGAAAAAGAGACCTAACCAGTTGGGTTCAAATTTCCCCTTCTCTCAATCTTGTTGGTTACGGGGGTTCTCTTTCAGGACTAAATCACCCACCTGAAATGTTCTAGGATTTACTCTATGATTGTAACTTCTGGATATCCTCTGTTGATAGGATTTTAGGTGATCTATTACATGTTGACGACGCTCATCCAATAGTTCCAATTCATGTAACCTAGACACTCTATAGTCCTCATTTGAAATGATCCTTTTAGTGACACTCGAAGTGATGGTAGCTCAACCTTAATAGGTAGAATGGCCTCTGATCCATAGACTAAGGAATATGGTCTTGCTCCTGTCGGGGTGCGGATACTGGTTCTGTAAGCTCACAAAGCAGGGTTCAGTTCAACATGCCAATCAGGTCTAACATTTTTGACGATTTTCTTCAAGATTTTTAGGATAGTCTTGTTTGAGGCCTTTGCTTGGCCGTTTCCTTGGGGATAGTATGGTGTAGAAAACTGATGTTGTATATGGAACCTCTCGTAGAGTTCTTGGACATCCTGATTTTTGAATGGTCTATTGTTGTCCATGATAATGGATTGAGGGATGCCATATCGAAAAATGATATAATTCAAGATGAATGATGAGATTTTCTTTCCTATGATGGTGGTTAAGGGAACTGCTTCAATCCACTTTGTGAAGTATTATGTGGTTGTGATGATAAACTTGTGTATGTTGGATGAAGATGGATGAATCTTGCCTGCGAGGTCCAATCCCCACTAAAAAAAGGCCATATTGACGCTAAAGGTTGTAACTCTTATGTTGGTGCATGTATCAAGTTTCCATGGATTTGACATCTTGTGCACCTTTTGACATATTGAAATGACTCCTTCTCCATATTTGGCCAATAATACACCAAACGCGAGAATTTCTTAGCTAAAGTTAGGCCACTTGAATGTGTGCCACAGATACCGTCATGGACCTCACGTAAAGCAGTTTTAGCTTTGTTACATTCTAGACACCAAAGGAGAGTACCATCAAGACCTAGGCGATAAAGCACAACAACTATTAGGGTGTGTCGAGCTGCTTGTCAGATGAAATTTTGTTTTTGGTTCCAGGATAAATCAGGTGGGAGGGTATTGTCTTTCAGATAAATGTAGATTTTCTCGTGGGTAGAGGCATCGGTCTCGGCTAGATGGTAGATGACTTGGGCTTCGGGGTTGTCATAGGATGGGTTGAACAGTTGTTCCACCATGAACTCATAACAGTCTCTTTTCTCAGGAATCTGTAAGAGAGAAGCAATGGTAGCCATGGCATCAATAGCTTTGTTGTCACCTCTAGGAATCAACTCAAATTTTATCTTGACAAAATACTTTTTGAAGTCATCAACCATTCTTTTATATGGCATTATTTTGTCATATTTTGTTTGGTAATCACCATTCACCTAGTTAATGACTAGTTAAGAATCACCATAGACATGTAACTTTGTGATCTTCCACTCAACTACTACTTTGATTCCAATGATCAATGCTTCATATTCGGTTGTGTTATTGGTGCAAGGAAACATCAGTCTATAGGATTTGGGAATGGTACGTCCTTGTGGAAAGATAAACAAGATTCTTGCTCCCAATCCATGTTGTGTATAAGAGTCATCAAAATACAACATCCATTGTTGTGTAGATATTGTAAGGACATTAGCATTTGGAAATTCAATGTTCATTGGATGATTGTCTTGCAATGGTGCTTCCACTAGTTGATCTGCTATGGCTTGAACTTTGATGGCTTTTCTATCCACGTACTTGATGTCAAACTCACTCAGTATCATGACCCATTTATCTAGTCTTCTTGTTAGGGAAGCTTTGCTAAGTAGATACTTTAATGGATCAATTTTAGCGATGAGTTTAATGGTGTGAGTCAACATGTAATGTCTGAGTTGTTGGGTAGCAAATACTACCGCCAAACAGGCTTTCTCAATGAAGGTGTATTTGATCTCATAACCATTCAAGGTCCTGTTGATATAATAAATTGCACTTTCCTTTCCTATAGAATCTCCATGTGCCAATAAAGCTCCCAAAGATATCTTAGTTGTTGCAATGTAGAGTATCAAGGG
Source organism: Sequoia sempervirens (assembly GCA_007258455.2). Lineage (NCBI taxonomy): Eukaryota > Viridiplantae > Streptophyta > Pinopsida > Cupressales > Cupressaceae > Sequoia > Sequoia sempervirens. Next base: position 44,654,828 of record VDFB02168118.1, read on the forward strand.
TTTTCCTTCAATTGGTGGTACTATTATTGGTGGTGTAATCAGATATTGCTTGAGTTTATTAAAGGTTGCTTCACATCTCTCATCCCACTTGAAAGAGACATTCTTGTGTAGTAAGTGGTTGAAAGGGTGAGTTTTGTTAGCCAGTTGCGCGATGAACCTCCTGATTGACTAAAATCTTCCTTGCAAAGATCGGAGCTAGGTGATGTTTTTAGGAGGAGGCATCTCCATGATGGCTTTGAACTTTGCAAGATCCACCTCAATACCTTTGGTTGAGACAATGTATCCCAAAATCTTAGCCGATGTTACGCCAAACACACATTTCTTGGGATTCAACCTCGCATTGAATTTCTCCAATCTAGTGAAGATCTTGTCTAAAATTTCTAGATGTCCCTCCCTAGTGAATGAAGTTTCCAATAAATCATCTACATAGTCTTCCATAAAAGTATGCATCATGTCATGGAAGATGGTAGTCATTGCTCTCCAATATGTGGCTCTAGCATTTTTCAACCCAAAATCCATTACATTCTAGCAGAAAGTGACCCAAGGACATGTGAAGGTTGTTTTGTCTTGATCTTTAGGTGCTATCTTTATCTGATTATACCTCAAAAATCCATCCATAAGTGATAACATTTCGTGTCCAACAGTCAAATCTAAAATGATGTCGATGTTAGGTAGAGGAAAATCATCTTTTAGGCAAGCTTTGTTAAGATCCTTGAAGTCTGTACATATCCTAATGCTTTTGTCTAGTTTTGAGACTGTTACAATATTTGATATCCACTCGACATAGTCAATAGGTCTGATAAATCCCACATCTAGTAGCTTCTTTAATTCAGCTTTTGCCAAGAGGGCGATATGAGGGTGCATTTTTCTCAACTTTTGCTTTATTGGTTTTACGCCAGGTGGTAGTGATAAATGATGCATGATGAGTTTTGGATCTATGCCTAGGATGTCAACATAGGACCAAGCAAATTTGATCTACCTCTCTTCAAAGAATTTAGTGAAACTGGGTTTTTCCTCCTCTATCATGGATGTTGCAAGGTGCAGGGTCTTCACTATTTCATTTATGCCAATATTGATAGACTATGTAGGCTCAATCAGCACTAAGAATATTTCATGATAGTACTCGGAGAGAGTGTCAAATCTTCCATCTCGCGGTGCCTCAGAGAGGTTTTCACCTTGAGATAAGCTCTTTTTTTTTACTTTTTTTGGATCTGATAGTGCCATTAAATGGTTTTCATCATTAGATCTGCTTTTGGTATTCATTTTGCAACTGGAAGATTTGGCACTCTCCTTGTCTGAAGTTTTGTTATGAGATTCAATGATGGAACATGTTTCAGGGTTATCAAAATAGAGGAAGTTAATGATGGCATCGTCATTCAGAAAGGTGGGTAGATCAAACAACTCAGATTGGTCCTAGTCAATCAATTCGAGATGTACTAATGGCATGGAATCGTCTGATTGGCTGAGGTCAAAAGGGGTAAGCATCATGACGGAAATGTTGTCAGAATGTCCAATGGCAATGTCGAGGTCTAAGATGTTACTCTCTTCTGAAGTATCTATCTCGCTAGAAGAATGATCATCTTCACTTGAGTCATTGATATTTTGTGATCCAATTTCAAGTGGTCGATAACTCGAGCTATCTCCCTCTGTAGGAGTTGGTGTATACTTTTGTACCACATCAATCTCCTTATCATGACAAGACTCTTCAGAGAGGGAATCCCATTCATATTCATTGGAGTCTATTTCAGAACTATCTCTCAATTGAAGGATTCTCTTGACAACTTGTTGTCTGGTTTCTTCTTTTGCTTCTTCCTTGTACCCTATTCTCATCTTGTCCTTAGAATCCATTGTGATGGGTTGTGTTGGTTCTATGATATCGTCTTTTCTCTTACCAATAGGACCTTTACCCTCATATCCCATATTTTCCAAGATTGTCTTTCCTTTTCCATACTGCTCTGTCAGTACATTTGAAGTGGATGCTTGTGATTGCTCTTTGTCCTTGTACAACTAATTCAAAACCCCCTTGCCTTCTGATTCGTCCACTAAGGTACCTAATCTTACAAATTTTCCATCAAAGAGGGTGGTTGGTTGTGATGATTGTTTTCTTGATGTTGATGGTTGTCCATATGACTTAGGAGAAGAGGAGAGTTGTGATAAACACAAGGATTGCTCAAATAAGTATTCTCCCATGCCTTTATCTTTCAATTGGAGCTTTTTGACCTGTTTTGATAAGGCATTGAGTTGAATTTCATGACTCGATGGAGTAGACTCACTGATACCCTTATCTTTTGATTGGTCCTTTTTCTCCACCCATTTTGACAAGGCGTTTAGTTGTTTTTCACTGTTGGATGAACCAGGAGTTGTAGCTTCTCTATTGTGTGGCACAAAAGTGTCTTGATTTGTTCCAAGTGTGTTGAACTATTGGGGGTTGTTGGAATCAGTAGCAATAGTGATCTCTTGTCTATTAAAAGGAAATTTCAAACACTGGTGATATGTAGCTACTACAGCTTACATCTCATGGATCCATAGATGTCCCAAGAGTATTTTGTATGTCAATTCTTTGTCGAACACTTGGCATACTATATCTTTGACAACTGGTCCTACTTGAATTGGTAGGACAATCAATCCTTGGGAGGATCTTTCTTCATCATCATATGCTTTTATTGTGATTTTCCTTCTAGGATCAATAGCATTTTCAGAATATCCAAGTGCACGAACAAGTTTTAGAGTGGAGATATTTAAGCCAGCTCCTCCATCTACTAGGACACATTTAACATGGTGTTTATGGATTAAGACCTCAATGTGGAGAGCAACATTGTTTGGATGGGTGATGGATACATCATCATGTTTGGAAAATGATAGGCAGTGCAGTGCAGTCAAATGTACCACCATAGTCTGAAATTGGAAAACTTCCAAATTGTTTGATACCATGGTGGTGACTAGAGCTTGTTCTAAGATTTCCTTGTGAGCGGGTGAAATCTTGAGAAGCTCTAATATGGATATTTGAGTGGGTATTTTCTGCAATTGATCAACAATGTTATATTTTTTTTATTTTTTATTTTTTTTTAGACTGTAGGAATCGGGTAGCACGACCCCATATAAACTGTAGTGCGCCTGGTAAACTTTTTAATGTGACCGGCGGTGCTGGCACAACACGCCCTCTGGTACCACAGGGGTAGGGGAGACTAGACCTCATGACCAACCTCCTGCAACAGGAAAGATTTAGCCAACCAAGCTAGGGCCCCAACCCCATCAACAATGTTATATTGAGTTGCAGGGACAATAGTAGTTTCTTTGGACGTGGAAGGGGTAGCTCCTTTCAATGCTACCTTGGCTTGTCCTCTTGTGATTACATTGATCGGTAAATTGTCTTGTTTCTCTTTGATTTTGATGACATTGATTTTATTGTCATTCGCAGCAATATTGGTGATCAAATCTATGGGCACAAGGTCATTGATTTGATGTGAGATGGTGTCGATATCGTGGTGATGATTTTTAGTTGCAATGATGTTTTCATTTATTGGTTCATCAATTGTAGTAAGATCTAGTTTGTTATGGGTTTGATCATCAACCACCTCGATGTGGAGAATAGTGGTGTCATAGGCATAGTTCACATTTTTGCCTTTGGTGTTCGATGATGAGGACTCCCCCTTTTCATAGTTGGGTAGAGGGTTCTTGAACACTCCATGATCATTATTTTTTTGGAGTCCTACAAATATGTTCTTGTTGTCAATCAAGTCTTGTATCAAGTGCTTCAATTGCATGCAGTCATTGTTTTTATGTCCTTTGTTTCGATGAAAATCGTAGAAATGTGCATTGTTCCACCATGGAGGCTTAACTTGTGGTTTTCAATTCCTTGCCTCTAGTAATGTTATGACTTTTGCTTCAAGGAGTTCCTTTAGTGTTGATTATGTTGATTGTCCCAAAGGTGTGAACCTTCTTCGATTAGAGGATGTGCGATATGATGGTGTTCTTGCTCTAGCATTACCTTGATTGTTACTTTGGTTGACATTTTGGTTGATGTTTTGGTTGTTGGGTGGATTATTGTTTTGATTAGTTTTGGTGGCTATTGTTGTCAAGTTGAATACCAGTTTTGTATTTTGGTTAGCAGTTATGTCATCGTTGTTACCCACGTTCTTGTTTTGTTGCCAAAACTTTGGTTTGTCATTGTTGTTGTAATTGTTAGAGGAGTTTGATGTGTTGTTGTCATTGTAGAGTTTTATGACTCATCTTTTGACCAAAGATTATTTGATTTTAATCCCATTTTCAATCAATTTTTTGAATGTGGGTGGACATTGCAATTCCAACCTATAGCTCAGCTCATCATTTAGGTTATCAATAAATATTTTCATCTTTTCTTTTTCAAGTACAGGATGAGAATATCTTGTGAATAACCTTCTCCATTTTTGCAAGAATACAAGGAACGATTCATCCTTTTTATGTTTCAAGTTGCAAAGGTCCTTCTTTGTTATTTCATGTTGAATGTTATAAGAATATTGGGTAATGAATTTGTTTACCAATTCTTCAAAGGTTTTGATTGGTGGTATGAGTTTGGAAAACCATTCAAGGCATTGTCCACCTAGACTTCTTGGGAATAATCTCATCAAATAAGTTTCTTCATTAGAAAATTCAAGACTCATGGTCCTAAATTCCCTCACATGATCAATTGGATCTATTTTCCCATTGTATTTTTCATATTTCAGGAATTCACAATGTTTGGGAAAATGGATTATATGGATATCTTGATCAAAAGGATATGGACAAATGTCTTGGATCAAATATCATTTTGATGTTCCCCTTTGCATGTCAAGAAGTTGTTGTTGAAGGTTCTTCATTTGATGAGTTAGGGCAATCACTGTTTTTGTTTCTTTTTCAGGTTGTTTGGGAGGTACTTTCAATTGATTAACATCAAATTCCTCAAGAAATTTAACCCCTTGTTTAGCCAACATTAGGAGGTATTTTTCCCCATTTCTTTCAAAAATATTTTCTAATCACTTGTGGAAATTCAGATCTTTTTCAACATGTTGAATGTCTTCTTCGGTTATTTCTTCACCTTCAGTGTTGTTGATTCCATGGAAAGGATTATCTTCAGCTTTCTCCATGGTGTTTTGTGTTTCATTATTTTGAGTTTCGGTGTTTTGAGTCTCGATGCTTGGATTTTCAATGCTTTGAGTTTCTATGTTTTGCATTTCGATGTTTTGTGTTTCTAGTTTTTCCTTGAGTTTTTGTTTTTGTAACCTTGTTTGAATGGGCATACAAGTGTTATGCTTTGACTAAACTTTGATCTTCATTTGGAATAGTGCCAAAGATTACAACTAAGTCAAATAGAATGACAAATTCTATTGATGAGACAAAGTTGGATTTGATTATATAGCTTTGTTTTGTGATGAGAGGATGATAAACCACCCGAAACAAATAATGTTGTAAAATATGCCCCCAAAAAATAATAATTTTTGAGTGTAATTTGTGCAATTTTGAAATCCTAAATTGGTTGTTTATAACACATTGATATTTTTATGTATTTTTAATAAAATAGGCTATCCAAGGAAAAAATATATATAACATTACATTCCTTGTGTTTTTGGATAAATTTAAAAAAGTTACTAAATTTCAACATCGAGGACAAAAGTTATGCCTTGTTAAAAAAAGTGCAAAATTGAAGTTTGGAGGAAGATCCTAAAAAATAGAGCAATATGAGGGAAAAATAATTACATGACAATGAAGTTCTTAAGATTTGAATCAAAGAAACTACTCTAAACTGCAGTTAAACAAATCTTTTAAAACATTCCATTGTTCTCTATTTTGAAGGATTTATTAAAACATATTGGCTCTCAAATTTTAGATGTGCACTATGGTTGTTAATGAAAAATTGAGAAACGAGATGCTATTCAACATGCAAGCCAATTAAGTTCCTATATGAAACTATGTGATGAAAGCTATGATGGAGATTATGATGAATGGATAATGTGGCTAAACTATGTGATACAAATATTGTGATAAGAAGTTAGAATGATTTTGCATATGCTCAAATGATTAGTGATATGATAATCTAAAATTCAACTATAAAGCAAAACATGGTTTAAAATGCAACTATAAAGCAAAACATGGTTTAAAATGCAACTATAAAGCAAAACATGATTCGACAATGCTAACTATGAAGCTAAACATGATTCTATATGCAACTACAAAGAAAAACATGATTCTAACTATAGACTCCAAATGCTCCAATGCTCCAAAAGCTATTCCTGCATGATAACTCTACTCGAATGTGGATGCAAAATACTATGGCAAAGGGTTGTATTTATAGGCTTTTCCAAGCATCTTGTGATGTGGCAACGATCAACGGTCCAGATTCAAACAAGAGGGATGAACGGTGGAGATGGAGAGAATGAAGAAGAATGTTCCCTTGACCAAAGACAACATGCCAAATGGATGGAGGAATAAAGTGTGTGAGAAAAATACCATGTGTTTGAAATTTTGTTGAAGAAGTGTGTGAGGAATAAGCCATGTGTTTGAAAGTTTATTGAAGATAATTCTAATTAAAAATTAGAATTATTTAATTTCATGTGACCTTGGTGAGGTGGCATGAAAAAGTTGTAGACATGTGCTTGAATTCCTAATCTGAGGTTAGTGAAAATTAATTAAATAAAACAAGCTTATGAAATTTGTTTATTTAATTAAATTAGAAGAATATGACTTTAGATTTGGAGAATTAAAGGATATGAACTATATAAATAAATTGAGAATTTATTTATACATAGATGGAATATTAATTAGATAACTAGTATTTAATTAATTAAATGTCTTGACTGATTTTAGGTGTATACAATGCCAAAAAGAAAAAAAATACCCTCTTTAAGAGTATTGCATGGGTCATATGTGTTAGAATTGGCTATGGCTGCCAAGATCTTAAGACCAAATGGAAAGCACAAAGAGAGAGAATAGAATGTGACAAGAATAAACTATATTCTTATCAATATGATTCAATGATATTGTGGTGTACAATGTAGTAGAACCCCTTTGGTTATATAGCCAAGATGAGATAAAGATGTCATAAGATTATGACAAGTGTCTTAATCATATGGCATGAGACAACTAATAACACTTACCTAGGTTCACATGTGTTACAAGTCGAAAGATAAGATAACAACTAATGAAAACAAACACCTTCTAGAAAGATTCCTTCCTAGGACCTAAGTAAACTTAACATGTAAATAAGTCCCCTAGTAATGAATTAACTAGGTACAAGACTTTATTTACACCAACACTCCCCCTTAAGTGCAACTTAGGGAGTATCAGATTATTATGCAAATGATGCAAAGATGCAATGATGGGTCTTGGCTACTAGGCCATGTTAGGTACCCATGTACATATGCAATGCAATCTCTCACAAAATAGAGAAAATGAGAAAACCCAGTGGGACAAAACTCCTCTCCAAAAGAGAGATGAAATACAATAATGAAATTCTCTCAATGAAGAATGAGAAGGCCAAAACCCCATGTGAGGAAAAAGACCCCCCCATAAGAGAGAAGTAGAAGAGATACAAGGCAGCCCCCCCTCAATTTTGAGTCTCCTAGAATGATGGTAGAAGCTTGACATTGAATGCTAAAGATGATCCAAAAGTGTCGAACAACATTCCTCCCCTTAGGAAGAAACAAAACCATGAATGTATGCAGGATGTTAGGAAGATGGATGAAATGTGATGATGTATCTGAAGCATGCTCAAGTGTCTCCATGTCGATGTCAGAAGCTGACACACTCCAAATAGGCATTCTAGGCCACATTGTTGAAGAGGACAATCCAGAATCTAGTAGAGATGAATGTAGAACATGATCCAAATACAATGATATCCTCTCTGAAGACAAAGAAGCCTCCAATTTTTTTCCAAAAGTATCCACACTCATGCCAAACTATGAAGAATGATCATGTAGAGATTGAACAAGAGGGTCAAAGTGTTCCCTCACAACAACTGAAGAAGGATCTTCTCCATCAAAGAGAAGATGAATGTTAATGATGATGTCTCCCAAATCTACAATATGAGACTCCACAAACAAGTTTGAAATACTTGTCAAGAAGCCATCACAAGTAGACAAATCTATAAAACAATGTAGATCTTGTTTCACTGAATCACAAGGAGCCAAAACTGTTGAATCGCAAGCATCCTCAAGTACAATAGTAGATGATTCTACCAATGCTAGATTAAAAGAGCCCTCAGCCTCAAGATTTTGACTCATAGATGAAGAAGATGAACACTCTAAATATAGATTAGGAGCTATAGAAACTCAAGTCTCAATAGATGTCTCTATAGGAGGATAAGGTTCTATGTCATCAAAACTACCATATCTTTCCCAATCAACAAGTGTTTCAGTTGTTTTATCATCAATAGGTCGAAACCCTACAAGTGGAACAAGACAATTTGCAACCGGATCCTCTAGGAATGGAGGTTCATTTGATTCTCTATACATCTCCCAAAGTTTGGTCATAAGGTCATGAGGGATCTCAATACCATCAGTGGCCATTTGTGTATCAATATCACAACTACAACCAATTACTCCCAGGATATGTTTTGTTTTAATGTCCCACACAACTCTCTTCCATTTTGATGAAGGTTTAGGAACTAGTCCATAGAGATATGGAAAAATATTAAGCCACCTACAATGTTTTAGGATTCCATCTTACCAAGACTTAAAGTTCCATCAATTTAACCTTATTATAGAAGGATGTTTTTTATTCCCATATTAAACTCCTCAATTTTAGTCACACAATAGACCAATCAAGAGACATAAGCCAACAAAGGCAAAAGATTACCCCCCTAAATTACTCAATCATGAAATCCCCCAAGCAATATCTAATTTGGCACTTTATACTTAGTGCATTTACAATTGCCACTTGCCAAAAATAGAAAAGTGGTCTTGATCTTGGTACATGCAAATGCCAAAAATAGGCCACAAGCTCAAAGTAAAAAATTTACAACATATGAGATCAAACTGATTATTCCACTAGAAAGTACACAAAAAAAATGCACTTTCAAAAAAAAAATCACCCAAAAATGTTACCGTAGGAGCAAGATATGAGCTCCTGAAGTTCCCAAAATGAGGATAAAGTAGCAAAACCTATGAGAATTTGCAATTTCTGAAAAAACTAGACCCCAAAACCAAAATCCAATTGCACCAATGTGAAGAGCATGAAAAATTAGCCAAAATATAAAAAAAGAAATGCTTGAAAAAAGGAGTCAAAATGAGCAAGTTATTAAGCTTCAAAGTCGAACTACAAAATGAAAAGCTCATTGGAGAGGGGGGAAAAAAATTAGAGGCGATGACATCAGCCCTGATGCGGTGCTGATGTCAGCACTTTATGCGATTAAATCTAACGACTAACCCATCGTCAACAGAGAATATTTGGATGAAGTGAGCTTGAATTTGACGTTTTCCTAAACGTCACACATCAATGTTCCTCTTGGAATATTCGGTGGAGATGCTTGAAATCTACTTTTATGTCACTGTTGGTTTATACATTTGTCAGTTTCTCTTTTTGTAGCTACCAATTTTTTCCTTGAGATTGTCGATGAATTTCTGGCTGGATTTATGAATGTGGGCCATTGTTTTTTGAACTTTTGTCGCCGATGATAAATAAACTACCCGAATTTATTATTTGTTCGTCGGATTTTCTAAAAGCAGCGCGGAAATATTTTGTGAATGTCGTTGATTAGGAGGGGCCTGCTGCAGCGATGGGTGCCACGTGTAGGGAGGTGGACTAGCCGCCCACTACTGTCAACTCTGTTGTTGAGGCGGGTACCAAGTACAGTACTTCATTTGTAGAAATTAATTTTTGTCTTTTTATTTTTTTATTTTTAAATGAAATTTTTCATAGATATTTTCCAAAAAACCATAATTTAAAAAAAAATTGAAAGATTTTTTTTTAAATATTTTTTTTTTTTGCAAATAGTACCATCAGTGCAATGATGACAACCTGGGGGGTCGTATGGCTCCCTAGGCAAAAAAAAAATTGCCTCACCAAACAACTATTTCAATTTGAACAAATTAGCAGTCAATCTTAGGGTTTTTAGCCCTTTTGGACACAATGGTAGGGTCGGGTTTGACCCAAAATTCTCCAAAAATGTAGCTACCTTTTGGATCTGGCAACCACTCTTCAACTTCAAACCCTCATAGATTTGGCCTCATATGTCTGATTTGGACGAAACAAAAGGAAAATTTGACTTTCTTGAACACTCCAGACATAATGGTTAGATCAAATTTGCACTAGCAAGCTTTGACTTGAACCTACAATAAAGAGCCAAAAATATGACCCCCCCAAATCTGGTATTTCTATCAAGTTTTTTTTATTCTCCAGATCATCATACGATGCAAGAGAAGAGCATACTCAACTTTTCAAGATTTACCATCTCTCTTCAGAAAAAAGACTATTCAATGGCACCCAACCCACTCTGATACCATGTTAGAATTGGCTATGGCTACCAAGATCTTGAGACCAAATGGAAAGCACAAAGAGAGAGAATAGAATGTCACAAGAATAAATTGTATTCTTATCAATATGATTCATTGATATTGTGATGTACAATGTAGTAGAACTCCCTTGGTTATATAACCAATGTGAGATACAAGATGTCATAAGATTATGACAAGTGTCTTAATCATATGGCATGAGACAACTAATCACACTTACCTAGGTTCACATGTGTTACAAGTCAAAAGATAAGATAACAACTAATGACAACTAACACCTTCTAGAAAGATTCCTTCCTAGGACCTAAGTAAACTTAACATGTAAATAAGTCCCCTAGTAATGAATTAACTAGGTAGAAGACTTTATTTACACCAATAATGTGGTATTGTGGTGGCACTAGCAAAGTTTGAATAGTGTTTCAGTGGAGGAGGTGGAGTCCATACATTTTTGTGGAAAATTCCAAAAAGTTAGAAATACTAAGAGTTCTGCAAAGATGTCCTGAAGTTCAAAAGTTTGGAGTCTACAAAAAGGTCATGGTGTATGGAAGTCTAGAGTTGTACATTGATGTTGTGAAGTTCAAAAGTTTAGATTTCTATAAACTTGTGGCAAGGTATAGAATTTTGAGGTAAGAAAAAGATATAGGGTTCTACAATAGTGTAAATTTTAGAGTTTGGATAACTCAACTTGTCATCGAAATTTCTCAATATTTTTTATCATGCTTTGAAGTTCAAACTTTAGAGAACCTCCAAATAGTGTAAAAGATAGGGGATGTTAGGAGAAAAGACATATATGTGTGCAATGCAAGTCAATGGTGAAATTTGGGTGGTGTAACCCTAGCAGCATAGTTAATGCAAATACAAACAAAAACTTGATGGTAAAAAATTTTAATTGTGTAAACCCTACAACAAATGAAAATCCAAGTGGTGATAGAAGAATTTGATGGTGCAAACCCTACTACAAATAAAAATTTGAGTGGTAGTACCTAAAACCTTTAAATTGAGCTCTAAAAAAGACCAAACATTCAATCTCCAAGGGAAAACTCCAAAGCAAGAACTAGAAAAAATGATTCCATGTCAAAAAATTCCATGAACTATAAATCACTAAAAATTAGAAATTTTGTAGAGGGTTATACTTAACAAATGACCCATCTACAATTTTTGTATTCATATAGGTACAACTATATAAAATTTTAGATGGTGCAAGTATAGAAAAAGGGAAAAATTATCTTCATAAAAAATGATAAAATGATAAGCAATTTTAGTTTTCTCAAGAATTTTAGATTCAATGACAATGTTTGTTTGGCTCTATAATGCACTGGTGATAGGGCTAAGTGTGGGATTCAACACAAAATAGGGATTTTATATTCATGGCTATGATGTCATGTTGGAGTGGAAATAAAGTTAATGTAAATCTAATAAAATTTACAAATGAACTTGTACAATGAAAAGCAAAAAACTATCATAAAAAGTGAATAATACAATATAATGAGCTCCATATATTTGTAGGGAAAAGAGAAAGAAGGTAGGAGTGGAAAACTAAATAACCCTCCAAAAGGTGTGACATACATGGAACACCTGGGAAAAGTGTGAGGGCATGTAAAGTCCCTATGAGGTGAGACAAAAATAAAGTATAAGTGAAAAAGTGTAGTGTGAATAGGTCTACTAGATAAAATTAAACTAGATAGGTAAAACTACTTTTCAACTCACTTGATGCTACAAAAATGAATGAACAAGATTTATTGTCTCAAATGGGCCTTTCTAACATTAACTATATAAATGAACTTGAAATGCTAGGTTGATGTGATTTTGATAATAATATCAAATGGAAAACACATTGTTCCTTAATAGCATGTAGTTTCCATAGTCCATGATAATGTATATGCTGATATTTTTGGCTTGAAACTATGTGTGATTTTTAGCATCAACATTTCAAATCAAATTCCATCATCCATCATCAGGATAATGCAGTAAGAGAAAAAGGATCAAACTATTTTTCTCTTACTGCATTATCCTGATGATGGATCATAGAGTTTGATCTGAAACGTCAATGCTAAAAATCACACATATTTTCAAGCTAGAAATATCAGCATATACACATTGTTCCCACAAATTTACATGACATTTCAATTCAATTTGTAAACACACACAATATATTCCAACAATATAATAATTCCACCTAAAATTTGTACAAACATCATTATACATTACCATTAAAAAATAACCAACAATTATTATCATTATAATTCGCTTTATGGATAATTCCTCAATACAACCACTATAAATGATCGTACAAGGAATTGTAGGCACTGGAAAATCATATCTAATTAGTTGTATAATTAATACACTTTAGTATCTGATAATAAAAGGAGTAAATACACTCTTTGTTCTTGCTCCAATAGGAATTGTAATATTTGACATACATTCCTCAACTATACATGCAACCTCAAGATTCTAGTCAAATAAATGCAACCATTGACAATATTTCAAGAAGAAATGAAAAATATATGATACATTATCATTAATAAGATGAGATTCATCGGTGTGGGAGGTTGGGTGGGTGGATTTCCACAAACGCAGTTGCAAAATGCCTGATTTTGGATGATTGTCCAGCACACGCAATATTAAATTTGGGGCAGCATTTTTTGGTGAGTTTCAAAGTTTATTGTCAGTTGGAAGGAAGTAAATAGCATAATTGTGGCTACTCATATAATATTTCCACAATCATTGGTGTGGAAAGCACCATAAAACAATCAAACAATTTTCCTTTGTGCTATAAATTTGATTCATCTACTATATAGCAAACAACATCATCTGGGTCGTTGTTTGGTTATATCCGTTCACAAAGGTACTTTAGACTCTTGAGGTTTCAAATTTGAATTTGTGGGTTGGATGTTTGAAATTTTGATTAAGGGTGGCAAGAATATCATGGTAAGCTCGAGTGAGGTGGCATTAGTTATGCATTGGATGCCACGTTGTGGTGTGTCACATCTCAAATTTTGCTTACATTTAATAATGTTAAGTTATTTAAATATTTATGGAAAATGAAATTTATCAATTTTGACTTGTGATAAATTTAAGATTTCAATGTCATTTTAAATATGTCTATATTCATGTGATTGAATACGAAGGATGAATGTTATGATAAAGAATGGAATCTTTTCGTTTCAAGCATTGGTTAATGGTTATTGATGAAACTCTGCAAGTGCAAGTGTGTGAATGCAGGAACAGGTTGAAGACCAAGAACATGGTTGAGGTAGGAGTATTTAGTTGGATGATGATCGGTAAGCATCATGGAATCTCGAACGTGCACACACCACTGAAAATCATAGCATCTACATTTAACTTGTAACTTGGTAGATATCATCTTGCTTGTGCAAAATGTATAAATGATTGCACAGATAAGCTTATGGAAACAAATTCATTGGATAATTTTCTCTACCTTGTCTATTCGATGCTAATTTCATTTATATAAAAAAATTATGGTGTTGGAAATACATATTATAGTGGTAAATTGTTCCCCTTTATTTGAAATGTTGAATAGAATTCTTTATGTGAAATTTAGAAAATGTGAACAGATAACACATGGGAAACAATTAATTCAATTATATGGGAAAACAATAACAACACCTTTAACATCATGAAATCTAACCGATGCCCATACTGGCAAGATATTTTATGCTAAAAAGGCATTGAGGAGTGGGTGGCTAAGTATGAGGAGGACGTGGGAGAGTAAAGATCGCCTCCAATTTTAGTAAATGCAGGAATTCTTGGTCAAAGGAGGGCGATCTTGAAGAAAATGGAAGTATTTTTAGCAAAAAGCAAAGAGAATATTTAAGAAAACCATGAAGGAAGGGGCAAACCTAGGTAGAGGTTCTTTTTCCATATTTGAACAAAGTAAAAATCACTGAATACTTGCAGCAAAAGGATGTAATTTGAGCTCTTAATTTGGTTTAAATTTGGTTTCCTTCTTTGCAAAAAGGATGGATTTTCTTGCTCTTACATCGACCCTATTCAATAGAGTAATGAATATTTTGTTTGTGTCTTCTCTTATGACTATGCATTTGGTTTCCTTTAATCACTAGCAACCCTTGTGTTTGAACCTATTTTTTGTGTAATTCAAACCAAATGTTTCCATAGTTCACTATGTAAGGTGGGAGAAACCACCATTCATTTGCTATATTTTATTGTTTCCATGTAAGAGTTTGATCCGGTCGAACTTATCCTTGCCCATAGTTGGGTCTTTGTTTGCATGCTACCTCTCTATGGGTGGCCATTACCGTTATATTCTTTTTTCTGCTAATGATTCTTACCCATTGAAAGATTCCATTCATGTTTCGAAAACCCCCATTTGGGGTGATGTCTCTTAAATGGCATCAATAGTGTTGCATGTTAGGTCAAAGAACCAACCAGAGTTGGTCATTTGTTTCCTTGCAAACAAAGTATTGAAACCTTGTGAGATCACCATATTAGTGATCATTTTCCTTGAGATAAAAACCAGTCGAACTAATCTCTTTTGTTCTACCTAAATGTATGCTGAGAATATTTGTTCTTTTAATCATCCCATTTAAATGTATGTTGGAGGACAATTTCCATCATTCTAAGTAAATGCATGTTTGAACGATTATTATCGTTTTTCTTTTGTTGAATGATTCTTCCATTGTTCTGTTTTATTCACTGTAGAATGATTCCATCGTTATGTCATACTCAACCATCGAACAATACCATCATTCCATATTTAAACTTGTTGTTGAAACAATTATTATTGTTCCAAATTAGAAGTTATCATAGAACGATTGATAATGTTTTGGTTTTGAATGGTATTAAGATGAATAATCATGTATATGTTAACTATGTTGTGGCCTATGCTAAAGGCCAAGGGATGTTATTAATACCATCGATACAATTTGAGTTTCTCAATGCACAAATATGATGTGTATGTATATATATACATATATTTGAATATATATGTATGCATACACAGTCATTTGATTGAGTTGTTAATCATTGGTGTCGAATGATAAACTTACACCAACCTCTTTCTAAATTAAATGGTGCCTCTATTATATAATCAATAAAACCATCCATCATAAAGAAAATGGATATGTATTAATGGAACTTAATGTTGATCGATAGCATGCTTATTGTACCAATGATAGCATGCATATCAACCCATACCATGATAAAAGTTGATAGGATAATAAGAACAAAACAATATTCTTCATGTTGTTCTAATCATAAATAAATAGATAAATGATTTAATCTGAACGATAGTAATCGCATTGTTTTTTAGTGATAATGTTGGGTTTTAAGAATGAATAGAAATTTGAATGATATGTGATTACCTTTGATAATCTCTAATAAAAAATAAAATGATGCTATTATCAGTAAGTCAAAAGGGATGATTCCAGTTTTAAACCAAACTTAATATTCTTTGACTGATTATTTTATGACTTGGATTTAAACAAATTAGAACATTTGTAAAGATTAGAATGAATAACGAATAAATTTGTGTTTATGATTAAACACAAATTAATTATGATGTTGATTTCAATTTGATTCTATGTAAAATGGCCTTGTGACAATCTGTTTGGAATTCAGAATCATACCAAAGTCTAGAGACAACTTGTTATTGATGTTCCTTATATTTTCATTGAAATCTAATTGTGCATTTGAAGAAAGTTGACATCTTTTTAAACATGGAAATTTGTATGGATCTTTCTTTTTCAAATGAACGTATACACATACACAGTTTCAATAGAAGGCCATATAAGTGTACATGCATAAATCATCCATTTATGCATTACACATACATGCGATATACCTTCTTTGAAATCGATTTATTTTCTTTATCTAAAAATGTAGATTTCATTCCAAGTAGAAAGGAATAAGGGAAATATTGGTAAATTGTATGCTAATGTATGTATTGTGATATCCTTATCTTAATTGATGAAATGGAATATGTATTTCGTTTAAATGATTAATTGCATTATTATTAAATTTGGTTTAGTTCCTTACATACATTTGTTGAACTGGAATAGCCAAGATGAGACAAACATAGACGATGTTGTATATTGTTTGATTTTTTATCATGAAAAGATTGGCTAGCAAAACTACTAGAAACCAAGTTGAATGTTTTGAAAATTTTGTAAATTGGATAAGATGTATGTTATCTTATGTATGTGGGAGGTTACCTTCTAGGACGAGTGCTGAAAATGGGTTAACAAAGAGTATAGGTTTTGCTTTTCCAAAATCTATTATTTTTAGCTATATACAACGTATCCTTGGCTAAGCGTTTGTAGTCCATTATGTTAAATGGTCTAATTTTTATGATGTAATTCTCTGTCATTTCCTAACATAGATCTTGCATGTTCTAAATGTAGATAGAAATGCATGTAGTTTTTAGGCACGCACTAGATTCTGTAGACACGTAAAATATACTGATTGACATCGTGCATCTGATCTTGAGTTACTAACATCGTTTCTTCCTAAATCATCCCTCGGTCTAACCATTTAATCAAATCCCCCTATCTGATTAAATTCATCAATATTTGTCTCTTAATTAAATAAATCATTTTATCTGATTAATTCAATTCCTTCTATTAATTAAATCAACCCATCTGATCTAATTATCCCTATTTAATTAAATAATCAATTTATTTGATTAAATCTCTAAAGTCTATCCATTAAATTAAATAAATTAAAACCTTATTTGATTTAATCTAACACCATCTCTTTTAATTAAATAAATCAAAATCCTTATTTAATTAATCTCTTGTCATATTCCTCTCTTATTTGATTTAAATAAATCCATAAATTTGAGTCAAATAGGTCACATCATCTAACCTCTCTCATTAAATTAATTAACCCTTGATTAATTTAATCTAATCTCATGTCCCATCTCTAGATAATGCAAGTTGCACATGAAAATAGATTTAATTCATTTATTAAATCTTATTTTCCTCACATGGCATCTTTTGGAATATTCTCTCAATTTGAATTCAAAAATTCCAAGTCAACATGTACATCCAACAAGGCAATAACTTTATCTTACATGTCCTTTGCCTTGAGCCAAGTGGCATTTATTGCATTTTCCCTTCCCTCTTGCATGTCATTTCAACAAATTTGAATTTCAAATTGGCATTTATTAGCACAAACCCCAAATCTTGCACATCCTCCATCCATTCATAGCTTGACAAGTGGCACCATATCATTGGATGAATGTTAGTCCCACATTGCTCAAATTTGGACTTTCATCCATCTTGAAATTCTATAAATAAACTGCTCATATCTTCATTTCATCATCCACAATCCAAGCAAAGTTACCATGATCAAATATCTCTTGAATTTCATCCATTATCATTGAGTCATAGCTAGGTTTTTGCAGATTTTGGCTTGGAGTACTCACCATTTCTTCAACAAAGTGGATCAATCTCTTCAACATTCGAAACTTGCATCATAGGAATTGGGAAAGGGCCAATTTTCACATCAAATTGGCACCAATTCCCCCATGGCATCATGAGTTTTCACATCTAATTAGAATTTAATCTTTGTTTCATCATTTTCATTGTGTTCTTTGCTATTTTATTTCCTAGTTTGATGTTGTAAATGGATTTCATGGGGAATCCTTGTTTTTTCTTGCAATCACTTGTCTAACTCGTTTACTCTTATTGTTTTGCAGGTACCAAAGCCTTGGGTTCTCACAGATTCCACCTTGCATATCGTATTCTCTTGCTAAATATTTCATGCAAGGTTAGGTATTCTTCGAGTTAGGAAGAATTCTGAGGACACGTAGCTTTGTGGTTGGGTGGAAAAGTGCTTGAACCATGTTCTTGTCCACCAAATGCGGTGAGCGTTGAGGATGAATCACATGGAATTCCATTTTTTTATTATTGTACTTTGTACTATATGATGTAAACTTGAATTGACTAAGTGGTGATGTTGGCTTAAGTCAAACTATCTAACTTGTAAAATTGACATTTGGAAAATGAACATAAATTATTATTTTTGGACATATTGTGCTATGATGAAAAATAGTTGATTGATTATGTCTTTAATTTATTATTCATGATGTCATATTTTATTTATTTGGTGTTGTTTAAGTATGACACATTACATGGTGGCATCAGTGGCCTAAATGGATGACTGATGTGGCTCAACAATACACCTCGTCATTTCAACCATAATTATGGTAAGTTGGTGCTCACAATAAATCTAAACCATTAAGTATGTCTCACTCATGGAAGCAAAAGAAATATTTGCTAGAGGATTTGGGATATGTAAAGGGTGATGCGGCTAAATTTAGTGGGATTTCAACAACAAAGGTGTCATATATTTTATGCAGTTTGGCCTAGGTTGAAGGCATTGGGAGCTGGCAGACAAGTTTCATAATTCTTGCCCATCATTTATTGTTACAATACTCCCAACAAGGTTATTAAATAATGTTGATGAACTCGATATGACGGCATGTTAAATCAGTAGGACAAAGGGTCATCTCCACGCATGGACAGATTTATAACTCTTTTAGACTGATGTTTTTGCATATTTCTCCCAATTTGATGGTTGAGTTATTCAAGTTCATTGTGTGGCTATCTACAAAAACTATTGTTTACAGTGGAATGGACACGCCAATACGATCAAAAAGTGAGGTTCATCAAATGGCTTTTATCGGAGAGGTGATGAACCAGCAACTCAAACGCATAATGTCAAAGGCAGATTTTATGTCAATAGCAATGGTAAAGGTGATTCTTCATAAGGATTTCTTGTTTGAAGGTGAATTTTATCATGTGGATACCAACATAGTTTCTAGGTTTTTAGCAATGTTATTGGATATAATTGTGTCGAAAGCAATGGTGGAAGGAATTACACAAAAACTATTCAAGGTGGACTTGTTGGGGGTTTACAGGAAACCCTAGCAGTTGCAACTCTAGGAGTAGGTGTCCCACGGCCTCGAGATAAACATCATGCTTTGGATATCCCAAGGGAGGTGGTTAAATATCACCCTTTCATCCTTGACGTGAAGGGATTTATGCTGATGGAATAGAGGAGGCTGGAGTCGGTTGGTGAAGCTTCTTAAAGAAAATTCTATAATTCACACTAGTGCAGGATTTTGATTGGATCCAAAAATTTAGGGCATTCACAGAGGAGCATGAATTCATTTAATGTGTATGGTTAATGGGTCTATGTCTGGTTTTGTTAAAAATTATTACCCTATGGCATAAGGATATAGTTGGGTTTTGTTCTGGTTATTCAGCTAGTTCAGGTTGGTGTTGGTATTTAGCAATGGTGGTGGCTTGACATCCAATTTTTTGTAACCCTTTTTCAATAGTGTAGTATATCATTTCTGAAGTTCGCCAATCATATATTTATAGTATAGTTAGTGCAGAAGGTTAAATTTTATATTAGCCTTGCATGGTTGTGATTTAATGTGGTGGGTATGGGTAGATATTTGTAGCAGTGTTTTAGGGTTTGGGCTTCTCTGATAAGAAAATTTGGGACTATGAAACATATGCTAGTCTGGCAGTAAATTTTTTTTTTTTATTGAAAGAAATATAATACAAAGCCTTATGTATCAAAAAAATATGAGATTCATCGGCCCAAAATTAACTACTAAAAATAATCAAGTTATTGTAGTGTTGTAAAATTGCACCCCTTGCAATTTCACCTACACTTTTGCATCCACTTTAGTGTCTGCTCCCTTAGCATTTGTGTAGGTTCATTTTAGCCCTTGCATCAACCTTTTCCCCTCTCAAGATGCTCAGGACCCTTTTTCAGCAGCTAACTTTTTGCATTAGCTTTGCGTTAAACCTTGTGTTCCTTGTTCCCACCATCTTTGAGTATAATTTGTTTGAACACTAGCACGTCATGCAGAATTCCACATGCCACGCTAGCATCCCATGACATTTCAACATTCAAACGATCATTTCTAAGCCTTTTTCCACTTGTCACCTCCTTTTATTGATGGTAACGACTCAGGATGCCTTATAACAGCTCGAGAACCTTTTTTCCCTCCTATTCTCTCTTTTAAATCCATCTTTTTCATTCTATTGATCTCTATTG
This sequence comes from Sequoia sempervirens, assembly GCA_007258455.2. NCBI lineage: Eukaryota > Viridiplantae > Streptophyta > Pinopsida > Cupressales > Cupressaceae > Sequoia > Sequoia sempervirens. The sequence goes on from VDFB02168118.1 coordinate 44,675,347, forward strand.
GTCTTTTCTTGCTTTCTCTATTATTCTCTCTTCTCTCTCTCTTGCTCTCTTGCTTGCACAACTCTCTACAGCTTGCTACAATAGCACTCACATTTTCACAATTTTGTCTACAACTCTCTTGGCTCTCACAACCCTCTCTCTCTCTCTTTAGCTTCCTAAAGCCTTGCAGATGATATCTATCTCTTGTCTTGTGTCTTTGAGCATCTTATGAATTCTCACATCCCTTTTCTATGCATTTATATCTTGTCATCTACTTATATTTTCTCTATCTATCTATTTGGTTGTCTGTGGAGGTGGGAACACTGAAACAGGGGTTTGATTGAGGCAAGCCCCTAAACAACCCCAATAATTTTCCTCAATCTTATGTGTGCAGGTATTGAAGACATTTATTTTTTGAAGGCTTCATTGCTTCGTTGGTTGTGAGTGCTCTCTTTTCTCTTCTTTCATTTCATCATCTACATTTCTTTTAATCTATATTCCACTTAGTTTACTTTACCTTATTTTATTTTTGTTACTCTCGGTTATTTTCCCACATTTCAAAAGTTCTTAGCAATTAGATTGTTAGTAGTCACTTAGCTATTTTCTGTGATAGTCTCAGTTTCTAGTCTAAACGAGATGCCAGCGCACTTCTAGGATGCTAGTGTGTTGCACCGTCGTCTGTGTGTCATGTTGTCATCCTTGGCTGAGAGCTTGTCAATTTGTCCACAAAACCTTTGTGACCGACTCTTTTTGATTCTAGAACTCTCATCATTTTATCCCGCCACTTAAGCTCTATTCCTTGAGGTAGTCTTGAGGTAGTTGAGGACCATTTTCTCCTTGAAGACTCTTGCTTGTCTTGAGAATCAAGGGTAGAAAATCTCCTACTCTACATTTTGGTAAAATCGGTGTGAAAACTCCTTCCAAAAAAAAGGGGGACAAATCCAAGACTTGTCCTTCTAAGAAAAACCTTTGACCGACTTGTCTATATCTCTATTTCAAAATAAACTTTCTATCTTTCTTCCTTCAGTCCCTTTCCCATTTTGTTGAGAAACTTCATGAAGTTGTCTTAGAACCATGTGAAAGTGAGTTCTTTTCTCCTCTCTTATTATTTTTAGTTGATTCCTCTCTTGAAACTCCTATCTATAAGGATTTTTTGGCAAACGAGGATGGAATCATTGATACTTTTCTTAACATTACCCTACCTTCTCTTCATTCCAATGCACTCTCTTCTAGAGATGATGCATTAGTGAATGATGAATCTCCTCTTTATTCCAATGCACTCTCTTTTAGAGATGATGCATTAGTGAATGAGAAATCTTGTCCACATTTGATCCCCCACAAATCAATGTTGGGAATATTTCTTCAAATAATTCTTCTACAAGTCAAGATGAATCCGTAAATGTAATTTATGTCTCTGCCACCCCTCAAAGGCCTAACAAACCAGTCATTTATGTGACTCTGACTAGCCCTTCTCCTAGAGTTTTTTTTTTCTATTTGTGGTGTTCCATTTCATAGTGACTCTCCAAATCTTTACAAGAAGGCTCCCTCTTATAGAGTGGTAGCCCATACTTATAATACTAGAATGAATAAAATAAATGTTGATCAACCTACTTGTTTACCACCTTCTCAACCAATCCTTCCTCAAGCACTTAGACCTGCAGCTGAGCAACCGAGTATGACCTTGTCGAGCAACTTTGTGTTAGTCCCACCAAGATCTCACTTTGGGTGTAACAACCCCAGTGTTCTACTTAATAAAATTCCAAATATTTCACGTTAAGTGAATATTCTATGATGCCACGACATAGAAATAAAAAAAATTCTTTCCATAATGTAAATTACATGCGCATTTGAAATAACACTATTCCCAAACTTCCATTGTAATTTCACAAATATTTCCATAACATAGATATCATATTGAATGAACTCAATTTTATCATTCATGATTACATCCTTCCATATAAATGGCTACATGGTGCATACATAGCTCTTCTAATCTTCATCTGGCAATAGATATACAAATTGATCCTGATGTGGCTGCAGTGGTGCATACCTTTTGGAAGTCCTCGCTCTTTGGTGCATACACTCCAACTATCCCCAATGCTGGTGCAAACATCTGAAAACCTCAGCTGCTATCTGATGAGGAGAAGCATCACTCAAGAAATTTTTTGTCAACCACGAACTCAAATGCAGTCCCCCACACATCCATCACATATGACAAGATGACCCTACCCTTTGACAAAGAGATTGGTTGGTAAACCCCATAAAAATAGCCTATCTAAGCTTAGTGATGTGTTCTACAAACTAGAACCTATTCATACAATTGTAATTCTACAAGTATGAAAATCTTGAACTAGAATGCACAAAAGGAACACAGTGAACTGACAGTGTAAACAGTGGCAACTTACACTACTTTGGCCAAAGTATTCTCACCTAGTACTTTGAGTGGTAGTATCCCTATTCACATACACTTCTATAGCTCGGTTTGGATTATGACCGTTCATGTACTATGCTTAGGTAATTTCCTTCCTTAGGTATTCCCTAACCTCAAAAATAACCTATTCCCAAAACACTGTGGTATCTCTACAAACATAAGCATATGTTATTTTCCCCCTTCAATGGACATTCTACTTCCTAAGTATAACATAAAATATTTTCTAGTTTACATAGTAACTTCGCATAAACATCTTTCCAAGTTATTCCCTTCATTGGACAGACAACCTAGTCCTAGGAATATCTTAATAATCTGAAGTATAGCTACATAAGCTTCTTCTATTTCTAGATTAAATATTCATAAGTAACCAACCCCAATCAGTAATATATCACATTAATAAGTGGTTCTCATCAAGAGAATAGCCACATCAATGATTGACCTTAATCGAAGAATAATCATAGCAATAGATGATTCCATTCGAGAGTGTAATCCTCTTAGTAAAAAGAGTTAATCACAGTAGAATTTTGTTGTATAGAAGCTAATTTTCACCCCTTACGTAAATTCCCCTTTCGCACACCCTCACCTTAGAAAATCAAATCCAAAGGTGGAATTCCACATCACTCAACTGCCTTCCATCAACTTGGAATCTATCCTCTATGTCGGTGAGAGAATATTTGTCAGGGACGCACGTGCGGTGCGCAGACGTCCGCACGGCATGTTGTCATCCCTGATGGATTCCTGCTTCAAAAGTTGGCAGAGGCATTACACTCCCAATTGGGGATGAATTGTAACGTCCCTCTTCAACCAACCGACCCTAAAAATGGAAAAATTTTCCCATCCCACCTTCAAAAACATCCATTCTCATCTCATTTCATTCTCTAATCAACAAATCCACTCTCAAGCAGCATTCCAATATTCCATTACAACAACATTTGAAGCTTCCTCAACTCCACATTGCAAGTGTGAAGCAATCCATAGAAGTGTGGGCTTGGAGTCTTGCGAGACCTCCCTTCATCACAGTTGTGGTTGTGGTGACCTTGCCAAGTCCATATTCTCCTCCATTGGCTAGTGATATTTTGGGTGGAGGTGGTAACTTTTCAATCCTCTCCTTTGTGATTTGATAGAAGTAGCATAATATTGTTTGTAGTGTTTTTATTCTCTCTTCTTTCCTTTATTGCATATTTCTACTTTGTTGCATTTTGGCTATTCATGGAGGTGGAAACACCAAAATAGGGGTCTAATTGAGGCAGGCCCCTATACAACCCCAACAATTTTCCCTCTTGCTTGTGTGTAGGTGAACGTACATGTGGAGCTAGCTAGAGAACAAGTTCTTTTGTGAGATTATCTTCATCACCCTAGCTTTCATCTATTTGTTTTATCATCTTCATCTCTATTTCTCATACTTTATCATTTTGTTTTTCCCATCAAAACCAACTAGCTAGGATGTCAATTAGTTTTTAGGCATTTTGTATTTTTTTTACTATACGGACGCCAGCGCGTTGTGTTGTCATCCCAGAACCACACTGCTATCCTCAAACAGAGAGTTGTCTGAGACACAATATCGACTCCAAAAACTAGCTCGCCTAGCCCAAACCTAAGTTCAGATCTGTAGAGTGATAGAAGTATGTTATAGTGCTCATCATTCTCAATCCTTACCCAAGGTATCTTTTAGAGTGAGGTAAGTTAGGGCAACCCTCTGCTCTCGGCTCTCCATGACCTGGAGCCTTGACGTGGTTGGTCCCCCTCTCTTACATTTTTGGTGAACCCGACATGAACCATTTTGGTTCTATTTGGCAATATTGAAGGGTCATTTCCTCACATTCTAGGAACATTGTAGGTGTGAGTGTTGTGAGGCGTTTCGCTTTACAACCCAACCTACAACCCCTCGTAGGCATAGTTGGAAGATTTCAAAGGTGTTGCGAAATGAAGACTTAACTGGGTCATTGTCCTATTTCAAACCTTTGGGGGGCTTTGTGAGAGTATCATTTAGTGTGCATGATGGCCTCTTTTTTGCATTTTCCTATCCCCTCTGCGTAGCCTGCGAGTAGTAGTACAGGTATAACCTTCACCTCACAGGACCTGCCAATGGGCTTTAATAGAGAACCATCTCCTCTTTATATCCCTGCACGAATCAGCAGGAACATTGTAGTAGGTGTTCTTGTTGACCCGACGTCTCAAATGAACATTATAACTGAGGAGATCATGTCAATTAACTTTCTACACAAAGATGGGTACGATGCACCTGTAAGCACCATTCGTATGCATAACAAACTTTATGTATCTCCCCTCGGTAGCGTTGTTTTATTAGTGCTTGTCAGACCTAAATCTATAAACCTATTGTTTGACATAATCCCAAGGTTTGAACTCTTCAAAGTGAAGTTGGGTATCCCTTGGTTAGTAGCTATGAACGTGGCTCCCTTGGTTGTGCACAAATGTTTGAAATTTATTCATGAGGGTTTCATGCATGTGATCCATGACACCAGTTATAGACCACGGTTGCGCATGACAATTATTCTTTAGATCACTTTTGGCCTACACCTGTTGGTCCTCTCCCACCTAGAAAGGACCTCTTGTATCATACATATCAAAAGTACAAGAAAGGGTGCTTAATGCCTAGAGTGAGGTACCCTCCATCACCTTATGTTGTTTCGCATAGGGCATGCCTAAAAGTTGAAAGTAATGCCACCAAGGCCCATAGAAGAGAAGAAGAAAAGCCCTCTCAGGGTCCCTCTTCTTCCTCTTTTATTGTTCAGGCTAACCTTCCTCTTGCCCCATTGTGGTGCCATCAGATTTTGTTTCACACTTGTGAGAGAATCATATGGTTCCCGCTTGGTGAAAGCCCAAGCTTCTCACGTTCGAGCTTCCTATTTTTCCTCGTGGGGAATCCTCTATGTCTCAACCTCCCACCGCTTCTTCTCCCAATGCAGTAAATGGGAAGAGGCCTGTTGTTGAGGCACTAGAGCTGACTCCCCCTATTGTCTCTCAACCTACTCCTTCTCCCATTCAAGAGCCTTTCATCCCTTCTTAGCTCCCAGCCTCTAGCTCGAAGAGTCACAGAAACCACCTTGCACATGAGCGCAAACGTCAGTGAAAGGCTCTAGCGGCTGAGAAGGCCACTTTCTAGAAGAAGAGGAGATGAACACCCCTACTTTAGGGCCTCCTACTATGTCCTCCTCTCTCCTCCCCTTTGCTTCTATTTAGTCTAGTTCAATCTCATTTCTAGCTCTCGCTATGAGTATGAATGCACCTGACCCCAAAAAGGTGCAAGTGTTTATCACTTTGATGGTTGAGCGGCCCCTATTGATGTCCCTTCTGGATATCTCACCATTCTCAAAACCCGTGGACATGTCGAATGCCTCAGTGGTTTCTGCTGTGATTTTCTCCTTCTCCTCTTCCTGCGTGCCTCTCACCTCATTTGTGGGGATTTCACATCCCCCAACAAAGCAGAAGGTGGAGGATGGCCCTTCCAACAATGGAAGGTGTAAGAGGAGCCTGCCTTCTTCGAAGGGTGGTCCTACGCTAGCTTGTTCTATCCTAGTAATGGAGAGAGTCTCAGCTTCCCTTGAGTTTGTCACCACTCCCGAGTCACTTGGTGAGCCAAGCAGTGAATCTTGGGCATGGTCCTCTCCGTCCGTTAAGGTACGACATGGCACTCCAATAAAGTGCATGTTCAACTATCTAGATGAGGTCCCGACCTTGTCGATGATCTTCATGAAATTGCTGACCATGGCTTCACAAGAGCCTAGTGGAGAAGACCTTGAAAGGTCTTCTTCCTTAGCCCTTATTGTGAAAGGGTGAGAAGCTCCTCCCATGAATATTCCACCACTGTAGGTTTGTCCTCCTTCCTCTTATAATGATCTAGATTGGGAAGCGAATGACCTCTTGATCGATAAGTGTTAAGAGGAGGCCTCTTCTTTATCTTTAGATTAGATGTGTGTGTGTTGTGATGTGTTCCCTCATGATTGTGTTGTGTGTTCCTGGATGACCCTTGTCACCCTTATTGGTGCTTGGATATAGGAGTGATTTTGTGTCATGAACCTTCTTCTATCTGTATCATTATTCTTTCATGCTTGTGTTTGATTTTTGACAAATTGAGGATGATGCAAAGTGTTGGAGGCATTTAGGCTTCCCTTCCATGTTGACCTAATTTTTTATTTTTAATTTGTCTTTTATGCATTCTTCTTGATCTGGTGGGGATTGATGATCTTTCACCTTGCACCATGGTTACCTATTATTTATATGAGCATGAGTAGATTTGACCTCGTGAAACCAAATCCCCCTATGTCCTTTGTTTATTTCTCTTCCACTCTTTTCTTATATTTCTCTCTTCTTTGCTTGAGTTGTCCCTCGCATGTGTGACCACCATTTCTATGACACTTCAATTTTCAGAAAATGCATTCATTACCAATGAATATTTTCTCGAGAATCTTTGCAAACCTTTTTCAAGAATCACATTCTCGACTTGGACCCCTAACGAAACGTGTTTCCTTCATCATGGGTTCACAAAGCAAGAACTTGAGAACTTTCCTTTGAGGTGGGAGCAACTTTGACCTTCCCCTCGCAAGGGGGCATTTTATTTCTTTCAAATGCCTTGATGAAGTGAACATCTTTCGAAAGGTTTCCTTGATGATGAATCGGTTTGAGAAAAAATGTCTCTTTTGCACTTCCAAACAATGTGTCCCTTGAGTGAGCACCTCTTCACATCAGATTCCCAATGGATCCCTTTAAAATTCTTCCAATTTATTGACAGTTTGCATGACTATTTGCTTATTTACTTGCATGGTTGCTTTGTGTCTCCTGCAATGTTTTATTTGTGGATTAACATGTTGCTTCACAGGTGCACCTATGAAGTTGTTCTCTGACTCTGTGGAGTCCTCTTATCTGGGTTTCCTCCATGTGAGAGATCTTGGGGGATGCCTCCTTACAGGTCTATAGGCTTGTAAGGTGCTTACTTCTCTAGGCTTCCTCTGTGTGAGAGATCTTGGGGGTCACCTTCTTGCAGGTATGCGAGCCTGTAAGACGCTTGCTTCTCAAGGTTTCCCTCATATGAGAGATCTTGGGGGTTGCCTCCTTGTAGGTTTGCAGGCCTATGAGATGCTTTCATCCTGTGGGATTTTTCCATCATTGGCCCGAGGGCCTACGGTGTACTTTGTGCAGCTTCATAGTTTTATAGGGCTATGGATTCTTTTGTCTGAAACTCCTCAAGGAGAGTACCTGTGGAGTCCTTTTCCTGTCCTACGCTTTCAAGCTCACCAGATCATGGTTTGCTTCCTTAACGGTTCAAGTATAAATTTATAACCCTAGTAACTCTTTGATCTACTTTACCGAAGCACTCATCAGTACTCATGCTTGTTAAAGTGGGGGAAAATGTATAGGAGTGAATTTGCACCCCTTACACAAATTCCCCTTTCATAAACCCTCACCTTATAAAATCAAATATGAAGGAAAAATCCCACATCACCCAATTTCCTTCCATCCACTTGGCATATGTCCTTTGTGTTGATGATAGAATATTTGTTAGGGACGCATGCATGACATGCAGGCATCTGTGCAACGTGCTACTGTCCCTAAAGGATTCTTGTGTCTGAAGTTGGCAGAGGCATTACACTCTTGATTGGGGATGAATTGTAATGTCCCTCTTCGACCAACCGACCCCAAAAATGGCAAATTTTTCCCATCCCACCTTCAAAAACATCCATTCTCATCTCATTTCATTCTCTAAGCAACAAATTCACATTCTCTTAGTATTTTTTCCACTTCACTTCACTCTCAAGCAACATTCCAATATTCCATTACACCAATATTTGAAGCTTCATCAACTCCACATTGCAAGTGTGAAGCAAGCCATAGAAGCGTGGGCTTGGAGTCTTGCAAGACCTCCCTTCATCACGGTTGTGGTTGTGGTGACCTTGCCAAGTCCATATTCTCCTCCATTGGCTAGTGAGCTTTTGGGTGGAGGTGGTACATTTCACTCCTCTCCTTTATGATTTGATAGAAGTAGCATAATACTATTTGTAGTTTTTTTGTTCTCTCTTCTTTCCTTTATCGCATATTTCTACTTCATTGCATTTTGGCTATCCCTAGAGATGGAAACACTAAAACGAGAGTCTAACTGAGGTAGGTGCCTATACATCCCTAACAATTTTCCCTCTTTCTTGTGTGTAGGTGAACGTACGTGTGGAGCTAGTTGGCGAACAGGTGCTTTTGTGAGATTATCTTCATCACCCTAGCTTTCATCTATTTGTTTTATCATCTTCATCTTTATTTCTCATACTCTATCATTATGTTTTTCCTATCAAAACCAACTAGCTAGGCTTTCAGTTAGTTTTTAGGCAGTTTGTATTGTGTTTACTATTTTCTGACCGTATGGGTGCCAACGCATCCGAGAGACGCTAGCACGCCACGCTCTAGTCCCAAAATTGCGTTGTCATCCTTGGACAAAGAGTTGTCTGAGACACAGTATTGACTCCAAAAACCAACTCACCTAGCCTAAACCTAAGTTCGAGATTTGTAGAGCGATAGAAGTACATTATAGTGCTCATCATTCTTGATCCTTATCCCAAGGTATCTTTTAGAGTGAGATAAGTTAGGACAACCCTCCGCTCTTGACTCTCGATGACCTGGACCCTTGACATGGTTGGCCCCCCTCTCTTACACTTGTCAACAATGTGACTTCATTTCAAGAGCGTAAAGCAACTAACTAAGTATCCAATTTGACTCAATCAGTGTTATCAAGTAGGTTAACCTAAACCTATGTGTTCCAACAAGAACAACATACAACCCATCCAAATAAGTTATTCTTAACCCATTGGTTCCAAAGGGTAATCAATTAAATATTCCAACTTAATAGGTTAATCTTCACCTAGATTTCCATATATATCTCAACCCAAATAGGTTACTCCCAACTTAGGTTTTATCCAGTAGTTAAGCAATGATCAAGTGATCATACTAGTATGGATTAACAATGACTCATCCCATCATTTCTTCCAAACTATTGATGTGCAACTAAACCTTATCTTTCCTAAAGTTTCCTATCATCATAAGCCAATAGTGTCAAGTCACTTCGTGACATTGATTCATTTCACATTATAAATAACCCTAAGTTATTCTTGTTTCATCATTCCTAGTATACTTATACTAATGACAAACAATCCCTCCTATTCTGGAGTAAATACAAGCACTTTCATAGAAAAGCATAAAACTACTTTTTTTTCCTTTCCAAAGCAAATGTTATGTTTTCCTAATGCAAGTAATCTCAAGCAGTTCAAATAAAGCATTCAATTCTCAATCTTTTGTAAATAAAAACAAAATAAGAGAAGACTAGATCCTCATGCCTGTAATTAGCTTAATCCAATTGACTGACTTGATGCACATCCTTCCAACAACAACTTACTAGCTTCACTTATCCTCTTAAAGCAATACTTCACTATGAATTCTCTCTCAAGAAATAATATGCACTTGTAAAGTAATTCACAACTCTCACATAATAACTCTCAACTCTCAAAATAATTGCAGCAGAATAAGTTTGCAGAAGAATGCGTCCCAAATAAGGGAGCTATCCCATCTATTTATACAGAAAATTGAGACATGACAGCCTATAGAAAAGGCATGCTAGTCGACAACTTCCTCCATGCAAATTGACTCACTACAAACAACTTAAAGGTGGTAGTAAACTAAGTATAAACTCATCATAAAATGCTATATATTGACCCTTCTATTTGACAGCAGCAAAAGACATTCAAATGTGCACATGCTCAAATGATGACAATCGAATTGCAACCAGGATAGAATTCTATAGATTTAAGAGCTCCTATATTTTGGTGCCAAGTATTTAGCCAACTTCCTTATCTCTTGGCACAGTTATTCTCATTGAAACAGTCCTTTTTTATAGACAACACATATACCATGTCGATTTGGTTATAGTTTTACTGAGCAACAGAGTAGAGATGATTCACTCCACAATAATAGCATATAATTGGTGTTTGGACCATTTTATAACTTGTTGTACGCTTTTCCTATTATCATGTGTTTTACACTTTATATTGTAGCTTATAAATATTCCACAACTTTGTATAAAAACATCCAAGTTTGGAGTAATTCGTTGTTAATAATTAAAAGATACATTTCCATATATCATCGACTATGGTTTACTTCTATATCAGCCTTTATTGTTGCATTATATAAATTGGCCTATATTAGGCTTGACTTAGTCTCAACTTATTTATTTGTTGTTTTAAACTCTTCTCCAATGTGCAACATACAAGGCTTGGCTTATTATTTTCTTTCTACGTGTTTTGCTCATGCACGGTGTATTCTTGTTCCAACACTGCCTTAAAAACTAATCTATCCTATTGACTAAGGTTGCACAACTAAGCATTATGTCACATTAATGTGTATATAAGTGGAAACATAAATATATTCATTTAGTTTGGCCACAATATATATATATATATACTCTTTTGACAAATAAATATATCATTCAATATTTGAATAAATATATCCATGTTATCCTTATAACAACATTATGCATGTGTATATACATACACATATACTCAAATATATATATATATATGTGTATGTATATTTACGCACAATAATAATATTGCAATGGTGTATATATATAAATATACGTGCATTTATTATTTACACACACACACACATATATATATATATATACATTCTTTTCAAGCATGAATGCTCATGTGTATATATGTGTATGTATATATATACGCACACTCACATATATATAAATATATAGCAATACAATAATCAAAAAATTCATTCAATACTTGAATGATTACAACCATATGATTATGTCCTCGCATGACATCATATTAATGTCTATATACATATATGCATAATTATACATATGTTAACATACTAGTATGGATATCCCATTATATCTGACATATGTGTATATTGACATGTGCATATATATGCATATAGGAATATATCCCAAATACTCATTCAACCATACACTCAAGCATATACACAATTACTATCTTATTGATAGGAAGCATACGTGCAATGTATATATACATATACACATACATGTGGTTTTGTCCCTATGATAACACCATACTCATAAGAAACCCATTCATAATCGTGCATAGGTACATCTACCTATGTACTCTCATATACATGCTCCTCCATGCATATGGTCTATCGTCGACATGCATACACATACACATACACATACATACATTCAACGTGTGTTCACTACATCAATAAAGCATAGTAACATAAGGAAGAACTCATAAGATCCAAACACATAAACATCATCCAAGAATGCATTCAATAGTAATCAAGACCCTTACTAGTGCAAACACATCATACTAAGGATGACTTACCAATTCTCAACACAATGACTTGACTCAACCATTCTATTGTGAGCATGTGTGTGATCTCATATAGGTATCATTTAGGATTATTTGAACAATCACTTCTCCTGAGTGATACTTCCCCTCCCTTTCAGAGGATTGAACATGTCCCTACAACCAATTCAGTACATTTTCAATGATAGTTAGACATTCATAATGAATCCATATGCATCTTAAACTTTAGCATGTTCATATAGCAATGTATGTTCTTCGTCAATGTAAACATATAACTACTCTTTCAAAGCATTTATCAACACTTTCACATAATACCTATTTCAATATTCCATTCATTTAGCAAACATATCAAAATCATGATTGCATTTACCATCCTATTTACCCGCGAAGGTAAAAGTAAATCGGTAACAACAAGACAGGGTGTGACATACTTCCCGCCTTGTGAATCATTGTCCCCGATGATTTAAACACTTTAATATATAGATAAAGTTAAATAAAGGTTCTACTTAATTTTCCAATTCATGTAAGAATTATCAAATAATCTTTTTGTGTAACATCACTCCTTGCAATCTTGTCCTTCCTAGTCCTTGCATCAGGTGTCCTCATTAATGCATAGGGAGAACTTTTGTGCCTTACACATACTTTCTCTCTCAAAGAGCTTTATCATATTACCTTGTATGTACATCCTAAGTACAATAGTAACTATATACCATATGATTGTCTAGTGACTGGAAAACACGTTCTCATTGGCCCATGAATTTATCCTTAGTGCAACCCAAATAGATAAGGAATGTCAGTGCATTGTACACTACACCATCGGTCCCTTCCTTTTCTTTGGTATTTATACCTTGGACAACTCATAAGTCGAGACCGTCCATTTCCTACTTATCTATTTTTCTTAATCATAAAAGTAATGCTCTTGACTATTTGTCCATCTTGAGCATAACTTTTCTCTTGGACACCTGTCAATTCCGAACATAACAATACTGCTTTATATTGCAATATTTGTATCAACAAGGTTTCTTCAATCACTTAATATATCATTCCTTTCTAACAACCTTTCTAATATAAGTTTAACCTCATTTCTTAGCCTATTTCATCCCTATAGAGTTTTCCAACCTTCCTTTCCATATAATGGATCAAACCTCAATGTTAGAAGTTTATAAGTATTCTACAAATCATTCAAGATTTGGTTTATTACTTTTGCCTATTCGGCTACAATAATATATTGAGCATTCATTCAATTGAATGTTCACGAGATCATGGTTTACACAACCTTATCATTATTTGCTTGTTCACAACTGAGATAGCCTTCTCAGGAATACTAAGCAACTACTTTACACAATATATTATTTAGGACCGAAATCCCATAAATCAAATTTCCAACCAATGTTGGTTACCTTAGCAAGTCTGTTCAGCATAATATTATGTCAATTATATTGACTTAGACAAATTAAACTATCTTGTGTTCTACCAGTTCCCCTTTGGAATCTCAAGAGAGTACATACATCCTGCTGATGATGACATACTATCTTCTTTTCCTGGTATACCAGACACTAACTTGCTACATTATTTGCAACATCTTACTCTATCTTTTTCCAGATTATAATGGTTCCTCATTCGACAAATGAATTTGTCATTCCAATTTCCTAAATATGACATCAATTTCCTCATTTCATTCCTTAATCTTCCAAAATTTTGGTTACCTAGGTTCTTTTACATTCCTTAGTAGTCTATTCTTTGACTAATGAAAACCTATTTTGTGGACTTATGCCACATAAGCATAATGCTTAGACATTTTGCAGAGATAAATCTCCTTCATCTTAGGACATCCATACCTTGGATTTCTTTCGTCCTTAAATCATTTCCAAAATTATATTATGATTTTCAGCTCAATCTATCTTTCTCAATGAGCATCAGTACCTTTTCAAGTAACAATTCTCGTTCAAGCATGCTTGTTCTCAACATATATCAAATTTAATTGCATACCTAACTACCAAGCATGAACATTTCTCATTGACTCCAAATCACGAGTAATTTAGATCTCTCCTTACCTATTCCTTAGGCAATGATCTTCCCTTTCATGATCAAGTAATCTACCTATCCTTTCCTAAGGCATCAATGATAATGTTATTTGATCTTCCAATAAAACATATATATATAAAATATTGATTGATAATATTCTTTTCTCATTGGTCATAATCCTTGAACTTTTCATTATCTTTCCATAACTCCAATACTTTATTCTTGTGGTCATGAAATATATGACTTGATTGACATCATGACTTATGAAGAATTCAATTGTTTTTCCAAATCAAAAATATATTCATGATTTCTATTGGGTGGGGTATTGTATCTAAGTCAATCCACTCTCTTTCTTCCCCCCTTAGTGTTTCCATGAAATTCGATCAACTCAAAGTTAAACTCCTGGAAAACATTTACTTTCTCAAAATGATTCTTCATTCCTTGTTGTTGGATTTCTATTGCCTTTTTCTTGCCTCCATGGCATACCTTGAATATACTTATTCCCAGAGTTAGATTCACCATTGATCTCTAACCTCATAGATTCAACAATTGGATCATCATTAAAGAGATCTATTGAATAATTAGCAACTTTACAAGCTAAGAGGCTCTCTAATATTCCAATTTTCTTTTCCATGTATACCAATATCCCTTTTGTGGAGGAATTTTCATATCCACAAAACCTCTTTTGTTGATGCACCTTCAACTTAGAGTCTTGTTTCCTTACTACTTCCATTGATTTGACACATAGTGTCACTCTATATCCCATTTCCTTTTGGAACCTCTAAACATAAGTTTATTTTTGTTGGCAATTTGATGTGTTTAATCTACACTTCTACCAAACTTAGTACTAACTGTACCTTTGTTGGGCCAATCCGATTTACCTTTTTCAAGTTTCTTTCTTATAATCACCTTTCCAAGTGACTTTATCCCAATTTTTGGAAACTTCATAACCTTAAGCACCCTGTGTGGCTTGGTTTCTTTTTCTTATTCTCAATCAAAACTCTAAATTGACCTTGCCAACTTTGGTTGGTGGAACCATGTCCACTTCATTGATTACTTCATTTTTGACCATTCTGGTCTCTTTCCTTATTCCAAGGCACTAACTCCTTTCTTACAAGTTTTTAGCCATACACAAAAATTAGATTCTTGTCAAGATTTCTCCAAATTCTTGGATACCTCCTTCATTGGCTATCTACTTCGTTTGAAGTTTCCAATTTATGCCAATAATGCATACTCATAGATTTGTAGTATACTTACTAAATTCAAAAATCTTTGACTTCTTGCAACTATAGGTTGCTACTAATAAGGGGGTTATTTTTATTCTTCCCATCCCCTTAGAGTCATATAGCTATTATGTTGGGTGAAGGTTCATATTGATTATCCTTCATAACCTTCCTACCTAACCTAATTGCATAATCTTCTACAATCCAAGGGGAATATCATAATGAGTTGTTGGTTTAGGAGTTTTCAACTCCAGGGACGACTCTTATCTAGTCCCAACTTTAAACAAGTTTCTTGGAATCTTATCTTCCTTTTCATTTCCCCTTGTTCTTTCCTCTTGCCATCTTGGCATAAGATATTTTCAACCATTATCTTCTGATAAGGTTTAGGCATTGTTTGTGTAATGAGCTCATAGGCTCAAGAGTTGAACCTGGCAGCTCTGATACCACATGTAACAACCTCGGTGTTCTACTCAATAAAATTCCAAGATTTCACGTTAAGTGAATATTCTATGATGCCATGACATAGCAATTAAAAAATTTATTTCCATAATGTAAATTACATGCACATTTGAAATAACACTATTCCCAAACTTCCATTGCATTCCATTGTAATCTTACAAATCTTTCTATAACACATATCATATTGAATGAACTCAAGTTTATCATTCAAGATTACATCCTTCCATATAAATGGCTACATGATGCATACATAGCTCTTTTGAGCTTCATCTGGCAAAAGATATACAAATTGATCTCGATGTTGCCACAATGGTGCATACATTCTAGAAGTCCTTTCTCTCTGGTGCATACACTCTAGTTGTGCCCAATGCTAGTGCAAGCATCTGTAAACCTTAGCTTCCATATGATGAGGAGAAGCATCACTCAAGGGATTTTCCACCAACCATGGACTCAAATGCAGTCCCTCGCACATTTGTCACATTTGACAAGACAACACTACCCTTCGACAAAGAGATTGGTTAGTAAACCCCATAAAAATAGCCTATCTAAGCTTAGTGTTGTGTTCTACAAACTAGAACCTATTCATACGATCGTCATTCTACGAGTATGAAAATCTTGAACTAGAACACGCAAAAGGAACACAGTGAACTGACAATGTAAACAGTAGCAACTTACACTACTTTGGCCAAAGTATTCTCACCCATTACTTCAAGTGACAGTCTCCCTATTCACATACACTTCTATAGCTCAATTTGAATTATGACCATTCGTATACTATGCTTAGGTAATTTCCTTCCTTAGGTATTCCCTAACCTTAGAAATAACATATTCCCATTTTCCCAAAACACTATGGTATCTCTACCAACATAAGCATAAGTTATTTTCCCCCTTCAATGGGCATTCTACTTCCTAGGTATAACTTACAAGCTTTTCTAGTTTACACAGTAACTTCGCATAAACATCTTTCCAAGTTATTCCCTTCATTGGACAAACAACCTAATCTTAGGAATATCTTAACAATCTGAAGTATAGCTACATAAGATTCTTCTATTTCTAGATTAAATATTCATAAGTAACTGACCCCAATCAATAATATATCACATTAATAAGTGGTTCTCATCAATAGAATAGCCACATCAATGATTGGCCTCAATCAAAGAATAATCATAGCAAATTGATGATTTCATTTGAGAGTGTAATCCTCTTAGTAAAAAGAGTTAATCAAAGTAGAATCTTGTCAACAATGTGACTTCATTTCAAGAGTGTAAAGCAACTAACCAAGTAGCCACTTTGACACAATCAGTGTAATCAAGTAGGTTAACCTAAACCTATGTGTTCCAACAAGAACAACATACAACCCATCCAAAC
Organism: Sequoia sempervirens; assembly: GCA_007258455.2. NCBI lineage: Eukaryota > Viridiplantae > Streptophyta > Pinopsida > Cupressales > Cupressaceae > Sequoia > Sequoia sempervirens. The sequence continues at coordinate 44,692,167 of VDFB02168118.1, forward strand.
AAGTTATTCTTAACCTATTGGTTCCAAAGGGTAATCAAGTAAATATTCCAACCTAATAGGTTAATCTTCACCTAGATTTCCATATATATCTCAATCCAAATAGGTTACTCCCAACCTAGGTTTTATCTAGTAGTTAAGTAATTATCAAGTGATCATACTAGTATGGATTAACAATGACTCATCCTATCATTTCTTCCAAATTGTTGATGTACAACTAAACCTTATCGTTCCTAAGGTTTCCTATCATCATAATCTAATAGTGTCAAGTCACTTCGTGGCATTGATACATTTCACATTATAAATAACCCTGTTATTCTTGTTTCATCATTCCTAGTATAATTATACTATTGACAAACAATCCATCCTATTATGGAGTAAATAGAAGCACTTTCATAGAAAAGCATAAAACAACTTCTTTTTCCTTTCCAAAACAAATGTTATGTTTTCCTAATGCAAGTAATCTCAAGCAGTTCAAATAAACCATTCAATTCTCATTTTTTGTAAATAAAAACAAAATAAGAGAAGACTAGATCATCATGCCTATAATTCGCTTAATCCAATTTACTGACTTGATGCATAGCCTTCCAACAACAACTTACTAGCTTCACTTAATCCTCTTAAAGAAAAACTTCACTATGGCTTCTCTCTCAAGAAACAATATGCACTCGCAAAGTAATTCACAACTCTCACACGATAACTCTCATCTCTCAAAATAATTGCAGTAGAATAAGTTTGCAAAAGAATGTGTCCCAAATAAGGGAGCTATCCCATCTATTTATATAGAAAATTGAGACATTGCAGCCTACAAAAAAGGCATGCTAGTCGACAACTCTCTCCATGCAAGTCAACTCACTACAAACAACTTAAAGGTGGTAGCAAACTAAGTATAAACTCATCATAATACCATACAGGTTGACTCTTCTATTTGACAACAACAAAAGACTAATTCAAATGTGCACATGCTTAAATGATGACAATCAAATTGCACCAGGATAAAATTCTATAGATTTAAGAGCTCCTATATGTTGGTGTCGAGTATTTAGCCAATTTCCTTATCTCTTGGCATGATTATTCTCATTGAAACAGTCCTTTGTTTATAGACAACACCTATACCATGTCGATTTGGTCATAGTTTTACTGAGCAACAAAGCAGAGATGAGTCTCCCCACAATAATAGCATATAATTGGTGTTTTGACCATTTTATAATTTGTACGCTTTTCTTATTATCGTGCATTTTACACTTTATATTGCAACTTATAAATATTCCACCGCTTTGTATAAAAACGTGCAAGTTTGGAGTAATTCGTTGTTAATAATTAAAAGATACATTTCCATATATCATTGACTATAGTTTACTTCTATATCGGCCTTTATTGTTGCATTATATAAATTGGCCTATATTAGGCTTGACTTAGTCTCAACTTATTTATGTGATGTTTTAAACTCTTCTCTAATGTGCAACGTACAAGACTTGGCTTAGTATTTCCTTTCTACATGTTTTGCTCATGCATGGTCTATTCTTGTTCCAACACTACCTTAAAAACTAATCTATCCTATTGACTAAGGTTGCGCAGCTAAGCATTATGCCACATTAAATGTGTATATAAGTGGTGCCATAAATATATTCATTTAGTTTGGCCACACTATATATATACTATTTTGACAAATAAATATATCATTCAATATTCGAATGAATATATCCATGTTATCCTTATCACAACATTATGAGTGTATATAAATACACATATACTTACACACACACACACACACACACACATATATATATATGTATATCTATATATAGCATATATATATATATATATGTATATCTATATATAACATATATATATATGTATGTATATATATGAGTATATATAGCATATATATGTACATATGTATATTTACACACAATAATAATATTGCAATGTTGTATATATATAAATATACGTGCATTTATTATTTACACATATATCAAATATAGACCATCGCTTTGATAGTCAAATACACATATTTACACACACACATACATTATTTTCAAGCATGAATGCTCATGTGTATATATGCGTATGTATATATATACGCACACTCACACACACACACACACATATATATATGTGTGTGTGTATATATATATATACATATGTATATATATATGTATATATATACATATTATATATACACATATATATATGTATATATATATATGTGTATATATACATGTATATATATATACACAATTTACACACACACACACATACACACATATGTATACATGTATATTACATGTGTATGTGACACACATTACATGTATTATTACACATATACATGCATGTTATACACACATGCATACATACATAATAATAATGTGTATGTATTCTGTTATATTGCTGATATATGTGTATGTACATGTTATATGCATATGTATATTATTATTATATTACGTATGTATATATATTATATGTATATATAACATCTGCACATAAGCATACATATATGCAGGGATATATATCATATATATACATATATATATATATATGTATATATATATATATATGTATATGTATATATATACATATACATATATATATATATATATATATATGTATATATGTATATGTATATATGTATATGTATATATATATATATATTCTATAGTAATACAATAATCAAATAATCCATTCGATACTTGAATGATTACAACCATATGATTATGTCCTCGCATGACATCATATTAATGTCTATATACATATATGCATAACTATACATATGTTAACATACTAGTATGGACATCCCATTATATCTGGCATACATGTATATTGACATGTGTGTATATATACATATAGGCATATATCCCAAATACTCATTCAACCATACAATCAAGCATATACACAATTACTATCTTATTGATAGGAAACATACGTGCAATGTATAGATACATATGTACACATACATGTTTTGTCCCTATGATAACACTGTACTCATAAGCAACCCATACATAATTGTGCATAGGTACATCTACCTATGTGCTCTCATGTATATGCTCCTCTATGTGTATGTTCTATCGTCAACATGCATACACATACATATACATACATTCAACGTGTGTTCATTACATCAATAAAGCATAGTAACATAAGGAAGAACTCATAAGCTCCAAACACATAAACATCATCCAAGAATGCATTCAATAGTAATCAAGACCCTTACTAATGAAAACACATTATACTAAGGATGACTTACCAATTCCCAACGCTATGATTTGACTCAACCATTCTATTGTGAGTATGTGTGTGAGCTCAGATAGGTATCATTTAGCATTATTCAACCAATCATTTCTCCCGAGTGATACTTCCCCTCCCTTTCGAAGGATTGAACCTGTCCCTGCAACCAGCTCAGTACATTTGCAATGGTAGTTGGACATTCATAATAAATCCATATGCATCTTAAACTTTAGCATATTCATATAGAAATGTATGTTCTTAATCAATGTAAACATAACTATTATTTCAAAGCATTTATCAACACTTTCACATAATACTTATTTCAGTATTCCATTCATTTAGAAAACATATCTTGAAATCATTATTCCATTTACCATCCTATTTACCCATGAAGGTAAAAGTAAATCAGTAACAACAAGGTGGGGTGTGACATTGGGACTTGCTTCAAACTACTCTGGTTTACCAAAGTATGCTTCAGGAAGCTTTGTGAAAGATTCTCTTACCTTCTTCTACCGGGCTGACAGATGTTAATGCATTAATGGCTCATATTCATACAGATTCACTGAATATACATTATATTCGTAGGAACTCCCACCCCCAAAAATACAAAAGCAAGCAGATCCTTTGATGATAATAGTCAGCATTAATAATATTGACATTAGACGTACTCTCATTGATACCAGTTCAACACTCAATGTATGTAGCATTGATCTATTTTCTAAAATTAAAATTGATTCATCTTCTCTTGTCGCTTCTTCTTTATATATTCATGGATTCAATAATGTCAATCGATAAGCCTTAGGCACGATAATCTTGCCTTGAAGGTTGGGACCCATTACCATACCCACCTTGGTATATGTTAGGAAAATTATCATATAATCTTCTCTTGGGAAGACTATGGATTCATACTTTAGGGGCGGTTACCTCTACTTCATCGTTCTATAAAAAAATTGCTAATAATGAGGTGATTACAGTCAAGGTTGACCCTGATGTCGTACACTTATGGGAGATGGCAATTTCCGGTCAAACTTCGTTTGCAACTGCTCTTAAAAATCCCATTCCTTCTTTATCTTCAAATATGTCGACATCTACTCCAACAATACCTATTACAAAGGACGCTCTTGAGGAAGATGTCCTTGAAGAAGATCCTTCTAAAGCAAGAAATCTTGAGCCCACTCCTTCTACTTCTCCTAAACTAAATGCATGTCTTATTGATGATTGGGGATCCTTATATTTCATTGGATCCTTTATCAGGGAGTACAAGGTAGACCCAATCCACTTAGACATTCTAAAAATATCATTCACATTTAGTATCAAAGATGATTATTCTTTTGTATCACGAGATAATGTGAACAATTATAATGTCCTTAACGTTGATCCTCTCTCTTCTAAGGAGTTGCAATCACGTTATGACTTTGGATTTAATATTATTTCTAAGAATGGGTATAAAGGAAATGGTCTTGGGTGCATGGAACAAGGAGTTAAGGTCCCTTTGGAACCGACACCTTTCTCTTTTGCAAGGTTTTTAGATAACAATCCTTCCCGTTGGTCTCCATCCCCTCCTCCATAATATGTTGTCTTCATGTCTTCTTCTTGTGAGCAATCAAAAATTTCTTCACAAGAGAAAGAGTTGCTTCCTGCTCCTCATTCTTTATCTAAGCAAGATCATATCTCGTTGAGGCTTCTCAAAGCCCACTTGATTACTCTTCCTCCTACACAAAAAAATTCATAAGCATGATTAAGTAAAACATTCTTTCTATACATACCATCAAGTACCTGGCCATTACATGAGTGAATGTAAGGCATTGAAGAATAAAATACAACTTCTTGATTTTGGTTCCATCACTCTTCCAACTATTGATACACCTGTCTTTTCTTCGCATGATAAGTGATATTGAGGTTTACCTCTGTCATGTCCATTCTAAGCATCTTCTTATGAGGTTCTTACACCTCCCTTCTATTGTGTTGTTGCTTTCTATGTGGCATTCAAAGCTTGTTCTGCTCACTGCCATTCATGGTCATACAATATTGTATGCAACCATACTTTCTCTATGGTAGCCACACAATAGTATTTAGCATGGTTATCCTCCCTATACGCTAGGGGGCAGAGGTAACTTATTCTCGAGGTGTTTGTCCTTATTGAGGATCCCCTCTCTTCTCTCTGTCTTTTCTTCTCCTTAGAATGTGTCACACCCAATCTTGTTGTTACTAAGTTACTTTGACCTTCATGGGTAAATAGGATGATAAAGGAAATCATGATTTTGATATGTTTGATAAAGGAATGGAATACTAAAATAGGTATTAGGTATTATTGCTTTGAAAGAGTAATTATGCTTATATTGATGAAGTAAAATGAAAGAACATGTATTTCACTATGAATATGCTAATATTTTAAGATGCATGTGGGTTTCATGTGAACATCTAACTAATGTTGCAAATGTGCCAAGTTGGATGCAGGAATAGGTTCACGTCTTCGGAAGGGAGGGGAAGTATCACTCAGGAGAAGTGTTTGGTCAAGTAACCTTTAACGAAGCTTATCTAAGCTTTCACACACACTCACTTCTAAGAATAGTTGAGCCAATTCACAGTCATAGGCTATTGGTAAGTCATCCTTTAGACATGTGTTGCATTAGACGGGATCATGATTTATGTTAGGAGAATTCATAGTTTGTGATAAATTCTTGAGTAAATGTCTTTGTTTTGTGATCAAGTTATTGAGATTGAATCTTAGAGTCTTTGAGTTTTTGAATAGTTGTTTATCTGTTGATTCATATGTACGTTAAATCTATACATGTATATGTATATATATAATGACTCATGCATGAGAGCATGATTACGTTTATGTATATATATGAGTAGAGATACTCATGAGCATACTTGCACGAGGAATCAATTATATACATGTGTACATATATACTTGTTAAACATACATATGAAATAACAAATGATAGTCTCGACGTACACATATATATGTGAATATATATATTGATAAATAATGACCCAATAAACATATTGATATATATATATATATATATAAGTGATATTTTGCATGTGTATATATATTAATAACATATATATGAATAATGTTATATGTTTATCAAAGAATGATATCATGAATAAATGAGTATATATACTCAAGCATTATTGTTTGCGAAAAATGATAATATAATTTTATACATTTGAATATCGAATGATACATTTTATAAGTTTGAAAGATGACATATATATATATATATATATATATATATATATATATATAAACATGTCATGTTTTATATGTATATATATATGTACCATATATATTATAGAATTGAATAAGCGTTGGTTCGTACATTCGAAGCGCAATAAATAGAATACAAAAGCTTTTAAAAATATAAGTAAAGGTCAACGCTATGAAATACGCATGATATCCAATAAATTGTAACTTATGATATCGTTGTCAAAGACTTAGTCAAATAGAAATAGAGGTAAAGGAAATATCAACGCAAAAATGGAAATAGTATTCAACACATGAGTTAGTAATATGGCTTTATTAGTGCTTGGAACAAGAGTCTTCAGTTAGCGTATGAAATGATATAAGAACTTAAATCAAATATTTATAAATGATAAAAGGCTAATTCATATGATAGATGTTATGATTGATGAAATGTGAAATGCAGTGCAATATGTAACAGCGATTTAGTGAATATAAAGGCACATTTATCATTTAAGATAAAGTGTAAAGGAAAATATGTGAGAATCAAATCTACTGTGTAAAAGATAATGAAATAGAATTAAAGTGTAACACATTTCTTGAGTGCAACATACCAAGTCAAACAACAATATAAATGCTAAGAGGTCAAGCCAATGATATGTGTCGTTTGCCAAGTATAAACTAAGTTGACTGAGTATGTGCAACAAATATATGATTGACCATTTCTACTATTAAACTGTGGGCTTGAGAATAGGAAGAGTGTTGTAAACTTGATGCCATATTATGAATTCTTTGATTACTTTAGAAGTCTTTCATGCTTGGAAACCAATTTGTTGTATAAAGCGTGTGCTTTATGAAATTTTCAAACTTGTTGTGGCAAGCATATGATTGATTTGTTGTTTAGTTTTGGTGACTAACTTGATAGGAATCCACCACCTTTCTTCTGGCAAGTTGAGTCGAATGTTAATGGTTGAGAAGTGGCATAGAATGAACCTTGTTTTTAGCCTTGAGAAGCTGAATTTTGGGTATGAATATAGGGTGAACCCACCTCATTTCATACACTTTTCATATGCAACATTACGCTGCACCATTTATGTTGTATATTACATTGAGGGATTCTTAGTTTGTTGAGAGCTATTGTGAGGAAGTTTTAGTGAGAATAGTTAAGAGAGGTTGGTTGCTAAGTTGAATTTAAGAGGAGGCCAAGCTAGAGGACCAAAGAGTCAATTGGAATAAGCGATTAACGGGCATGAGATTCTATCCTCTAGATGTATATATGTCCTTGTGAAAGTTTGAACATCTAGATTGTTTGTTGGGAATTGCATTAGATTTGCTTGATTAGTGAAATGATCTATTTGCTTATTGGAAGGGAAAAGAATCTAGTTGCATGATTTCCATATGAGTGTTGTATATACTCCATAGTAAGGAGTGATTATCATCATTAGTATTATATACTAGGATTGATGAAAATAGCTTAAAAAGTTATCTGGTACACGTTACTCGCATGATCTTGTTTGAAATTGCTTAAGAAACCTATCTATTAGGTTATTATTTTAATATACCCTATTTGGGAACTCATATGATGTTTCTATATGTAGATAGTCTACAATACATGCATAACGTGAGACGTATCAATGTCATGAAGTAACTTGACATTGTTGGTTTATAATGCTAGGAAACCTTAGGAATGATAAGGTTTAGCTAAACATCAACAATATGAAAGAAATGATAGGATGAGTCATTGCTAAATCTATACTTGTATGATCACTTAATGAAACCCTAGGTTGAGAGTAACCTATGAGGGTCTAGAAGTCTATTTGATTAATGATTGAAACTCTAGGATAAGAATTATCTACTAGGATTGGGATATCTACTTGATTACCTATTGGAACCAATAAGTTGAGAATAACCTACTTGGATGGGTTATGTAGTGAGCTTATTTAAAGCACACGGGTTTAGATTAACCTACACAATCTAACTGATTGTTGATTATAGATTATATCCAAGATTAGGGTAAACCAAGGTTGAGACTCACCTCTGTGGTTAAGTAGATCACTTGAGTTTATGAACAACTATTTGATTAGAGCCATAGGTGGGATTACCTATTGAGTTAGAGTTGTCACCTCATTGGTTGTTTTATAGTCTTCATATGAAGTCATATTATTGACAAGATTTTAATCTTTGAATACTCCTTTTACTAAGGAGATTACACTCTTGAATGGAATCATATATTGAGATGACTATTCTTTGATTGAGCTCATTCATTGATAAGACTATACTCTTGATGTGAATCACCTATTGAGGTGATATATTCCTGAAGTGAGTCATTTATTGATGATTATTTATTCTATGATAAGATGATGCTTGTCTAGCTATACTTTAGAATATAGAGTTATTTATGAAGCTCTTGTAAAGTTAGAGTCATGAAGGAATCATAAATTATTCCTAGGATTAGATTGTCCAATTAAGGGGATAACTTATCTAAGCATAGTATATGAATGGTCGTAATCCAAACTGAGCAATGGTAGTGTATGTGAATAGGAAGACTGTCACTCAAAATACTGGGTGAGAATACTTTGTCCAAAGTAGTGTAATTTGCCACTAATTGCACTGTTAGTTCACTGTGTTCCTTTTATGCATGCTAGTTTAGGATTGTAGTGGATGAAAGTTCTAATTATGTAGGGCACAACACTAAGCTCAGATAGGCTATTGTTATGGGGTTTACCAACCAAACTCTTCATCGAAGGGAAAGGCCATCTTACCATATGTGGTAGATGTGCAGGGGATTGTAGTTAGTCTGTGGTTGGTGGAAAATCACTTGAGTGATGCTTCTCCTCATCAGTTGGTGGTCAAGGTTTGCAGATGTTTGTGCCAGTATTGGGGACAACTAGAGTGTATGCACCAGGGAATGGATACATCTAGAATGTATGCACCAATGTGACAACATCAGGACCAGTTTGTATATCTATTGCCAAATGAAGCTTAGAAGAGTTGTGTATGTATCATGTACCCATTTATATGGAAGGTTGTATTCTTGAATGACAAACTTGAGTTTATTCAATATGAAATCTATGTTATGGAAACATTTGTGAAATTATAATGAAATGAAATGGAAGATTGGAATAGTGTTTATATCATATGTGCATGTAATTTACATTATGAAAAATATTTTTTTTTATTACTATGTTGTAACATTGTGGATCATTCACTTGAGATGAAAACTTGGAATTTTTATTGAATAGAACACCGGGGTTGTTACATAATGACATATGCTCCTCTACATAGTACACATCATTATAAGGGGGGGTATCATATCTACTTAATTTTCAACAAGGAGTATTCTTTCAAAATGATCCCTTGGTGTCTTGATGTCTTATGAAAAGGATTCCCTAATGAAAGAACCCCTTTTTGAAAATTTCTTTTAGAATAATTCTTTGGTGTCTTATAATTTGTGTCTTATTTCTGATATTTTACATCTTGTGTATTGGTGTCTAGATGTCTTATATCTTAGCATCTAGCTTGGGGGTAGCCTGACTAGACTTGTCTTATATCTTGGCATCTAGTTTGGGGGCAGCCTGACTAGACCTATCTTTTTTGTGACTGTCCTGCAATGCAGTTTGCAACAACATAGGGCTACATGCTTGTTGCATGAATTCTAGCCATGCTAGCCATACCTATTAACACCGTCTTACATCTAATCAGATTGTGTCTCATAAAAAAATTCATGGTGTATTATATTTTGCTTTTTCACCCAATGTTTTTTTGTAGCAAACATGTTTGTGGTGAATTTTCAGTCAATTACACAAAATATAAGACCTGTGTCCTCTTCGTGTCCTAGCATAGCCTTATAAATGGTATATATGGGATTGAAGACCCACATCTTCTTCATCCTAGGTATATACTTTTTCTCTCTCTTCATCTTCAACATTGGTTGCTTCCCCATCTTTTGTATGCATTCCTCTCTTGAAGCAATCAATCCTTACATTCTTCTCTTCGTTCAAGAATTTTTCTATGTATTATTTATTAATTTGGGGACAATGCATAGTACTGAGATAACCTTCTACATCGAGGATCTTTTACTTTGCTAACTCAAATCTCTTTATTTTATTTGTTATGTGCCCTTGTGTATGTGTTATCCATATTTTTATATCTATATGTTCTAACCCTGTATTTTGGTAGCTCTTTATCCTCTAACCTTGTTGTCTTGTGCAAATCTCTTTTGCTTAATGAATTCTTTTTGTAGGTCTTCAGCCCAGGGGCATGCTTCATTGGTTCAAAGAGCTATTTTCTTCTTCTACAGTATCCTTTTGGCATCATGATGTTATGAACATGTTTAGTATATTTCCTTTAGCATGCATATTCATGTAGATTCATATGCCTGCTAACGTGGGGGAAAAATGTAGTGTCATAAAATTGCACCCCTTGCAATTTCACCTACACTTTTGCATCCACTTTAGTGTCCACTCCTTTAGCATTTGTGTAGGCTCATTTTAGCCCTTGCATCAACCTTTTCCCCTCTCAGGATGCTTAGAACCCCTTTTCAACAGCTACCTTTGTGCACCAACTTTGTGTCAAACCTTGTGTTTCCTCCTTCCCACAGTATTTGAGTGTAATTTGTTTGGATAGTAGTGTGTCACACAAACATTTGCATGTTGTGCTACCATCCCATGACATTTCAACATTCAAACAGTTGTTTCTAAGCCTTTTTCCACTTGTCACTTCCTTTTGCCAATAGTAACGGCTCAAAATGCTTTGTAATAGCTCATGAACCTTCTTGTCCCTCCTATTCTTTCTTTTAAATCCATCTATTTCATTCTATTGATCTTTATTGGTATTTTATTGTTTTATCTATCATTCCCTCTACTCTCTTTCTTGCTCTCTTGCTTGCATAACTCTCTACAACTTGCTACAACACTCTCACATTCTCACAACATTGTCTACAACTCTCTTGGCTCTCACAACCGTCTCTCTCTCTTTGGCTTCCTTAATCCTTGCAGGTGATATTTATCTATTGTCTTGTGTCTTTGAGTATCTTGGGAATTCTCACATCCCTTGTCTATGCATCTTTATTTTGTTGTCTACTTATATTTTCTCTGTCTATCTATCTGGTTGTTCATGGAGGTGGGAACACCAAAACGGGGGTTTGATTGAGGAAAGCCCCTAAACAACCCCAATAATTTTCCTATGTCTTATGTGTACAAGCATAGAATAAATTTATTTATTGGAGGCTTCATTTCTTGGTTGGTTGTGAGCACTCTCTTTTCTATTCTTTCATTTCATCATCTACATTTCATTTAACCTATATTTCACTTAGTTTACTTTACCTTGTTGTAGTTTTGTTACTCTCAATTATTTTCTCTCATTTCAAAAGTTCTTAGCAATTAGATTGTTAGTTTTCGCTTAGCTATTTTCTATGATAGTCTTAGTTTTTTGTCTAAATGAGATGCTTGCATGCCTCTGGAACGCTAATGCACCACATCATCATCCATGTGTCACATTGTCGTCCTTGGTTGAGATCTTGTCAGTCTGTCTAGAAAACCTTTGTGACCTAATCTTTTTGATTCTAGAACTCTCATCATTTTATCCTGCCACTCGAGCTTTGTTCCTTGAGGTAGTTGAGGACCATTTGCTCCTTGAAGATTCATGCTTGTCTCAAGACTCGAGGGTAGCAAATATCCTCCTCTATTGTTATGTGAGGCAATCCCCCAATAAGAACATCTCTACTTTGGTTGAATTTCTATAATGCTTATAGAAGACCTTGCCCAACCACCACTTCTTGTGGATAGACCTATATATACATCATATTCAACTATAAAAATTCCATAAGGAAAATTTAATACATTTATTACATTACAAACAATATTTAGATAAGGAAACATTCAAACTTAAATACTCTTTTGTCATATATAACATAACATAAATAATGTAGAGCCAACACAACATGACTAGGAAGTATTAATGAACCATACAAACAAACTACCAACAATAATTGAATAGGAAGTTTTTGACCAATCATACACTTATTTGCTACAAAATAACTTGTAACATTACACAACACAAAATGTTGAAGCTACTAAATCTACTTGTGCTCAATACTATAGAAAATATAAAACAAAAATTAGGCATTATTAATAATGATGAACAACTTGCACAAGAGGTATTAATAAGCATATTTCAATAAATCATGCTTATACCAAACTTGTGGATTCAAGATAGCCGTGTTAATGGATCTTTTAGAGAGGTTAAACATATTGTATACCCCGTTGAATTCAAAACCCTTAAATTAGGTCTTCATATGTCACAGGAAGACTTAAACACCCTAAAACTATACCAATACAGCCTACTTCACCAAGAAACTATAGAAAAGTTCCATTCTCCATGATATGGGCAATCACTATACACAATCACAAAGCCTTACACTAGAAATAAAGTCACAATCAATATTGGGAAATCTGAACGATAAGGCCTCACATATACAACTATACCTAGAGTTATTTTTTAGAGGGTTTCATATAGAAGTTGTATTCTCTTTTGTGGCTACTCCATAATGAAACAAAAATCTTCCAAACATTATAAAAAAGAAAGAAGAGGCTTGCCTATAACTACTCTCACCATAGCATATTTGCAAATTTTATTGCATACTCTCCCATATAACAATTCAAAACAATAAAAGAGGAAATAAAAACATAACTAATAAATTATAATATTTTTTTATACAAGTGGATAGTTATCAATAAAACAAGTAGAGTAAAATTCTTATCTTTAAAAAAAATAAAAATAAAAAAAATAGAGTAAAAGACATGACCTTCTTCTCTATAATTTATATTTTATTCTTAAATTCAAATACCTAAAAAAGAAGATTATATGAGTTCAATTTAATGACATTCCTTTTTAATGCACATGAACAATAATTTCAAACAAGAAGCTCCTACCAAACTCAATTCACAAAAGCACAATTTAACCTACAAGAAGAAAAATATACTCTTGATAAAGTTTCTTCCATGCAAAATAAATAATGATCTCAATTTAAAATTGAAGGGAAAAGGAGAATTAAAAAAATAAATCTATCATATTCTTCATAGAATTTAACATACGACTATTCATACATTCTTCAAGGGAATATATTGGTTTCAAGGGAAATCGAGAGAATGAACAATATTTGTAAGAAAATGATGTAAATTTTTATTTGAACATATCATAAATATCATTTGTCCTCTTTGAGCGGTAGATTAAAATTGAACTTTGATGGGGCCTTGAAAGGAAATCCCAAGGCCTTAGGTGTTGGTGGCATTGTTAGAAACGAGGTGAGAAATTTCCTCTGGGCTTTTTCAAGAAGACTGCCTATTGGAACAAAAAATAAAGTCGAATTTCATGCCTTGTTTGAAGAGCCTAATCTTTGCAAATAAATGGCGATTCATACATAAATATCAAAGGGGAATTGATGTTGTGTATAAGCACAATAAGATGCAAGTCTATAACAAATTGGAAATGACTAAAGAGGCTTGACCTTGTTCATCTACTTTTTAATTTGATGAATTATTTTATAGTGAAGCATATTTTTCACAAGGAAAATAGAGTCACTAATTATTTGGTGAATCTCAAAGTTTAATAGAATGGAGACATCAAAGTGTCAAATCACCTAGAATACTAATTCACCCCTGTCATATGGGTGGAACAACCACTATAAACCATTGGTTTTTCATAGAATACTGATTCACCCCTATAACATTGTTTTTTCATAGAATACTGATTCACCCCCTATAATAATGATACCAATTGTTGAACACACTAGAATATTTATGATCGTCTTCAAGCTCATAGATGCTTAAACTCATTTGATTTGAACTCACCCCCTCTATTAGACCTTAAGCACTTGATTTTAACATTCATTCCATTCTCAACCATTGATTTGAAAATCTTGAATCTACTAAAAGCATTGGATTTATCTTTTAAGAATGTTCCCATGTCATCCTAGAGAAATCATCAATAAAAAGCATGAAATACCTTTCTCCTTTCAAACTTTTTGTTTTGGTAGATTTGCATAAATCAATATGTACCAACTCCAATGGTCTAGAGGAAGAATACTCTTTAGACTTGAATTTTATCCTTTTCTACTTTTCAAACTGACATTCCTTGCACACAGTACTTCCAAGCTTGATTATCTTAGGCATATCTCTTATCGCATGTAATGAGCTGATCTTCACAAGAATGTCAAAGTTAATGTGTCCCATTCCCCTATACCAAAGCCAACACTCACTTGCTTGTCCCAAAAGACAAGTTCTCCCATTGATATCCCTTAGATTGTATATGTCACCATTTTTCTTAGATCCTTCTACAACCAATTTTCTAGACTTTTATTTTTTGATTTCACATCCTCTTTCATTGAATATGAGATTGTATCCATTTCTTCACATCTAACTCACACTAAGAAGATTAAGCCTGAGACCTTTAACATAAAGAACATCTTATATCCTATGCTTTCCATCAATACTTATTATACCTTTTCCACAGATCTGTACTAAAGTATCATCTTCAAGCTTGACTAGGCCTTCACTCCACTTCACAAGCTTGATAAACATGCTTTTATCCTCTGTCATGTGGTTGGAACAACCACTGTCAATCACCCCAGAGTTTGCCTTGTATTTTACATAAAAATCAATATACACATCTCTTGAATCTTGAATCTTCTTATTAGCCAAAAACAATATTTCATCCTTATTACCCAGACCACTAGATTCATCATCCTTTGAAGAGCATGAATCTTCCTTCGAGTAGATACTCTTTTTGAATTTATTTTTTCTTTAATCTTTGTTTCTCTTTTCAAAATATTTCAAGGGACATTTAGAAGTAAAATGACAAACCTCTCCACACTTAAAACATTTGAAAGGTAGCTTACCTTTGTACTTGTCGATACCCCTCTTGAAATTCCTTACAAAGTTTGCTTCTTCTTCATCAATGTCACTACTATGATCAGATGCTTCACACATCTCCTTCTTATTGGCCTTAAAATTTGCTTCCTTCTTTGGTTCTTCTTTTTCACACTCTCTCATTTCAAATGCAGTGAGGGCACCATATAATCAATCCATTGAAATTTTATCTAAATCTCTAGCTTCCTCAATAGAAGATACTTTAGGACTATAAGCTTTAGAAAGAGATCTCAATACCTTTTTAACCACCATGGATTCTTTTAGATCTTCACCAAGTCCTCTAATTTCATTGACTACTTCATCTACTCAGAGCAGATATCCTGCAATATCTTCATCCTTTGAAATTTTCAAGTTCTCAAACTTTCCTTTGTAGATTTGCAACTTAGATTTTTTTACTTTAATGTCCCCTTCATAGATTCCACTAAGCTTTTCTTAGACCTCCTTTGTTGATTTGCAATGCATTAATTTTACAAGATCAAAATTTGCTAGCCTACTCAAGATAACATTCTTGGCCTTTCCATAGTTCTCATAGGCCCCAATCTCTATTGGATCAATTGGAGGAGTAGCAAGAACAACATAACCATCCTTGAAAATTTTCCAAACACCAATCCCTAAAGAGGTCAAATAGGTTTCTATCTTGAATAGCTAGAAAGTAAAATTTGTTCTATCAAACCTAGGCACCTTGTGAGACCCATCTTGTGCCATCCCAAATATTCCTCAATCTGTTAGGCTTCTTCTAAGGAACCTTTCTCTAATAACAATTGTTAAACACACAAAAATATTGAGAGGGGGGGAGTGAGTCAGTATTCTATGAAATACCAAACCATCCTAAACAATCAAACATTTTAAACTCTACCACATAAACAAGAACATGAAAGATGAAAACAATGCACAACACAACACACCACCAGATATACGTGGAAAACCCCATAGGAGAAAACCCACAGTGAGAAAAGCTACTAGGAGCTATTGTTCTAATCCAGCCTCACTAGTAATTAATAGTTACAACTTTGATTTAGGGTTACAACCCAATGTAGCTATGACTCCCTGTCTATACGACTTTGTTTTAGGGCTACAACTTCTTGATTTGAGTACACACTCAGGAATGCTTATAGAATGACAGTCCTTCCATTGTCTAAAATTGATAATTAAGCCCACTTCTTTTGATGATTGCAATTTTGCTTTGTCACTTCTTCAAATATCTTCTCAGTTGCTTACTAGCTCATTGCTTTCAACAATCAAGAAGTCTTTCCTTCGACTCATTGCCTCCAACAACCAATTAAGCATACTTCTTCACTTCCCTCATGTCATAGAGATATAATCAATATGAGACCAAACATGATCTACCACTTATGCTCTTTCTCTTTCAATTGCTTACTTACTTGTCATAATACATCATCCTCATATATTTCACCCTAGATCAACTAGGTTTACAATTTATACATGATATTACATTGATTACATTTAACATGTTAGCCTATACCAAAAATATTACATCTTCAAGTTGACTAAAGATAAAAACAAACACTATGAAACATGTAAAGGACAAGAACCAAAAGACTACATGCAACACCAGGAAGAGGAACATGCCTTGTGGATTCCAACACATGCTTAGCCTGGTCTTGAACTGTCTTCACACCTTCGATCTTCTACGAAAATCATCTATACACTTTGCAAATATAAATTAGGTCAACCATAAACAAGAAAATGTAGCTTGTAGCATGTCAGCTGTCACATCCATTGGCTCCGTCGAAACTTAAATTTGTGGTGCACACCACCAACATACCTTGGTCAGCCTCAATAAAAGTATAAGCCAACATAAACTTCATTCCAGACCACAATTTGTATTGAAGAAACTAGAAGACACTTTGTGGAGAAGCATCAAACACTGCATGATATTCAAGAACACTCTCATACATCCCTTTCACAATTTTATGTATTAACTAGCTGGCGCAAGCTAATAGATATTGAAACCAGTCATCGAACAACATAGTCCTACACTCTATCACTTATAACTTTCTTTGTAGAAGGATTATTGAAATGAAACATTGGATATAACACCTTCACATATCCATGAAATTAAATCCTTATCCACACAACCATATCTACAAATGTGGAGATATGTAGAGCCAATCTTTACACTTATGAGAACATTCTCATAGAATCAACACAAACTTGAATTTTTCACTCTCAAAAACACCTTTCTAATAACTCAAAGGACTTGAAACTTGGATCACACATGCATTTACACAATATGAAGCTAACCTCCAAATGGAAAGAGCAAAACATCATCAGTGAAGAAATGCAGAGCATTCCTTAGAGACTATGGCAACCAAACAACTAGATTGCAACATTCTTCATAGAAATTTTGACATCGATGACAACTAGACTACAATAATCTCCTGCTTTGTCATTGATGGAAAAAATATCCTCACACCACTTTGGTGCAAAAACTCTTCCCCTCAATCTCCCCCCCTTTGAAATCAAGGACAAAGGGCAAAAGAACTCCCCCTTTTGACAATATTTGTGTCTCGAAGCAACTTACAAGCTCCTCCTATCAGCAAAAACCACTACCTACTCCCTCAAAGAGGTAGCTCCCATTAGTCCTGGAATAAGGAAATGACTTCAATTACTCCCGATGGACAAATAAACCAACTATGCATCTAGCAAGAAGAGAGAGGGGCAATTAACCCTAACTTCTGCCTAAGATATTCAAATGTATCCTTTGCAAGTACCTTTGTAAAAATTGTTAGAATTGTGAAACAAGCACAAAACCACGAGCCATAGGATCAAACAACAAACAAATACACCTTCTATGCAAGAGATCTACAAGCAAATATGTGCAATATTCTTCAACAAGAAAAATCTACAGAAGAGACTTTCAAGAAGATATGAAAGCTCCAAATATTCTCTGTGTGTAATTACAATGAGGGTTGAATACTTATAAGAGCAAAGCCCTAAATGAGAAAGGGATCAGATCATGACAAGTGTCAACATCACATGAGATGAGACATGATGATCTAATATTAACTCAATTAATAAAGCAATCCTAAGTTTAGCTTAAGTGTATGAGAATAAATTAGACTAATAATCAATTAAAGATTAATTAATTATTAGCTAATGCATTATTACTCTAACAAAAATGTCTGCAACCTAATCCTTTATAGATACATACTCCAACTTCACTTCTTTATCTGCAACCTTCTCTCTTAGAAAGTGATACCTAATTGATATGTGCTTGGTTATAGAATGCATCACTAGATTCTTTGAAATATTGGTAACACTTGTATTATCACATAGAATAGGAATGGGCTCATCATACTTTATCTTGATATCCTTGAATGTTTTTTCATCCACAACATTTGAGTACATCAAGATGCTACAACAATATACTTTGCTTATGTTGTTGATAAAGATATTGAATCTTTCTTCTTACTATGCCATTAAACCAATCTGTTTCCTAGAAAGAAAGCACCACCATTGTTACTCCTTCTATCATCGACACAAACAACCCAATCAACATTAGTGTATACACTCATATCAAAATCATTACCTTTTGGATACCATAATCCATAATTCAGAGTGCTCTTCAAATATTTGAAGATTCTCTTGACTACCTTCACATGAGTTTCTTTAGGATTAGCTTAAAATCTTGCAACCAAACATACCACATGCATGATATCAGGTCTTGAAGTAGTTAAGTGTAACAGGCTTCAAATCATAGATCCATATAGAGTCTAATTAGCTAGGGGAGACTCATCATCTTTGCTCAAACGACAACTAGTTACCATAGGAGTACTCATCGATTTGCAATCTTCCATACCAAACTTCTTCAACATCTCCTCAAGACATACTTTGCTTGAGAAATAAAGATACCATCATCTAGCCGAGCAATTTGAAGACTAAGAAAGAAGGATAACTCACCTATCGTAGACATTTCAAACTCCTGCATTTCTTCAGTAAACTTCTTGCACATCTCAACATTTCCACCAAATATTATATCATCAACATATATAACAACTATTAAAATTCTTTCATTATCAATCTTGAAGTAAAGATTGCTATTTGTGATACCTTTCTTGAAACCTTATTGAAGCAAGTACTTGTCCAACCTTGCTTACCAAGCCTATGAGCTTGTTTGAGGCCATACAATGCCTTTTTGAGTCTACACACCATGTTTGGTTCTTCTGATAACCAAAATCCATCAAGATACTCTATATAGACTTTTTCCTCCAAATCTCCATTCAAGAATGTTGATTTGACATCCATTTGAAAATATCTTGAAGCCCTTATAGGCTGAAAAAGAAAGAAACATTCAGATTGCTTCCATTCTTGCTATCAGAGCAAACGTCTCCTCAAAATCAATTCCTTCTACTTGTGAAAAGCCTTTACATACCAACCTTGCTTTGTTTCTTAAAACTTCACCTTCTTCATTCAAATTATTCTTGAATACCCACTTTGTTCCTATCATGTATTCTTGTCTGTAGACCTTGGAACTAGTTCCCAAGTCTGATTCATCTCAATTTGATTCAACTCCTCTTCCATTGCTTGTATTAATCCTTCATCCTTTCTAGCATTAACAAATTTTTTTGCTGCTATCTTTTATAACAAACAAAATTTTACTTGTTCATTTGTTTTTGCAAGCCTTCTCCTGGTCAACACTCCTTCACTCTTATCTCCAATAACTTGATCCTCTGAATGATTCCTTTGAACATACTTGGTAGGAGTCTTACTATGCCTTTCTACTATTTCTTTTTTTTTTCAACTTCTTATTCTTCTTCTAAGAAGAGAGGTGCATTAGATCCACAGTCCTCAATTCCATTCATATTCTAATGTAGATCTTCATCAACCTTAACATTTGGATTTTCAACTATTCTTCCCAATCTTTTGTTGTAGTACTTGGATGCTTTACTCTGAGATGAATATCCTAGAAAAATACCTTCATGAGCTCTTGAATCAAACTTCCCCAAAATATCTTCATCTCTTCTGATGTAGCATTTACTTCCAAAGACTCTAAAATACTTGACAGTTGCTAGTCTTCCATACCATAACTTAAATGGGGTCTTAGTGTTGTTCAACCTTAACAATCCTCTATTGATAATATATATTGCAGTATGAACTGCCTCCAATAAACATTTAGAAGATTTTCTTCCAACAACATAGTCCTTGCCATCTCTTCAACAATCCTATTCTTTCCACAACCCCATTCTATTGAGGAGTTCTAGCAGTAGATAGATGCCTCCTTATTCCATGTTCTTCACAAAAAATATTAAACTCATTTGATGTGAACTCACCTCCATTATCAGACCTTAAGCACTTTATTTTGGCATTCATTTCATTATCAACCATTGATTTGAAAATCTTGAATCTACTAAAAGCATCATATTTATCTATGAAGAATGTTACCCATGTTATCCTAGAGAAATCATCAATAAAAAGCATGAACTACCTTTCTCCTTTCAAACTTTTTGTTTTGGTAGGTCTGCACAAATCAGTATGTACCAACTCCAATGGTCTAGAGGAAGAATACTCTTTAGAATTGAAGCTTATCCTTGTTTGTTTTCCAAACTGACATTCCTTGCACATGGTACTTGCAAGCTTGATTCTTAGGCATATCTCTTACTGCATGTAATGAGCTAATCTTCACAAGATTGTCAAAGTTAATGTTTTCCATTCTCCTATGCCAAAGCCAACATTCACTTGCTTGTCCCATAAGACAAGTTATCCCATTGACATCCCTTATACTGTATATGTCACCATTTGTCCTAGATCCTTCTGCAACTAATTTTCTAGACTTTCCTTTTCTAATTTTACATCCTCTTTCATTGAATATGAGATTGCATCCATTTCTGAACATCTGCCTTACACTAAGAAGATTGTGCTTGAGACCTTTAAAATAAATAACATATTTTGTCCTATGCTTTCCATTAATACTTATTGTACCTTTTCCATAGATCAATATTGAAGTGTCATCTCCAAGCTTGAATATGCCTCCATTCCACTTCAGAAGCTCAATAAACTTGCTTTTGTCCCCTGTCATGTGGTTGGAATGATCATTGTCAACACCCAAGAGTTGGCCTTATCTTTTGCATGAAAATGAGTACACACAAGTCTTGAATCTTCAGTCTTCTTAGCAGCCAAAAATAGGATTTCATCCTCATTATCCTGACCACTGGATTCATCATCCTTTGAAGAGCAAGAATCTTCCTTGGAGTAGAGACTCTTTTTGAATTTATTTCTTCTTGAATCTTTGTTTCTCTTTTCAAAATATTTCACGGGACATTTAGAAGCAAAATGACCAACCTCTCCACACTTAAAACATTTGAAAGGTAGCTTACCTTTGCAATTTTTGGTACCCCTCTTCAACTTCCTTACAAAGTTTGCTTCTTCTTCATCCATGTCACTACTCTCATCAGATACTTCATACATCTCCTTCTTACTAGACTTAAAAGCTACTTCTTTCTTTGGTTTTTCTTTGTCAAATTCTCTCATTTCAAATGCAGTGAGGGCATCATATAATTGATCCATTGAAAATTTATCTAAATATTTAGCTTTCTCAATAGAAGATACTTTAGGACTATAAGCTCTAAGAAG
>VDFB02168118.1:44718133-44730115 GCA_007258455.2 Sequoia sempervirens
TTAAAAAGTGTCAAAAATGTCAGATTCATGGTAATCTAATTCATGCACCGGTGCAAGAATTACAACCTTTCAAATTCACATGGCCCTTTTGTCAATGGGGACTAGACTTGATAGGGAAACTAAATCCTTCTTCATCTAATGGACACAAGTTCATCATCACAACAACAGAGTATTTCACAAAATGGATAGAAGCAGTTCCTTTAACAACTGTCACTGGAAAATAGATTTCATCTTTCATACTCAACTACATCATCTGTCGGTATGGGGTACCTCAATCCATTATCACAAACAATGGTAGGCCTTTTAAAAATTAGGACGTCCAGGAATTATGTGAACAATTCCATATTCAACATCATTTTTCAACACCATACTATCCACAAGGAAATGGCCAAGCAAAAGCCTCAAATAAAACAATCCTAAAAATACTGAAGAAGATAGTAAACAATGTTGGACGTGATTGGCATGTTTAGTTAAATCCTGCACTATGGGCCTACAGAACCAGCATCAGAACACCAAAAGGAGCTACACCATACGCCTTGGTGTATGGATCAGAGGCCATTCTACCAATTGAGGTAGAAATACCATCACTCTGTGTATCATTGAAGGGTAGCATAATAGATGAGGATTACAGAGTTTCAAGGCTACATGAACTGGAATTACTAGATGAACTCCGTCAGCAAGCAGTCAATCATTTGAAGGCCTACCAACAAAAAATGGCAAGGAGTTACAATCATAGGGTAAAACTTAGAGTCTTTCAAATTGGAGACTTGGTCCTAAAGGAAAACCCTAGGAATCAACAGGATAGAGAAAAGAAAGGGAAGTTTGAACCTAACTGGTTAGGTCCCTTTGTAATCATATCAGTGTATGGATTAGGAGCATATCAATTGTCTACACCAGAAGGGGATCTATTTGATGAACCTATCAACAATATCCATCTCAGAAAATTCTATACCTGAATCACTTAGTGCATGAATTAGTTTCTGAAAAGGGTTACCTTGATGAAAACCTGGCAAACAGGCATCCTAGTGACAAAAAAATACAAAAAAAAATAATAATAATGAAAAGATGCAATAAAAGCATATAGTGAAAACTTGGAAACAATAACTATTTGTGATTTGAATCAGCTCTCCCATCTATTTGGACACATGTCATGGTCGTTACATCTACCATCATTTTACATCTATTATCATATCAAATCACATGGTCATGTCTCACCCTGACTTGGGGGCAGCATCTGAAGATCATTGGAGGCAACATAAATCTTGAGCTTAACAAAAGGGACAAACAACATGAAGACAAACAAAACAAAAACAATGTTCGAAGCATAGCCCAACATGGAATATCAATCACCATCGAAAACACATCAAACATCCATATCACATCAGAAAATCCAAAAATAAGTCAAACAGGTCAATATCAAAAATCCAAAAAACATGAGTCTATGTCAGTTGAACTACGTGGTCTCTGCGTGTATAACGTAGGCAAGGCTAATCTTTGATCAGCCCCCGAGGCCCCTAGGATAGGTCTTTAGGTTAGGTTTGATCCAAAATATCAAAAAAACAAAAACATCATAAAATCAGGATGGATGATCTAATCTGAATAAATGATTGAATACTATAAGAAAATGTAAGATATGTTGTACTTTTGATCATTGTTATCATTTCTTTGGAGCAACTCAATGATGTATTGAACTAGAGAAGCCAGGAAGAAGAAATGGTATTTTTTTTGTCTACTGTCTGTGAATTAATCATAATTACTGTGTGAATCGTCGCGAGAAATGCTTTGCAAAGTATCATGGATGACATTCCAATTCACATAGGAAAGTGGTTAATTCTTGTTTGTTTATGCAAGAAATGCTCAGGTCATCTTGGTTTAATTATACCCCGATGCTTGTGTTCGCTTGAAATATCAAAAATCATGAAGGTAGTACTCAAGTCATCATCGGTTTACATTATACCTTTGATGCTTGTACTCACTTTCAACATTTTAAAAGCTCAATGATGATACAAAACACAAAAGTATTGTTAAAATGCCTATGTTTACATGTTGATTTGCATGGTAAAAGTAGATTGCATCCATAATAGTGTTACATTTGTAGATTATTTTTTACAAAATTGGTGAATCATTCATTAAATAATTATCTTTTATCATAATAGACTGAGTATACTTGACATTAACAAAAACATCCTCATCATATAGTTGCATCATCATATTCATTTACATACATTAAAAAGCATTTACATCATCATTTCATCATTCATACATTTTAATCAAATAATTTTTGCATTCTCATCATATCATAACAAAAATCTCAACATACATATATCTCTATCATTCCATTTTCACAAACATACATCGTCATCATAACTCATTACATTCATCCATTTATTATATCACATATCCGTATATAATCCATCCATTTGATCATAAAGTCCATCTATTTATTGCATCATTTATCATTCAACATTTTCATCCATATATTTGCATTTACATCACATATAGTATATCATTTAAACACATCAATCCATAATCATGAATCCATATACATCATGTATCCATATAACATGCATCCATACATTACCATTATGTGCATCATAAATAGAACAACATCATATCAAAGCATACCATCATAATAATAAAACCATCACATAGCATATAGAACATCGAATTAAATGCATCCATCGGAGAATCATATAGAACACATAATAGATCGTAGAATCCACTGCATCTCATAAATATCAAAATCACAATGTCAAGTATACAATGATGTCTGAAATGAAGAGAGATATAACATCAAAAATGGATGTATATCAAAATAATCAAAGTGTACATCACATATCAAATGTAACACAGACAACAATCATGTGTTGCTGGCTCCAGACGGTGTAGGCATCGCAGGATCAAGACCCCTACCACTAGAAGAACCGAGATCACTGGGATCTCTAGGTAGAGGTTGGGTAACACCTGCACTGATAGTCCTGGATCGTGACCTAGCAGAACAAGACCTCGCATAGCTAACTCTCTGTTAAGAAGGAACTGGGTCATAATATCTTGCTCTATAAAACTCAATCTCCTTGCCAATACGAGCAACCTCTCGCATGTAATTTGTGAGGAAGGTACCATCTACCAGTCTCTGTAATCTATCGGCAAAAGCCTGAGCACCCTCTATTGCAAACTTGGTTGCATCCCTCTTGGCTTTCAACGAAGTAATATGAGCCTGGGCTGCCCCGACTGTCTGTCTAGCTACATCCCTCTCAACTGTCAATGTTGCAATCTGTGACTGAGTTGTGACTAACTGAGCCTACACTGATGATAGAGTCTCTACATGCAAATCGTCCTATGCTTGCATATGATTCTGGGTCTGCTCTAGTAAACCCTGTGCCTGAAGAAGCTGCTCCTGAATGGTCTCACTAACTCATTTGACTGCAAAATTCGACGAATTTTTTTGACGAAACATGTATAATTTGATGTATCGTCGAGTGCTTGTAAAATTTGATGTGTAATTTTCAAAATTTTAAAAGTTTATCCTTGACATTCATTGAAATTTCAACGAACCTGGGTTTCGTCAAAATTTTGACTATTAGTTTCGTTGAGATTTTGACAAACATGAAAAATAAGAAAAATATCAAATTGTGGGCAACATAAAGAAAAGTGAGTTCGTTGATTTATTGCGACATTGTTTTGCTCTACTTGAGACAGTTTGTGGAGAACTAAGGATGATTTTCTTGGGAAAAATCATAAAAAATTCAAGAAGATATCGCCAGGTTGAGGGTAGTCATTGTCTTTTTGTAGAATTCAGTTGTGAATTTAGATTTGTAGTTCCAAGTTTGAAAATCATATTTTAAAGCAACATCTCATCAAATTTCATTTTTAGAGGTTTAGGGTTTTGAAAATTTCATGTCCATATTTTGTTGTGTGGAATCACCATAAGATCACAACCAAGGAACATATTCTTGTGACTATAATTATGTGATTTGTAACTCTATTGGTCATGTGGCACAGTTTGCTATAACAAATACATGATGCATTCATGTGTGACCCAAGTTTAATGTGGCTATGTTGTGATAGAAATGGAGGCACTCATTTAATGTAGTTAATTCAGGTTGTAGAATGTAGGTGTCAATCATCATTGGGTGCATTCAGGTTGTCTCAAGTTTAATAAGTTACGATGTAATTATAGCATGATCCAAGAGTGATTACCTCTTGTTGCAATAAAGAGCCTATAACTCTGGTTGATATGCAAAGTGGTTGTGTTATATCAATTATGTAGTGCATTCAAGCACAACCCATGTTTAATGGGCTATTCTAGAAGAGTGATCAATATTTTCTAAACCTTATGAATGTTACTTAAAAATGTATAGCTTAAACTACAAACCAAGTTTGTTACATACTTGAATGCAATCTTGGGTTACCACAAACTATAATAATGTGATTTACTAATAACCATTATGGAAAGTATTAAAGCAAGACCCATGCTATATAGGATACATTTCCCTGATCAAGTTTACATACCTTAATGATCAAACACAAGCTTCCCACACACTCTAGGATACAATCCAAGTTCATACCAAAACTTTGTCAAGACAACTAATTTTCTAACCCAATATTTAAGGTTGTTTTTTAATACCAACATAAGCATTGGTAAGAGCATGATTAAGGTACAAACCCTAGGCCTCTGTAGAAACATAAACAATAACTCTAGTGGATTAGTGAGGTTGCAATACCAGAAAGATTGAGACATTGTAGCTAATAACAAAATCTTGCAATCTAAAGATTGTAGCCAATAACAAGCACTATGTAGCTTAGTGACATTTGTAAATGCAATCTCTGATAGAAGAATAATGATCAAAAGAAGAGGTACATTGACAAGATAATAAAGCTCAAACCTTGCATAGTAAAGTGGAGATTTCAACAGTGAGTTTCCTTACCCCCTTGCTGACCTTAAGGGTTTTTCAAATGCTTTTGGTAGTGTTAGACAAGGAAAATGCAATCATGGAATGATTGTCCAAATGAAGTAACAATGGTAATCATAGGTTCAATGTTTCTTCTTAGCCATTAATGTATAATGGAGGTAGTGGATTGCATGTTTGAGCAGTGTTTTGAGACTCATCAAAGATGGGAGAATAGTGAATAATACCTTGTGGATTGTGAAGTAGTGTAAATAAGGTTGAAGAATCTTAAGATCTACAATACTATGAAACAATGAGTCCCCTGTAGTAAGTAGGCAGTCTATAGGGCATAGTTTGATTTTATAGAAGGATGCTCATGAAAGGAATCTTCAAGTGATAGTGAGTGAGTTATTTGAGATTACAATTGAGGGTGCAATACCCAGTCTTAAAGGAAGTTAGCAAAACAATAAATGTGCAATAAAATCAAATCGTACACAACAAACAATTCACAATGTTATCTTGCATAATGCCTTGAGTTTGAAGACAAAAATAACATTGTATCTTGATGAAAGTGGTGACCTTGATGGTCAATCACTAGCAACCATGATTTTAAAACATGCTATTGTGCTTATGGAGGCAACATTTTAAGCAAGGCAGTGAGTGGTGGTTAGGAACAATGGCAGGTATGAAGGACTTGCTTTATATGCATACTATCTTGATCTAGCTTAAGACAACGTTCTTAGAAGATTGAAAGGTGGATTATGGAACTCAAGGGTTACCATGAAAAGGATTAAAGCAAAGACTAAGATCTATTCATACTGTCATTAAGATATTAAAAGATGTCACATGAAAAACCCTAGTAGGCACGGAGTAATGAATACAAAGTGCCAAGAGGGATAGTGTGTTGGGAAGCTGATTTAGGAGATCTCCACATTATCTAATTACGAGGGAAATACATCATTTATTTATTTTTTTTTTTTTTTAATTAGAAATCATTCTAAACCCTATATAGGATACATTGATACTTTAGAAACCTCTAAAGGAATTTGAGATTAATGCAAATATATGTCAAGTAAATACCTAGATTACAAATAGCGGGAGGAATTCTGCTTATTAAGATTTGTTGAAGCTGATAGGAATAGAGATAGCGGCAATGAATCCTATGCCTCCTTTCACTTTTACATCTTCCTTATAGTTCTCTGTCATTCTTTACTAAAAACACTTCTCCATTTTGGAGGTCTATGCTTGAAAAAAATGTTTTGACAAAGGTTTTAGAGTATGTTTATTAAAATTAAAACTCCATTTTGGTGGCCTATGCCTGAAAATAAGATTTTGACAAAAGTTTTAGGGTATGTTTATTAAAAGTTTTAGAGTATTTTGGAGGGCTATATTCTTGATTCCTTAAATGATTTATTCAAATGGATTGTGACTAAATAGTATTAACTATTTAGTCATTTTTTATTTAGTAATGACTAAATAATTTTTAATCAACGACAAACTAGTAATTTATTTACTCATTTTATAGGCTGAGTTGCAAAATGAGTAAATTTGAATTTTAGTTGTTGTGACTAAAAGTTTTAGTCACCTAGTCATTTATTTTCCAAATTCTACTAGTGTGTGCTTCCTTGTGCGATTAGGGCTCTCTCAATGTTGAGGGCCCTAAGGATAAGCTCGTCATAAGCAGTGACACATTGCATCTTTAACTAAAAGGATAAATCCGTATTGACATTAGCAATGATGATGCTGACTTGTTGCTCCTTAGGAATGGGTCACTTGCTCTTACTAGCTCGCTACCTCCATCGTTGTAGGAGGTTTGCGATCAGGTTCAATATTCTAATTTTAGGAGTCTAATGGTTGGAAATCATAGTAAAATCATAATTTAATAAGTTTTGGAATTAGCATTTTAAGTGTTTTTTTGGGTCATTAACTTCAGACTATCTTCTCTTTTGCAGGGGTGGTTGCATGCCAAATTTTTTTAGTGTAAAAATATCAGAATTATTAGATTTTGTTACCTATCTATGAATAAAAATTATTGGAGTGTGAGTTTGATATTTTTTGAAGATTTAAATAGTCAAGCTTGGTAAAGAAAAATCATGTCAGATAATATAAGTTTAGAACAAAATGAAGAGACACTTGATAGATTGTGGGCTAGATTGAAAAGAAAGGGTGAAGGAAATGTTATTGTCCTTGCAATAATTGCAAGGGATTAAAGACGAGATGACTTTTAATCACAACAACTGAGAAACATTGTAGGCAACATGGTCAAATTGAAGGGGGGCATGATTATCGTCCATTGGTAAGTTGTTCATTATATGTGTTTATATTGATTGAATTTGTAAATGTTTATATCGTTTTAACATTATATATATATATAATCATTTGATCATGATCATGTTTTATTTGTGTCTATCATTATTATAAAGGTGGGGCGCCCTAAGTCAGATGATATGGATTATCACGACCCGAAGAATGTGGTTTTGCAAGCGGACGAACATGGAGCTGTGAATATCAAAGATGAAGTTAATGATCCTATGGAAGAAGATGATCATGCATTAGAAAACACAGTTGAAGATGATGGTACAAATACATTGATCCATGAGATATTTAGTGGCAGAGCTGATCATGATGATCGATATGACTTTGATGATGTTCATGATTTACTTGTACTTGAGAAGGCATACGAGCCCCTTTATGAAGGCTCCCAAACAACTCTTCTCTCTGTTGTATTGTTGTTGTTGAACTTGAAGGTTATAAATGGCTTATCAAACATAGCAATCTCACGGATGTTAAGGTGTGTCATATATGTTATCTTTTTTCATCTATTTTAATTGTTGTTAGTTCATCACTAGTAAATAAAGGATGAAATATGTACCATTAATATTCTTTATATTAACAAATTATTTTTTGTTGTAGATTGATTGGTGAATTTTTGTTACCACCATCAAATATTTTACTTCGCTCATATCGAGAATTATTTGGCATTATGAAAGATATCATAATGGAGTATCAACCAATAGATGCATGTCTCAATGATCATATTATATATCATAAACAACAGGAATTTGCAATAGAATGCCCGAAATGTCATATCAATAGATATCAAATAGATCAACTAACAAAAAAGGTGTCTCGCAAGGTTCTTCGTTATATTCCCATTATTCCACGTATGCAATGATTATTTAGGTGTGAAAGCTTAGCGCAATTTATGGATTACCATGCACGAAATAGACATGGAGATGACATTCTTCAAATGCCTACAAATGGTTCTGCATTTAGGGACATGGAATAAAAATGGCCACACTTTAAAGAAGAACCTCGTAATCTCACGCTTTCATTGGGAGTGGATGGTGTCAATCCATTTGGAGAGCTGAGATCTATTTACTCAGTGTGTCATGTTTTTGTTATCAACAATAACATTCCTCCATGGATGTCAATAAAGAGGGAGCACATAATGTTGTCAATGATTGTTCCAGGTATTTGCTTACACCAATTTTCTTTAACGTAGTAGCATCTCATTTGTCTTATTTGTTGCATAATGACATTTTTTTTTCTTTCAATAGTCATGTACATTAATTTATATATATTACAGTAAAATGGTTATAATAATTATGTAATGTTTATATTCATTCAACTGGGTAAGTACCAAGTTAAAGATATGAATGTATATATCGAGCCTCTTATCGACGAGTTACTAAAGTTATGGAATGGCGTCACTATGTATGATGTCTCTAGACCAATAGGACAATTTCAATTTCAATTCCATGTAATGCTTGTATGGACAATTCATGATGCCCCAGGGCTAACACATTTTTGTGGTATGTTATAACGTTCGACTGCACTTTAACAATATTTAATTTTATGAAGTAGATATCATGCATCTTTTTAAAATAATCTATTCATTATATATAATTATGAAATTTGACATATTTAATCCAATTATATATGATCTTGTAGGTCTTCAAACAAAGGGAAAATTTGCATGTCCAATTTGTGATCCAAAGATGAAATCTTGTCGTTCAACAAGTTTAGGAAAGCAGGTGTTTAATGAGTATAGGTACTTCCTCCATAGAAATCATAAGTATCAAACTACTGAAAAACATCTTTTCAATGGGAAAGAAGAGACTACATCAAAACCACGAAGAATGACACCTCACCTATGGAAGTTGGAATATAATAGAATTAATCGTCAAGGTTATACATCGGATCAAATTGTTTATCTATCATATATGACATGTTTTGAATTTATATTTTTATATTATGTTGTGTTTACTCATGCTGTAATTGGCAATGCTTGTCATTGTTAATTTGTTTAACTTATATGCTTCATGAAGGTCGTCAAGGCATTAATAGTCGGCTTTCACATGGACTAAAAAGTTATCCTAGATAATTTAGTAGGTTTCCCTACTATGAGCAGCTAAAAATTATGCATTTGTTTGATACAATGCCTATTAGAAAGAATATAACAGAAACGTTATGGAAAATATTGGATGGAAGGCATGACAAAGAAAAAATTGTCAAAATTTGTAGTGACATTCAGGAAGCCAATCATGCAATGAAAAATGTCATTCAATTAAATAGTGATGGAGACCAAATTAATATAAGTGCCCTTCCTTGGTTATTAACATAGCAGCAAAGCAATGCTATAAAAGAAGTCATACGAAAAATTCAATTTCCCACAGGATTTGATGCGAACATAAACAATATAATAACAAAGAAAGATGAATTTGGGTCAAGGATGAAAACGCATGATTGGAATACCTTCATTAAGGTAATTATTCTGGTATATTATATACACTTGTATAATGCATATACTTTTCAGTGTATTATGTTTACTACTTTTGGAAAAATAATGAAAAGATCATTTTATAATTGTTGCAGTACGTTCTACCTCTATCTCTCCCAGACAACTTTGACAACAATGTCAAGCAATTTATATATGATCTTAGAAAATACATGAGGTAAGTAGCAATATTTGTTAAATTTGTTGTATACATCTTATAATTGCCATTTGTTTCACTTGTTATGTAATATACTATATATTTTTGTTAAATCTCGTTAATATATTTGCACCTTGAATCACTTGTAGATGGTTTTCATCTAAAGAAATTCATAAAGAAGATATATTTATTGGAAGAGAAAAATTCCTCGTCTAATGTGTGAAATGCAAAAGTGTCTACCTTCGACATTTTTCAATGCACAAGAACACTACCTCATACACCAAGTTGAGGAGATTGAATTGTGTGGACCTGTACATCTGAGGGTTAGACAAAGAGCACATCCTGAGGGTTCTATGGTGGACGAATATATGGTATACCAGACCATGTTGTACATTAGTGAATATCTTCCTTAGTTTGCAACAAAGACCCATGTAGATCACATTTGGGATCCCAACTCCATTAACAAATTCGAAGGGGAGTACCTAATGGGGAAAGGTAGATTGACGAAAGTGAGAGGTAATTATAAGATGGTCATGGAGATTAATTGGAATACATGTTACATATGGTTTTTATGTATATTGTACTTATTTAATTTTTAATCTTCAATATACATCAATTATAAATTAAGGTCGTATACTGTGGTATTTAACTAATTATACGTCGTTTGTGAATTTCAAATTTTTTTGATACAGTTGGTCGAGAGTGGGATGCACTACATTTGTGCGTCGCAAACAATCTTGATTGGATGACGGTATGGATTGAACGATGCCAACAATTTGGTCGCGCATTAACATGGGAAGGTGTGGCTTCATTAGTTAAAGAAGCTTATCGTAATGGAGATTCCAATGTTACACAAAGGGAAATTGATTTAGCATATGGTTTAAGAGATAAACAGGTACGTATAAATATATTAATCACCCATATTATTTAATTATTTTCAATTATATTGATGTATATATATGTTGAGATTGTTTTCTTTGCATACATTCAGCCAAGAATAAATATGTTTCTCAATTGACAATATTGCAATAATTTTTACATGTTTGACATATTGCAGGTGAAACACCACAAGGCTATGTGGTGCAATGGTCAAAAATTTTGAATCAAAATGTTGGATGACATGAAGAAAACTTGTGATTCTAGTATAACTGCAGTCTTTCAAGTGATTAATGTTTCATCTAGAAGCGACATGCATCTAGAAGTCTCAGAAATTCAATACAATGGGGTTTTGGATGATATACTTGAGTGTGACTTTAATTCCTTCAAATTAATTTTGTTCGTCATCCTATGGTACATGCTACGATTGAATGAAAATGATCCTGAGAGAACTATTATTGAACATGATAATGGATTTACCATGGTTAATACAAGGTTGATCGAGCAAGCTAGAAATGAGCCCTATGTTCTTCCAAGCCAATTTGAGCAGGTATTTTACTCAGAGGTTCCAGGTAAACCAGGATGGTCATTTGTTGTTAGACATGATCCAAGAGGAAGGCTGATAAAGTATAATGTGGTGGAAGAAGAAGATACCGAAGAACTAGAAGATGATGTAGATGATGATCATGATCAACAGTTAGTTGATGATGTCCTTAACGAAGATGTTGAAGAGGAGGAACTAGATCATGATGATGTAGGAGTTAATGTTCATGAAGATGATATCCGTGTGGATGATGACATTATCGAAACCGGGATATCGATGACTATGATGATGATATGACCAATCCTAAAATGTCAATTTGGATCAAAATGGTACAAAACAAAGAGTTGGATGAAGAAGAAGATCAATGACAAATTGAAATGTATGAGTCATGTGATTATATTAACTATTTGATATTGATTTCGAGCAGAATTATACCTGACTTTATGTGGTTACATAATTAATTCATGATTTTTTTAATTTTTATGCCATTACATAATTAATTTAATGATGTACTTTTAATGTTTGAAAGGTCAAAAAATTAAAACATTTCAATAGTGATGTTAACAACCTTGAAATTAGTGTGTTTTATGTTTCATGTGATCATAAAAGATTAAAAAGTTAGTTGTAGAGGTGGTTGTTTAGTGGTTGACATGTAAAGGCCTTTAAAAGGAATAAAGTGATCATTTTAATGGTTGTTGATGGTTGACGATTTAAAATACAAGCTCTTGA
Organism: Sequoia sempervirens; assembly: GCA_007258455.2. Taxonomy (NCBI): domain Eukaryota; kingdom Viridiplantae; phylum Streptophyta; class Pinopsida; order Cupressales; family Cupressaceae; genus Sequoia; species Sequoia sempervirens. Next base: position 44,730,109 of record VDFB02168118.1, read on the forward strand.
AATTCAA
>VDFB02168118.1:44732317-44746118 GCA_007258455.2 Sequoia sempervirens
GAGAGGGTAGAGGGTAGAGGGTTTAAGGGTTTGGATTTTAAGAGTTAGGGGTTTAGGGTTTAGGGTTATGGGTAGAGGGGAGAGAGATAGAGGGATTCAGTCAAAGAAAAAACCCCAACCTTAGGATTTTTCCAACACCATAAAAGACCAGTAACATAAGATAGGATAGGAAAGGAACACAAGGAGAAAAATTGAAGCTCCATCAGGCTATGTTGGAACAATTATACACTAATCCCTCCCCTAGGGTGTTTCCTCGTATCAAAACCAATCCCTTCTTCCTATCATTTTTTGACAAGGGCAATTGATCCAGGAAGTCATCATATAGGTTTCTACTTAAATAATCAATCTGTCCAGAGTGCTGCTTTGTCGATGTCATCTTGAGTAAACTAGGGCTTCCTTGCTATCTCAAACCTTAGACAGACTGAAGGTAAACAAAATATGAAATTACAGAAAAAAACTTTGCAATTTCCCATAATTCTCCCTCTCTCAGGTCTCTCTCTCTCACTCACTCCCTCTATGTCTCTCCCCTCTACCCTTAAACCATAAGCCCTAAACCCTTAACTCTTAAACCCTAAACCCTTAACTCTTAAACCCTAAACCCTTAAACCCTCTACCCTCTACCCTTAACCCTGTCTCCCTCTATCTCTCTCCCACTCCCTCCCTCTCTCTCTATCAATTCTCTCCCTCCTAGCACAACTCCCTCTCTCAAGTCTCTCTCTCTCTCTCACTCACTTAGTCACTCTATCTCAAGTCTCTCCCTCCTACCCCCTCTCCCTCTCTTAGGTCTCTCTCTCACTCAATCACTCCCTCTATCTCTCTTCCTGATGGAACTTCAAATTTTGTTCTTTGTTTTCCTTTCCTGTTATGCCTTATGTCTCTGGTCTTTCATGGTGTTTGGGAAAATCCTAAGGTTGGGGTTTTAGATTTTTCTTCATGTAAAATCCTAGTGTTTTTCTTACGCCTTGGGTGGGATCTATTTCGTTGTTACTTTTGGAGGGCCTCTAAAACATCTTATTCCCAATCATTTGGTCTAAGGTTGAGTCCCTTTGGTCTTAATATTTTATTTCCTTTGTGGGATTTCATTTTTCCCTAAGTCTTGGTTGGCCCTATGTTTCATCGTTTTAAAACAACTTATGTCGATCATTTATCATCCGCCTAGTGATGTCCCCCTTGTTCTTTTAATAAATTTTTTATTTTGCAGAGGGTAATTTGTGTGACCATTGATTGACTATTGTTTGATCTCAATCGTTCCCCGCCATCCCGCGATGACCCCACCACACTGCTTTGGTTGATCGCGATATCGTGGGCGGGCACCACATGTCCCATCTGATGAAGCCAAAGGGGATGAGTTTGTGTGGCCGTTGATCAAAATTTGTTTGATCTCAACGGTTGCCTGCCATCACGTGATCAGAAATCACAAGGTCTTTATTGATTGTGATATCACAGGCGACTACCACATGTCTTATTTGGTAAAGCCGAAGGAATAACAGAAATACCTTGGTAAATTAATCCGACTTTAATATGTTATGCAGCGGGTTACTAAAGTGTTCTTCAAATACACGTGTTTCAAATCTACGGAGATGTTATAATCTCAGCAGAAAAGCTGCTAGATGGTTAATGATAAAGTCGATGATTGTTTTGAAGGAATAGGATCACCAATGATCAGGATCTACGGTTGCCGCTATTGCGTGATCGGAAGTTGTAAGGTCTTTACTAATTGTGATATCGCAGGTGACCGCCACGTGGATTTCCTTTGCAATGTATGGTATGGTGGGCCCCTTATTACCATGTTGGCGATTGTGTCAGCTTGTTTTGAAGGTAGTCGTTCAATGATTTGATCAAACTGACGGATCGACGGCTAATATTTAAATCAGCATTAAATAGGATTGGAGTCGTTCGTGCAGTGTGCGAGTAAGCTTTAATGGAGAATGAGACACTTGCTGACATGATTTGATCGAAATAAAAACAATTCTCTTGCTTTTAGTATATCACAAAGCATTCAAGTATTTTGTGAAGCAGTCTTAGAGCCAAAAGCAAAGTTGTGAGTTTCTACAGCGAAGAATTGGGATTTCTGCAAACACAAAAGCTGTGAGTTAATTTTTGTGTCACCTGGTTATTCTGCACTTGAATTTGAAAAAAGGTTTACTGTATGCTTGTTATTGGGCTTCTTGATAAATTTTTGAGGGTTGTAGGTTGATTGAATTATGGGGAATTGCAGGGTTTTATTCTGTAATTTCATTTTCTGGTTAGTCCTAATTATTTGAAGTGTGAAATAGTAAGTAAGCCCTAGTTTATCCAAGATGGAACCTCCAAAGAAAGACTCTAGCCAAATTGATTATTTGAGTAGGAACCTATATGATGATTTCTTGGATCAATTGCCATTGTCAACAAATGATAGGAAGAAGGGGTTGGTTTTGATGCTAGGGTTCCTCTTACAGGTTTTGAGATGTTTAGACTATGGTATGGATAGAGGAATTTTCCTCACCCCTTCTCAAATGGTTGGATGTATGATATGGTGAAGTTGGTTGTGCCAAATGTGTTCCCTAATATAGATTTTCTTAGGGTCGTGGCTATGAGATATGACCCTGCCACATGGGTAATCAGGGATAATGATGGAAGGGTTCTGTTGAGCATTAACAGAGAAGAGGTCCAACAGGTTTTTGATTTGAGTGAGTCAAGTGTATACTTGGTTCCTATCAATCTTGAGGAAATGAAGCAGGAATATGGAAAATTAAAGTCTCTTTTCAGAGCTAAGTTGCTTCCACCTCATCTGGCTAGGGAAAGGGGTTCAAGATTTCATATTAGCAATAGTGAACAAGAATCATTCAGAGTAAATTTCTTTGAAAAGCATTTCTTGGCCACTTTTTATTTATTGTGCCAGATTTTAGGTTTCAATCCTAGCACGGTGATGTCCATTGCCTACATGTTCATGGGGTGCAAATCCAACACCCCAATTTCTCTATGGAATATGATTTTGCCTCCTTCTTAGCTGAAAGGATACATGAAGGGTTGTCGAAGTTGTAGTGGAATGATACAGACACTCAATTCTTTTGGTATTCTATGTTGATGCATATGTTCTTGTGCAAGAATGTTGACTTCTTTTCTAAGAAGATGGAATTAAGGCAATTTGTTGATGGAGAAAGATTTCTTGTACAAATATGGACTGTAGACTTATCGTGTAATAAAGAAGGCACCAGTTATGTGCAATTTGATAATTGATTTGCTTCCAGATTGAGGGCTAGACTGATGGTGAATGTACCCAGGATCCCTGAGGAATTGCATGATTTCCTCAGACCGAAGGGGAGGAGGCCAGAATTAAAAGTCTACCATAACTGGGGTGACATTATTCCATACCTAGTCAACACTTTTTGAGGGTATATAGTTTTCAAGGAACCTCCCGTATACTGCCTTACAATGTGCCACCAAGAGTGGGATTTGCAGAGGTTATGTGGCAAATAGGCTGTATCCATGAGGATAATCTCATTAGGAGCGGTAAGGGAACTTTTTCCCAAATTATACAGTGGTATCTGATTTTGTATTTTCAAAGGGAGGATGGGTACACTTTGGAAAATTCTTTGATGATTACCACTTAAGGTGTGGTCCAAAGAGGCAACATGATCCTAAAGGCTTCTTTTCCCTTTTCAGACAAAGAATAAAGGGTGGGAAGTTTTTGCATGAGTTCAACTTTCCTGAGGACCTGATTAGAAACGAATTTGATCTAAATAGGCAGGAGTTGAACAAGGAGAAATGGATAGCTTATGATAAGCTATTAGATATTGTGCACAAAATGGATCCAAAGTATGATCCATTGTTGGAGTTCAATCCACATCATAAGAAAATTGATTTTCTGATGGAGAACTTCAAAGAAATTATGGGCACCTTGAGGACCAAGAAGATAAACTTGGAATTGAGTCTGGGTGTGCAGGAACAAGGTGCCAGGCTAATGGAAACAAGGCCAACATACTAGCCTACAGAAAGGTGGCCCATTTATAGGAGGAAAAAGGATGACAGTAGTGATGAAGAAGAAGTGGACAGAAAAGGTAAACAAATAATGAAATTTTCTACACAGCCAGGTCCAAAGCTCAAAACACCTGGGGCAATTAATATTATTGATCTGGAATCATCACCAGAAGATAGTCCTTCATCACCACCATCTGAACCAAGCCCTAAGAGGCAAAGGACTGATCAGCCACTAGAGGATGTGATGGATGAGATTGTAGTTATTGATCAAGATATGCAGATTCGTATGCCTTCCCCTCCTAAGTCAGTTGAATTGGTTTTATCTGATTTGGATATGAAAGGAAAGTGTGTACAAGATGCAAAAATGGAGGCATGTAAGGAGTTTCTTGATGATGATGCATTTATAAAAACTCATGTCTTCTTGCAATTGGTATGGAGGATGAAATTTGAGGAATATTAGGATAAATGTAAAAAGAGGAGAGAGTTGAGACCTGACAGATCAGACCAGGAGAATGATGAGGAAGTGAAAGTTGAATTAATGGAAGAATTCAAGAATATTACATCTGGGGAAGGAAGAAAAATGGTGACTCAGGCTGGTGTATTGATTCTTCATGAATGGGACATTGCAGATGTTGTAGCATTTAATGCTATTCTAAAGTCCAAGCATCCCTTGCAAGACTCTGAAGAAGAGTTCAAGGCAACACTACAACACTCTGCCTTCAGTGAAGGGTATGAGACTTTGGAAATTTGGGCATTGGCCCCACAAGGGAGAAATCCAAATGTTACAAATATTAACCCAAATTTCAAAGGAGGGTTAATAATAAAAAGAGCTTCAGAGACCTCAACTACTGAGGCCACTAATGTAACTGTGAATGTGGCCAAATTGGCCCAAAATATTATTGAAAGAGAAGAGGTTGAAAAGAAGAGCCTAATGGAGAAGTATAACCTTTTGATTGAGGAATACAACAAAATTCAGCAAAAGAATGTTGAGTTGCAGACCGAGGTGGATAGGTTAAGGTATAGATAGATTGGGGAGACATCAAGTGCTCCAGGAATCAGTTCATTACCTTCCACATCAGGGTCAGTGCCTCCTGCTTCTCCAATTGTTTCCACACCAGGTTCTCCTAGTCAGAATCCTTCCCTCACCCCTCCTTTAGAACAAATTGATGAAGAAACAGAGTGCTCTGTCGATCCTACAAAGAAGTAGCTCATGCAAAAAATTAAAGAATTACAGGCATCATTAAAGGTAAGTGAGGAGGGATCTCTTTCAAAGCAAAAGGAGATTGTCACTGTTGTCTTGAGGCACTTAAATGAAAAGGTTGATAATAGATTTGTTAGGAAAAATTAGTGTATCTTAGAGAAATCTCTAAGAATAGTAGTGCCTTTAGTAACTTTCATTTCCATTAGGTTGCCTCAAAGACACGTACAACTATGTCCTAAAGTGGAAACAAACACAATTTATTTCCCACATTGATCCTTCTGAGAGAAGCACATGTAAATTCAACATGCATTAACAGATTCTACAACAAGAACCAACAGACATGAAAGATGAGACAGAAACCAGAACAAACAGATTTACATGGGGAAAATCCTTTCGGATAAAAAACCCCACACTCCAAAGATCGAGCCATTGTATTATTTAGCAACAAACAGTTACAATACAATTTTAGGCTCATAGCCTTTTCAAAGATTACATCTTGTTCATTCTGGATACAAATGGTAGCAAACTCTTCATGAGAGATCAACCATGGCATTCATGATCAGAAGAGATTCCAGCAGCAAAAACCTACCTCTCTCTTCCTCTACTTCTGCCTCATGGCCTCGACCTTTCAGCCAACCACTCGACTCTCTCTCTTCTTCTCTTCTTCTCTCTGGATCTTCGACTCACAGCACAAAATGACCAATGCATACATTTATACATTCATTCTCAACAGCCTATGTGAAACGATTTGATTCCAACTGTCGGATCACAATGATTGAATCATTCAGCTCAGCATCGTAGATGTTTCCACTTCCTTGTATGGAAGATAATACATCTAGGTCACACCACGTAGTATATTCTTCACTCGGTCAAGGGCGTTCAACTTTTGTCGCATGTCGGTGAGACACTAACTGTGTCTCCCCGATGCCACAGAGCCCATATTGTCATTGTCGCCAAGAGTCTTCACTATCGACAAGACATTATACCAAGTTCATAAGTTGTCGCTCAGACTTCCTCTTATCACCAAGACATCTTACCAAAATTCCCTAGTCACATCGACCTTAGCATTCTCATCGGTGAGAAAATTTCCATTCAATGAGACATCATACCGAAGTTCAAAGGTCACTCTGAAATGTCCAACAGTCGGCAAGACTATCATCATTCGCTGAGAGATCATACCGAGCCTTTATGTTATACTGAAATGCTCCACTGTCGGGGAGACATCTCCCTATCGCCAAGAGTTCTTACTGAACCCTTATGTTACTCCAAAGACCATTGCCATCGGCGAGACCATTGCAGTTCACCAAGACTTCATACCAAAGTCTTCAAGTCATGCCAAAAAGAACACTCATCGACAAGACTTACCACTCTCGCCAAGACATCCCATCGAGTCTTCATGTCATCCCGAAGACCTCAGTGTTCGCCAAGAGTCACACCAAAGAAGATCATTGGCCAGATATTTCACATTCACTGAGACTTCATACCAAAGTCCTCATGTTTCTCCGATGACTCCATTCGCTAGGAGTCTCACCGAAAACACCCGATCACATGTAACTTTGTCGACCAGACTTACCGCTGTCGCCAAGAGGTCATAGCAAACCCCTTTCATTACCCTAATGACTCCATATGTCTGTTGGCGAGACATCTTCCTGTCACCAAGACTTCACGCCAAATTTTTTGAGTTGCCGCAAAGACTCCAAGTGTATCCCCGCTGTCGGTGAGACATTCATTAGTCGCTGAGAGTTCTTCCCGAGACCCTTGTGTTACCCCAATGACCATATCGGTGAGACACTCTTCAATCGTTGGGACTTCATATCGAGTGTTCAAGTCACCCCGAAGACCCCAGTCGCTATAGGTCTCCCCAAAATCTGCTAGGAACCCGATAACAAACACTTGTATCTCTATCGGCGAGACATCTCCCAATCACCAGGACTTCATACTGATAGGAGCAAGTCATGCAGATTAACACATTGGCCAGATAGAGCAAAGGTCATGCCGATATCGGCAAGACTTCCTATCATCGTCGAGACATTATCCTGACTATCCAAGAGTACACCGAAGGTTTCAGATGTTGATCGCCAAGACATTTAGGAGGTCACAGCGATAGTCATGATCAACTAGTAGGTTGACCAGACATCTCCATAGTCTCACCAAAATTGCTCCCAAGAGGTTTCAACCTGTGGGATTGAGGCACACAATTCCAACAATATTATCATCTATACATTCTTTATATTCTTTATTATTTGATGTAATAAATAATATAGATAGGGACTAGGAGGTAGTGATACCACTAATTGAAAATTGGATCCCTAGGGCCAGTGATTTGGGTATAATGTATACAACCTCAAGGTTTGATACAAATAATAGGCCCCAATCATTAAAGCCTACTCATGTGTTAGTAAAATCATTGCAATGTTTTTAGACCTTACCAGATGACTTGAGTAGGAGGATCAGGGAATTGGTGAAGAATTTTGATGATTGGGGTAACACATTGTTACCTGATATAATTAATGAGCAGGGGAATATAAGGTCACTCCAGCAGTGGAAAGATCAGGAAAATGAGGTCATTAACGACCAAATTAATTTAATTTGTGATGACTCAGATTATGATTTGTTGGTGAGCTATATGGATAAAATCATTAGCACCAGCTCATTTTTGGAATCTTTTGAAAGAGATGAAAATTAGGTAGTGGTTAAATATACACCTTATAATGCTAAGGTAAATGAGGTAATTAATTTTGACTAGCCAAGTGATGAAGAATATCAGAAATGGGTAACTAAATATTTAACTGAGGAAGCATACAAGAAGTGGGCTACTAACAATTGGCAAATAAGCTGTTGCAGTTACAACGGTTTCCAGTTTTGCTTTGGTGGCAGTCTTGGCGTAGGATTCTTATGGATTTTTTTATTGCATCAACTTTTCTCAGTTGGCACGATGAACAGGAATATTCTCCAAGGTGATTTTTGTTGTAACGATTTTTGGAATGTCACCAGGTATTCCAATTGACTGGTGACATGTGTACTTTCTGGTCCGATGCTTGTTTTCTCCTTCATTTTCTATAAGAAGGATTTCAAGGCTAGAAGTACGGTTAGTAAGTTAGATAATCTTGGGTCAAGTGTAGGTGAAGTTGCAGAGAAAATTGTAAAGTTTGATGGTTTTAGAAAATGCAATTTAGGTTCTGAGTCATTCTGTAATAGGTTTTGAATTCATGGGGATTTAATGTTGTATAACAGTACTAGCATTTGAGTTGAAATGATAAATTCAAACTCATGTCTCTCCAATGTACATGCATATCTGAATTTTGAATAAGATAACTAAGGGTTGTTTCATTCATCTCACTATTGTGGTGTGTATGATCCTTATTTTAGCTTTAATTGAAGGGATGAATTAAAATGCTTAAATGGGATTATAGGCGGATATGTTTTGTATAAGGATTTGATAAGTAGTATTGGGTTAGAATACATATTGATGAGATTGCAATGCAATGTTATTAGGGATCATATATGTTGTGTTAAATTTGTCATAAACCCTTGAATACTTATGAATTTGACTCCCACAATGGATATATGTCACTGATCTAAGTTGTACGATTCAGTATTTTTTCGTCTTTACCTTGAGCTTGCTAAAAATTGCAAATCAATGAGCTATTTTATTTTGGGATTGTGTTGTAGTTATCTCATGCTCCAAATAACTGATAATGTCGATGAATAGCCAATTCTATTTGATATTATCCTATTATTTTGAGCTATTAAATGAGATTATCTGTTATTGTTAATGTTGTTTATGATATTGGTGCAAAGGTTTTAAACACAATAAGGGATCACCCTCCCGGGTCTTGCAGAGCCTGAAGTGTAGGAGGATTTTTTAAAGTACTCGTCAGTTGGTCCAGGTCCTTCGAGCTGCCCCTGATTGGGATTGGAAATTCCATAAGTAGATTAGAAGACCAACCTGGTTACATTGAAAAACAAAACCAACACTTCCCTCTACCCTTAACCCGAAGCCCTAAACCCTTAACCCGAAACCCTAAACCCTTAACCCTTAAACCTTAAACCCTTAAACCATCTACCCTCTACCCTTCACCCCCCTCCCTCTCTCTCTCTCAAGTCTCTCCATCATGCCCCCTCTCCCTCTCTTAGGTCTCTCTCAACCCTTAACCTCCCTTCCTTTATCTCTCTCTCTCTCAAGTATCTCCCTCCTGGCACTCACTCACCTCTCTCGTCTCTCTCACTCACTCACCTCCCCTCTTTCCTCTCCACTCCCTCCCTCTCTCTCCCCTTCCACCAACCCCTTCCTTTCCTTCCCTCCCTCTATCTCTCCACTCCCTTCCTCTCTCTCTCTCTAAAGTATCTTCAATATCCAAACCCCTCTCCCTCTCTTCAGGTCTCTCTCTCTCTCTCTCCTCACTCCCTCTATCTCTGCCTTGTCCCTAAGCCCTAAACCCAGCCAAACCCTCTGCACTTCCCTTCTTGTGTCTTCTCTCTCTCTCTCTCTCTCTCTCTCTCTCTCTCTCTCTCCATCCATCCTCTCTCCACTCCTCCTCTATCTCCAGTCTATCCCTACCCCTTCTCCCTAAATGGGTCTTTCTCTCTCCCTCCCCCTCCCTCTATCTCTCTCCCACCCCATGTCTTCAAACCCTTAAAACCATCCTACCATCCACCCTTAACCTCCCTCCCTCTATCTCTCTCCCCTCCTGCCTCTCTCTCTCTCAAGTATCTTCAGTATCCCTGCCCTCTCCTCTCTTGGGTTCTTCCTCCTCCACTCCCTCTCTCCCCTTCCCTCTACCTCATAACCCTCTCCATTTTTCTATCCTCCACTCCCTCCCTCTCTCATTGAATCCCTCCATCTCTCTCCCCTCTACCCATGGCCCTAAACCCTTAACCCTTAAAACCCTCTACCCTCTCTCTCTCAAGTCTCTCCCTCCCCTCTCCCTCTCTCACTCACTCTCTCTCCTTTGCCCTTGGCCTAGGCCTTGAGCCAACCCTTAGGAGTCCTGAGCCATGAGCCTCTGCTCTGTCCTGCTCAGTGCTCCTCCTCCTCTCCATCAGGTCTCACCCCACTCCACTTGCGTACTCCGCCTTCCTCCTCCCTGTCCCTATCTCTCCCTCTCTCCTTCCCTCTATCTCTCCCCTGCAAACCATAACCACATGTCATCCTACCCTCTCTCTCTCTCAAGGTCTATCCCTCCCTACCCCTCCCTCTTGGAATCTCTCTGTCTCTCCACTCCACTCCTCATGTTGATCCCTCTGCCCATGAGCCCTAGGCCATTATAGGCCATGGCCCTTAAGAGCTCCTAGGCCATGGAGCCCTCTGCCTTGTCTCTCCACTCACCTCTTTCTCTCCACTCTCTCTCCCACCTTCCACCCTTCCCTATATCTTTCCCTTCCACTCCCTCTCTCTCCACTTTGAATCCCTCTATGTCCTCTCCCTCACCAACCAACCCATAAAACCCCAAACTCTTAAAACCCTCTACCCCTCCTACCTCTACCCCTATCTCTCTCAGAGTCTCTCCCTCCTCCCCCCTCCCTCTCTTGTGTCTCTCTCCACTCCACTCCACATCTGTCTCATCTGTCTCCCCTTCCAACCGCCAAACCCTCTATCTCTCCCATTGTTATCTCTCTCTATATATATATATATATATATATATATATATATATATATATATATATATAATATGCAATCATATGTCCACTCCTCTCTCTCCAGGATGTCCCTCCCTGCCCCTCCCTCTCAGAGTGTCTCTCCCTCCTCTGCCTTTGGCCTAGGCCCTAGGCCAGGTAACCGTTAGGCTCTAGGCCATGAGCCTCTGCCCACTCTGTCTCCTTCCATATCCAGATTCGCCCATCTGCCTCCTCAGGTCATATGCCACCTCCCTCCCTCTCTCTCTCACTGAATCCCTCTATCTCTCTCCCCTCTACCTATTGGTTGTTTTTACTATAACCAAGTTGGTCTTCTAATTTACCTATGGAATTGGAAATTCCAATCAAGGGCAACTTGAAGGACCTGGATCAACTTACGAGGATTTTAAATACCTCCTACACTTTGGGCTGTGCAAGACCCAGGAGGGTGATCCCTTAATACGTTTACAACCTCTGCACCATTATCGTAAACAACATTAACAACAACAGATAATATCATTTAATATCTCAACATAATAGCATAATACTAAATAGAACTGGTTGTTCATCAGTAATATCAACTATTTGGAGCATGAGATAACTAGAACACATTCCACAGTGTAAAATAGTCATTGATTTGCAATTTGTAGCGAGCGCTAGGTAAAGAAAAACAAAATACCGAACCATACAAATTAGTACAACTTACATCAGTGCCATATATCCATTGAGGGATTCAAATTCATAAACATCTAAGGGTTTATGATAGATTTAACACATAACATATAAGATCCTTGAGAACATTGCTTTACAATTTCATCAACATGTATTCTAACCCAATACTACCTATCAAATCCTTATACAGGACATATCCACATTTAAGATGTTTTGAATGCTTTGTGATACCAAAAGTAGAAGAATAGTTGCTTTATTTCAATCAAACCATGGCAGTAGATGTCATGGCCGCCATTAAAGCTTACTCGTGCGCTAGACGAATGGCTCTAATTGCATTTGATGCAGATTCAAATATTAGCCGTCGATCCTTCACCTTGGTCAGATCATCGGATGACTGTCTTCAAAGCAAAATGACATAGTCTCCATCGTGGCAATAAGGGGCCCACCATACTACTCGTTGCCAAGGAGATCCATGTGGCACCCACCCGTGATATCGCAATCAATAAAGACCTCACAACTTTTGATCACACGATGGTGGGAAACCATGGATCTCAACCATTGGCAATCCTGTTCGTTCAACACAGTCTCCAGCCTTGTTATTAACCATCAAGCTCCTTTCTACTGAGATTATAACATCTCCATTGATTTAAAACACATGCATCTTATAACTGCTTTAGTAACCCGCAAAATAATGTATTAAAGATGCATCAAAGTATTTATCATTCCTTCGGCTTCACCGGATGAGACATGTGGTGCTCGCCCATGATATCTCGATCAACAAAGATAGTGTGGTGAGGTCATCGCGGGATGGCAGGGAATGGTTTAGATCACACGACGATTGATCTACGGCCATGCAAACTTGTCCCTCTGCAAAATAAAAACATTTATTAGGCGAGAGGGCCCAACAGTCGTGCGGGGTCCAATAGTCGCACACTCAATTGTGATGATAATACCCAGTCTTACCACATATTTATACTATATATTGTAAATAAACAATCCAAATGTAAATAAAGAAAAAACCAAATGTTGATAAAAAATTTAGCCATACTTGAACACATGAGAACCTCTAAATGTTATATGAAGAAAACATAAATACATTCATGAAGAAGTGAAATAAGTATTTTTTTGTTTCAAATAAAATATCATAACTCTCCACTATAACTATATCATTTAAAAAATAAAATGCTCATTTAATAAAATAAGACACTCATTTAAACAAGTATTGTTATCATAGTGAAAAAATATTGTTCTTATGTGTACAACAATTGGGGTAGCAATGTAGAAGCATTGGATAATTTTATATTAATAGTTTGTCCTATCACAAATATAAAAGGTGAACACAATAAATAACATGTATTTTCCCAATAAATGTGAAGGATTTTCAAAAAAATTTAGTGTTCAACTATTGGTCCATTTTTGTTCAATACAAGTTGTATTTTAAATAATTATGTGTTGTTTTTATAACAACAAATAGATTTTTTGTGTTCAACTATTAGTCCATATGTGTTGAATATAAAAGGTAGAGATATCAAAGATTTATGGTTATCAATAACTATTTGGTCCACTTAGGTTGTATATTAATTTTAATTTAAATAAAAATATGATATTCTACAAGCAACAAATGATATTTTTTTGTTCAACTATTGGGGGTTCCATAATTAAGTTTTGGTCGAACCTTTAAAAATTCAAATTTTAGACAATTCTCAAAAGATCTGTCTATGTGGCGAGTTGCATGATGAGTTGTGCCTCCAAACCTTAGTTATAGATAAATAAGAGACCAGTCTACATTTCAAAAAAAAAAAATGAAGGTTCTACGATATTCCAGTCAATTGCTACATGCTGAGAAAGTTAGCATGCACGACTACTGGGCCCTCTCCCCTACAGGAATAAAGGAGACATCACTAGGCCGACGACAAACAATGACATAAGTTGTTTTAATGAGGGAACACGAGACCAACAAAAGACTTAGGAAAAATAAAGTCAGGTGAAGGAAATAAAAACGATAAAACAAAAGGGGGCCCAACCTAGACGAAGTGATGGGGCTTAAGTCATTTTAAAACCTTCCCAAAAAGTAACGGCCAAATAAATCCCATCCAAGGTGTAAGATGAACACTAGGGTTTTACATGAAGATGGAGGTAAAACCCCAACCTTAGGCTTTTCCCAAACACCATAGATGACCAGAGACACAAGGCAGAATAAAATGGAACACAAAGAACAAAAATTTGAAGATCCATCACTACCCATAACCCTAAACCCTAAACCATTAACCCTTAACCCTTAAACCCTCTACCCTCTCTCTCAAGTCTCTCCCTCCTACCCCCTCTCCCTCTCTCAGGTCTCTCTCTCTCTCT
>VDFB02168118.1:44749677-44775901 GCA_007258455.2 Sequoia sempervirens
TGTGATACTATTAACAATGTAATTATATACTGATTACTCTTTCTTTTTACATAATCTAACGTATTCCAAACTTTTCATAGGCTACCCGACACATCGAAGGCAACAAAGGTAAGACTAGAAAAGCACAGGCAACACAAACTTGGCTCTGGTGGTTATATGAAATTAGCCGCACAAATTGTAAGTATCAATAAATGAAATATTGAATCCAAATTATAATAAATTGAAAACAGTTTTGGTTTTATCACACCATAGAAGCAAAATTCATGATCTTCTGCAAAAATGTAGGACTCTGAGACTCCATGAGTTCCCTGAAGATGACCCTAAAGATTGCCTTCTAGCAAGGCTATGGAAATGGTTGAATGCCTAAGAGTCTTGACTAAGGCAAACACAATCTTCCACTACATCCGACCATGAGTAAATAAACTCAATAAAGTTTATTTAAAATTGAATCTTATGCAATCTATTATTCAATATTAATTTCCACCATAAATTAATTACATGCCTATTTTTTTAAAACATTCAAGCAATGATAATGCACATGACATTGGAATCTGACCTAGTGAGGGTGGAGCACAACACAAGGATGAAGGTCATGGTGTGCATCCCGTTACTTTAAGAGCATGTAGGTGTGATCAACATGTTAGGCATGATGGGAGCTAGAGAAGATCAGGAATATGATGTGGCCCCATCAGGTTAAGAGGACCACTCTAAAGTTCTTTTAAACATATTTAATTGCAATTGGTGTATTAATTAATGTAACCTTTCTTGTTTCAACTTTAGAGCATGTAGAGCATGATCAATGTGTTAAGCATGATGGGGCTAGAAGATCAGAGAACATGATGTGGCCCCATCCAGTAAAGAGGACCACCCTCATGTTCTCTTAAACATATTTAATTTCAATTGGTGTATTAATTAATGTAACCTTTCGTGTTTCAACTGCAGATCAGGATTTAGAGGGTGTTCAACATGTTGAGCATGAGTCTATAACAAAAGTTCGGGAACATGATGTGGACCCATCAATTAAATAGAACCACTCTAATGTTCTTTTAATTAACAAAATACTTGTAACAATAATAAAAAAACATATCAGTTTAACATTTCTTTGTTATTCCAGCAAACCCCCCCTTGCAGTGGCATCCATGTCATGAGCAGATGACTAGGCATGCATTCAGATCACAAGCAGAGGGAAGAACAACTAAAGGGGGGGACAGATGATTTAGAAAATGATACTCCACTTCAGATTTTTCTTAGCTTTAAAAAAGAAACAAAAAAAAAGTGATTGTAATCATATCATGACAACCATATTTTTGATAATATGTAAAAAGCTGAAAGAATGAATATTATATGTTAATGAATGAATGTGAATATGTTAATTAATGAATGTTATATGTTAATGAATGAATTTTATATGTTATTAATGGATGAATGAATGAATGTTATATGTTATTAATGGATGAATAAATGATTAATGTTATATGATTGGGTATGGGGGTGAGAGTGATGTGAGGGGGGGGGGGGAGGGCCAAATGAGCTTCCACCGTCCGTGGTTGGCTGTTAAGTAGAGAATATTAAACTATTCTCGAAA
Organism: Sequoia sempervirens; assembly: GCA_007258455.2. Classification (NCBI taxonomy): domain Eukaryota; kingdom Viridiplantae; phylum Streptophyta; class Pinopsida; order Cupressales; family Cupressaceae; genus Sequoia; species Sequoia sempervirens. The sequence continues at coordinate 44,751,263 of VDFB02168118.1, forward strand.
CAAAGAGAAGCTCAATAAGGTAGTGCACTTTTCAATATAAGAAATGCATCATTTGAAGCATCAAACCAATATGCAAAGATGAAAGAAAGTGCTAAATTTTCCACTATGGTGGAGAAAAATGATTCTTTATACCACGATCCATATGCATCATAATTTGAAGTTGTTTCCATTCCAATGTTCTGAGTTTAGTTTGTTTGTATGGCTTTGTATGAATACCACATTGTGTTGTGTGTGGATTTGGTTTCAAAGCTCTGTTTCTTTTGTTTTTAGTGGTGACATAACTCTAAAATTTGACTTTTGTGTATAATAGGTTAGTGGAAAAATTGGCAGCTCTAAAGGGTTTAGAGGCTTGATTGAGATAGCTACATGGATAATTGGATCTTGTTGTTGATGGGAGGCTTCCACTTGACCATGAAATTTTGTACCATCTGCAGGTATGCAAAAGTTTATCTACTTACATTCATTCTTGATCATAAATGTTGTAAATGATATTAATGCTTCAAACTTAAGATTTGTTTCATTGTTATAATGATCAAAATGTTATACTTTTCTATGCATTCAAGCATTCTCTTGCCCCCTACCCTTTGCTCTCTCCCCCCTCCTTTTAAGAATTTTCTTTGTCATAAAAGATTCACATTTCTGTCTCATTTACACAAATTTATTTGAAGCGTAGGAGTGAATAAAGATATGTAAAAGATGATGGATTATGTCTAAACAACAACTTTCCATCTTATAGCTAATTAAATCCTTAATATTTGAATAGTTTAGAGCTCAAATAATGCTTGTATATGCATGTGTAGCAATAAGGGAGCCTATGTGAAGATTAAAATTTAAAAAATCACTTTGGTATTTTTCCTTAGGTAGTGAAATGATATTTTGAGTAATACAAACCTACACACACATTGATATTTTTCAGCATTGCATTCAGGAATTTTTTCTCTTATACCTACCCTCGGCTAGACATGGAGGTATATAATATTGGTTTTTGGGTTTATTCTATAAGTGGTTAATTTCACAGAGGAAGACTAAAATCTTCTTAATGTCCTATCAGGTGTGAAAGCATATGAATCACTTGTTGAAGGAACCATTTTGTATTCATCCAAAAACTGGTTTGTTCTTTTTTTTTATGTTTCTTGCATGTGTTTTTTTTAGGCTCTAAAGATGTAGCTCGGCTCTTTCCTTTGCACTTTCCATCTATTTTGATGATTACAGTAGATTGTCCTCATAATTTTTCATGTAGATCTATTTGTAACCTTATTTTCTACCAATCAATTTGTAGACCAGTCACATATTAAGGACCATTTCACTAACTTGTAGTCATCCATTACTTCATATGTTTCAGGTTGTGTTTGTGTGCCAATAAATCCTGATGATTGCGAGAACTTTAATCCTACAAGTGTACCCAATCTTTCTCAAGTAAAAGTCTTACCTTATTTTATAGTACTTTAAATGGTTAATTGAAGGTGCTTCTTTAGATCTGAGATAGTTGAACCCTGGATTAAAATATGGTATTAGATGGGCATTATAATGATAAAACTGAGGTCCATTGAACACAAATTACGAACATAATTTACTGGACTATGAATAGTGTTACAATTATAATTATTTCTCCTTTACCTACCTCTACAATAATGAAAAAGATAGCGGATATTGGAAGTTCATTACATGTCTCATGTATGTGTTAGTATTTTAATTTTGTTTAAGTTGTTCAAGAGCTTGATTAGGTCAAGAATATGTTCTACAAGCTCTGTTCTCTTGACACTGCTCAACATTTTCCCTACACATTTTCCCTTCAATCCAGATGTTTCTTAACTCCTTCCCTTGTTAGCCCTTGGTTGTTCTCAAGTGTAATGTTTTTTCTATGCATCTTGTAGTCTGTATGTATGATCAGTCATCTCTTATGAAGCATGGATAACCTTTCATGGAATTGTTGTTGTAATTAGACAATTACCATTGTGAGAATAATCATTTAATTTGTATGAAAGTAAGTCTTTTTCATAATATTTGACTTGGTATTGTAAACTTATCTTTGCAGGATTCTCTAGGGGGGAACAGCAGAACTGTGATGATAGGTAGAGTTGTACAACACCATAAATCATTTGGCATTATCAATATATTGCTTATAGAATACTTTGTGCAAGTAAAATGGAATGTGCAATGACAATTGGTCTCGAATTCAAATCTAAATATAAGTACATTATACACTAGAAGATGGTATCTATTCTATGATTTAAAAAACCCCAAAATAAGAAAATTAATAGGTTCCATTTGTTTACTTTCTCTTACAAACTTGTTTAATCGACGAGACCCTCAGAATGTCTTGTTGATAACCAACAGTGTTCAAAACTCCTGAAGAGGTCAGATCGGTGTGACATTGGATCTGTCTTGCCGACGGAAGTCATCAGCAAGACATAGACTATCGGAGTGAGTTTTCTATCTTGTGTCAATGATTGATCTCTCACCGATGGGTTGGCTTCGGTGGTCATTGCCAAGAGTCTCTGCGATGGTACATTTCAACGAATATTTTTTTTTTAAATATTGCATTGTTTCATCGCAATTTCGATGAAGGCCACTAAGGAATCATCGAAAAGGTCTGACGAAGTTGCTATAGCTGTGATGAAGGCTTTGTCGTAACTCCTTTCCCATTTCATCAAAATGGCGATGAACTTCTGGTGTTGTTTCGACACTTCGGAAGAGCCATTGCAATTGCATTTTGGTTGTAATTTGTCGGTGGATACACGAATTTTTCATCGATATTCCAACGAACATCTGAGTCATTTTATGATGCCGACGACTGAAGAATCTGTGCTATTATTTTGAAGTTTAATTCATCATCAGAATTTTGATGAAGAAATAGCAATGAATTTTTTTCGTCAATTCGTCGATTGTCTGACAAATGTTTGTTGAACGACTGACGAACATTCGTCAGAAAATGGAGTCAAATTCAGTAGTGTCTCTAACTGAACCTAAATATTTTCTATCTACATCCGCTCTAAAACACCTCCCACATCCTGCCTCTTACGAGACATAGTCTCACTAGGCAAATCTAAAGCAGGGCCCGACCCACCTGCAACCTCTCCACTATCAAATCTCTCATCTTCGTTGCTCTCATCTCCACTACTCTTGTCACCAACATCCTCCTCGCCACCAACATCCTCCTCTACCCCAACATCCTCTGCCTCAACCCCTCCAACATCCTCTCTCCTCTGTCTCCAACCATGCGGAATGGGAACATCCTCCTCTGCAGGTAATGGGGCAGGCTCATCTAGATGGTAAGGCATGGAAATGGATGCAAAGCAAAAAACTCAGCATAATCTGTCGTAATTGGAGGTTCAATAATATTTGGTCGAATGTCCCACACAAATGGTTGTAAAGCCTAAAACTCCTAAACTGCTACAACATATGACAAACAAGGCCCCCAATCTGCAGTATACGACTGATGACGAGTGTAGTGAGAAACACCCTGGGGCATACCCTATACCATCCCATACTATCTGTACACCTGTCTAATCAAGAATCTCTCTAAAACCCAACGAGCACGGCCAATCAGGATCATTGACTAACAAAGAAATGGTAGTTGAATAACATCATCGTCCCAATAATCACAATCTAGGTAGGGATGCCATGTCACGGACTCTATGTCATTAATAACTCTCCTCCAATACTCTAACTTACCCAGTCTAGACTGAGTAAGTCAGTCGACATATCTGAACACATAAGGTCTCATGGGTGGCCTCTGTCTAACTGGAATTGGACGTGTGATAGCTATGTGCTCCCACGCCCATACCTGAAGCAAAGTAACACCGACTGATAAACTCTGACCACTAAGATACACAACTGAATGTAAATCATGATATAAATAGGCAAGCATACACATGCCCCAAGCAAATTTAGTGCCATGAACAACCATACTCTCTAAAACTCTGCCCCAACCAACTGAGAATCCCTTAGACCTACGATCAGGACTAAGGAATCCTCCGATGAAACCAACAAGTACTATAGGCAAAGTGGTGTATGCATCAACCATCTCACACCATGGAATGCACTCTCCAACAATATGATCATCCTGAAACACTCTACAAAGGGCATCAGTCCCACCCTGCTTTGTCGAATAATATATGACAATGTCTCCAACAATCGGAAGTTGCAGAATCCGCCAGACATCCTCTGGGGTGACTATCATCTCACCAGTAGGAAGGTGAAAGGTGTTGTGCTCACTATGCCACCTCTCAGCTAGCACTGTCAACAAACCCCAATTAATCCTAATCTGGGGCATATATAAAGGAGGAGACAATCCACAACATGTGATAATAGCCATCTCAAGCTATGCCAACTTTGGTATAAGATCAAATGTCTAAGGGAAATGCTCTTGAACCTAGAGTTTCCCTAATCGCTCCTATTATCATAATAAGATCAAAGTCAATAAATTCATGTCAATCATCAAATAACATAAAAATACCATATCAAATCAAGTCATCTCTTGGTGATAATTTTGATCAAATCTCATGAGCACACATCATTGAACCTCACATATCATTAGATCAATCATCAATGCATCAAATCAACCTCACCTATCATGAGGTCATCATCAATGCATCAAATCAACTTTTCTTATCATGAGGTATGTCAATCATAATTATTCCTCACCTATCATGAGGATAGCTATCATAAAAAAAACATCAGCCCTCGCCTATCATGAGGTCGAAAAATCATGTATTTGATTAGACAAATCATTCATATCAAACCAACAGCTGATACGATTAGAAATTGAGAACATCAAGAACAAATTGACCAAAATCACAAACACTTTGATTTAACTGCACTCAAAAGGAATTAAAAGCACTAAAACAATAACATGTGCCATTTCATCATATAAAAGTGCTATCACAAACGGAAAAAGCGCCATTCTATTTGGTCAAAGCGCTAACAGTTTTGGTAAAAGCACTAAAACTCTAAACGCGGTAAAACAAGAATTCTAAGCACTATAAAATCTAACCAAAGCACTAAAACTCTGAAAGCGCTAATGTATCTTACAGAAGCGCTACAATAGTTGTCCTAAGTGTTAAACTTTGCAAAGCGCTAACCTAACCTATCGACGCACTAAAATAGACCTCCTAAGCACTAAAATTCTAGAAGCACTACAACAGAACTTAGAAGCGCTACAACGGAACTGCAAAGCACTACAATGGATTCTAAAAGCACTAAAAGGAGTTTAAATTTAAAGATCTGAAAAATACACAAAAAATGAGGAAATGCATGAAAACCAAGGAAAAAATGGACATACCGGAGGTTCAAACGCGGCTTGCCGCTGATGTTGTCGAACACGCTCGAAACGGTGCGTGTGATATGGAATCAACATCTTGCTCCAAGTAGCACAAGAATCTCTCTCACAAAATTTTCAACAGTCACAATGTGCAAATGATTTTGAAAATGACTTTTTTTGACCTTTTATAGGTTATTTAAAAGGGGATTTTTTGAGATTAATTTAATTTTTCAAAGGGGAGATAAATTGAAATTCATCCAGGACAACTTTCTTCATCAATTATTAGGAGATAAATTATTTTATCATCAAACCTTCATCAAATCTACATCAAATCATCAAAAAATTAAAAAAAATCAAAATTGAAAAAATCAAAAATTCATTAATTTATCTCCCGAAGGGTCATATATCCATCAATCACCTGAAAACATGTCTAGGGCATTCTAAAAAATTTTACATCGATACTAGCAGCAGCAAAACAAAATTTTCTTTGAAGCAATGCGTAAACACATCACTTCAAAGAGGGGCAAAATGTAGACACCTAAAATGGTCGGAGAATCTAATTAATTAAATATGATTTATTTGATTAATTAATCCTAAATTCATCTACTTAGTAAATAAATAGAAATATTTATTTATATTAAGTTCACTATTAATTCTTCTATTTTATCACATTATTTCCTCTTAATTAAATAAACAAAATTAAATTATTATCATTATTATTTCTTCTATACTTTATTCATCAATTCTATCCTAAATTAAAAATACAACTTCAATAGTTGGTATTGTTTAATTATCTCATCACATTTCTTCTTAATTAAATAAAGATATCCTAAAATCTTTAATTTAATTATCATATTCCTTCTATTTTAATTTAATAAACAACTTCTATAGTTTGTTTTATTAAATTATTTATCTCTCTTTTTGCTAATTTAAATAAACCAAAATATTTAAATAAAAGCATAAATCAAATCCATCTATTCACTCACCAATAAAATTAGATTTTTCAAATCTAATTAATGCAATTAGCATTGACAAGAAAAGCCTCGGGGACAAACCTGCAGGCAATCCTCTCAATCTTCTTCCTCAAATCTTTCCTCTCATCTTGCCTGGTGTTTTCATGGGGAGGAACAATCCCCCATGATCAGCTCCACCTTCTCATCTCTTACCATTCAAATCTCTAGATTTAATCTCAACCTCTGTTGTGTTACCCCTATGCAAAACTATTGCCGGAAATCTATATATACAGCCTTCTGAAGCATGAAAATGATCCGAGAAATCCCAATTTATGAAAACTTACTCTATAGGAATACAACCAAGCAACCAAGCAATCATAAGCATTAGCATTAGCATTTTAGTATCATCATAGTATCATGGCATCAATAGATTTCATATCACAGCAGCATCATTAGTTTTTACTGTAGCTTCCTTTTATCAGTTTTCATCAGGATAGTTTACAGTAGCATCGTACCATTTAGAAATCATTAGCAATCATCACATCATTGCATTTAGCACCCATTTTGTTCTCTAGATAAGCATTTTAAATAGTTACGGTGCTTACAAATTTGAGATCCTTTGTAAATAAATCTTTGGAGATAGGAGACAATGAGACGCTTTTAGGATTTTCTTTGTTTTAAATTAGTTTAATTCATGTTTAATTTTGATACAATGTTTCATTAAGAGGTGTATTTAATTGTATTTAGTTTACTTTATTCACACTTACAATTTCAAGTAGAAGAATTTCTTGATAACCAAAAAAAAGAAATTTGGCACTCCAAGTCAAAGTACAATAGTTGGAAATAGCAGTCCATCCCCTTCAAAGACAACTACAACAGGTACATGAGAAAATCCAAAAATAGGCTGAGTTAAGGGAATTGAAATAACAATTAGAACAATTGGTCAAAGAAAAAGAACTAGAGATGACATCCTATATAACCTTGGCAGAACATCAACAACTAATTAAAATTTTGAAGGCTTCCTGGGAAAAGGAAACCATAGCAACTGTGCAGAAGCTAGAAACCAACCAACCTGAGTTTGTAAGTAATATGCATAAGGATATGCAATTTCTTCATCTGCGGAAAATGATGAGTTTAAACTTTGCCCAAATTTATTATTAATTTTAACCTATACTTTAACCTTTCCTCCTAGGTTGTCATAATAATTTTATGAAATTAAAGATGATTGATATGGATTAGAAGAATAAAATATTCCTTAGAAAGTGATTGTTTATAAGTACTAATGTAAGAGAGTTTGTGTAATACAATAGGTCTCTTGTAGCCATGGAGAAGGGTGATGAAGATTCTTTGGAAAGATTGTCGTGATCATTTTGTTTTAACTTTCAATCAAGCATAATTAGTATATTTTTAGATAATCGATTTAGTACCTTAGAAAAGAGTGGTCGTAGGCCATATAACTTTCTTAACTAGAATTTATGTATTTCAGCCTTTGAACTGTAAAACCACAAACATATATTTTTAGATATTTATTTTTACATTAAAGCTATATAGGCTATCTTATGTAATACAAACATCTAAGAAAGTAATACATATGAATATTTTCATGGGAAAAATATTTTCATTTAGGTTTCTCTCAAGAATTCTTTAAGTGCTTCCTTTAATCGGTTGACTGGGAGGCAAGGCTCATTCTTCAAGCATTGTTTGAAGACATTTCTTTTTTGATATTTTCTATGAGGTATGTTGTGTTGTGAATGATTTTAACAATTTATTAAGTGTTATAGTGATTTAGTTTGGTATAAATTCAAAGTGGTTTTAGTGTTTCAAAATTGGTTATCACAATTTTTGCAGTTGATAATAATTTACATAGTTCTTGTTTCTCTAGTAGTGAATAACAACTCCTGTCGCCAGAATTATTTTATCATAGTTTATGTAGTATGCAAATTATTTTAATTTCTTGATTTTTAATAGCATTAAAATTATATATAAAAGGATTTTTGATAGTTAATTCTCATCTTATTACCTACAACCCTTGAGAAAAATTTCCACTATGTCTTTCATAAGTTTACATCTCAGATTGACACAAGGGTGAACTGGATCATAAAACACAACAATAAACCACAACTCTAAACAAAGCATTAAGATCTTCAATTTTATCCCAACAAGGATACCCTAGATAACTTATACATCCTAGATAAGACATTTTAGCTATCCCATTTGTGATGTTAGATATTGGTTAGGCCTACGAATTTACTCACAACATACTTTTGAGTGAAAAAGGTAGAGCTCACTTTGGGTAATAATTAAGCCTCCAAGATAAGGGGTGCATAGGTGGTCCATGATAGATTGTATAAATGTGGCCCCACAAAAGGTGACACTCCTACTTGAATAATATAGGATTGTACAAAGTGTTTGGCATGTTTTCTTGTGTGAAACTAATACATGCCTATGAACCTTAATCCTTGAAATATAAAACCAACCGTTGTGTCTATTGTTTGTTTTGAACCTTAATCCAATTCTTAACCCATCTCAATATTTTCATGTTTTAGTGATCTCACATTTTAGCACTTGTGCATTTCAATGCTCACATGTATTAGTGCATTTGCATCTTGATCTCTGTGAGACTTCACATTTTTTTGCTACACCCCATTTTTCCATAATCTTAGTCCAAGATTTAGTCCATTCACCATAGTCCACACCCAGTATCTTCCAAAAACATTATTCCTTAAGTACTCATAGTCCTCATTTATTACCATCCCAAAACTCTAGATCCATAATCCGTAACCATTACCCACTTATCCATTTCACCTTGGTTTTTATTCCACATTAAAAATTATATAAACCCTAGTACTCTTTTCCTAATCTCCTCATCCATCATCTCATATTATACCAAACCTTAGGGATTTTTGTCTTCATCCATTAGCTCACATCATTTTTAAAACCTTGGGAATTTTTCCTAATCACCTTACCCACCATCTTCATATCATCCCCAAACCTTATAAATTGTTTCCTAATCACTTCATCCATATCACATGATTCCAAAACTTTAGGATTTTTTTCCTAATCATCTCATCTACATAAATCATTATCCAAACCTTACAAAAAAAATTTCTTATCACCTTATCCGCCACCTTCATATTATCCTGAATCCTTAGGGATTTTGTCTTAATCACTTCACCCATATCACACCATTCCAAAAAAAAATAGGGGTTTTATCCTAATCATCTCACCTACAGGAATCATTTTTTAAAATTAAATTTTGATTACCAAAAAATAAGTCTAGTTACAACCATAGTATTAGGCCAAATCCATATTTACCCTACTCCAAGGGTTATAGAAAGAGGATCATATAATAAAAGAGTTATTTCAATAAAAAAGATACATTAGTCAAAAATATACAAACTAGCTATTTTTTCAATGTCTCAAGCTTTGTCACTATTGTGATTCATGTTGATATTAAAAGAGGCAATTCCTGGAAGTGCCCCTATTGGGGGTATATATGTTCCCAATCACTGTTACCAAAGTTTCAATCTGCAAATTCCAAGTCCCCAATTGCCTCATCCCTCTTAATTTCATATCAATGAAGTTTAATATATTTATTTTGAAAGTCTATTTATTCACATTTAAATTTTTCATCCACCTATCTTAGATCTTGTGTTTAGTAATTTGCCTCCTTTATATCTTCTTTATAGAGTCTTGTTGCTCCTTCATCAGGGGTTTTTACAAATCTTTCAGCATGCATCTTCAAAGTCAATGTGAACTATTTAGAAATAAGTAAAAATATGAGTCTATTACAAGACTCGGTGAGAATTCTCCTCTTTCCCTAGTACAAGTCCTCATTTCTTTTTTTCAAATGAACCAAATAATTTCAATAGACAAAATATTCCATAACCTTTTCACATTTGTAGACAGACCATTAACATAACCACAAAGGATTTCAAACCATGAAATATTACTTCTACAATCCCACCCCACCATATTTCCCATAAAAATAGGCTACACCTTTAAAGCATACTTACAACTAAAGAAGATATGACTGATATCCTTAGGACAATTACAAACATTAGAGTCGACACTACCATATTTATTGACTAATTTTCCAATGAGCAATAACCATCTGAAATAGCATTTTTTTGGTTCAACTAACTTAAACCAACAATTCTTGACGATATCGAACCATTCAATTTTTTTCCAAATTTAACCCTCAATACTTATTGACTTGGCCTAAGACATCTTGGGGTTCATACAACAATTTATAAAAGATTGTAAGGTTTTTAGAAGGGGGTATCATCCAACCATTTAAGATTTTACAGTCCCTTTGGTTTAGAAACAAACACCCCTAGGGCTCCCAACTCTTTCAGACTTTTCTTTATGATAGAGAATGTTCTTTGTGACACATCATCAAGACTATATTTTCTTTTCAAGTGATCCCAAAACATTATGTCATTATTTTCAATTACATCATTCAAACAAGAGATTACCAAAGCATTCCATTTTTTGAAAAAACAACCTTGTAATGGTGCAAAAGGCTTACCATTATGCATTAGGCTCCACCATAATGGCATGTATCCATAACAAATATTATTTTCACATTCAATTGATTTACAATTTTTAATTAGAATCCTAACAGACTCCCAGGCTTTCCATATACTCGCAAAGACATTTAACTCAAAGGATTTAACTCTAAAATTGCCAAATAGTAAATCATGCGAATACAAGTTCATCCACTATTTAGTTTTTTTTGGAAATGAATCAAGAATATTTATCCTAATTAGGATTTTTCATGGCTCATAATACTAGAGCTTTTAAAATCCATTTTGAAACAAGAGCAATACCTTTCCATTTCAGGTCTTTCAATCCTAAGCCTCCACTATCCTTTTCCAAGCAATGCCATTCCCACCTAACATGTTTCTTTCATTTACCTTTTCCATCTAACCATAGAAAAAAATTTATTAGCTTTTGAACCTTATTGACTTGGTAGCTTGTAAACAAACACATAGAGGCATAGTAAATTGAATATGAGGAAATAATTCTTTGACAAACTTGAACTCTACCAGCTAAGGAGAAGAAATCATTGTTCCAATTTTTTAATTTCTTTTCAATCTTCACAAATATCTAGTTCCACATATCTTTCAAGGAGGGATTAACAAAAAAAAAGGAATAACCAAGTACCTAAAAATTTTGTTCAACCCCTCCTAGTTCCACTTAAATTTAGATGACCACTCAGGGGGGAATCAAACTACTCAAGCATAGTAGACTTTGAATCTAATATTTTTGCTTATGAAGCCTTGTAAAATATATTTATTCTATCCAATATATTTTCCATATTTGTTTCTTCTAACACCAAAAATAGAGCAGTATCATCAAAAAACTAGATGTTCAGTAACATGGAGTTATCTAGCAAGGTGATTCCTTGCACTAGAGAACCAAACAAATTTGATCTCAATATATAATGCATGGATTCAAAGGTAATAACAAATAATGCAAGGGTCAATGGGTACCCTTGCCTAATGGATCTTTCCAATGGGAAAGGATCTGAAATAGATCTATTAACAACCACCTATGCATTAGCATCTTTAAACAAGATCTCAACCATATTAAAAAAAATATTAGGGAACCCAAAAGCTTCTAACATTGTCAAAACAAAGGACTACTCCACTCTACCATAAACTTTCTTAAAATCTAATAATAACATACAAATTTTTTGATCACTTCTTTTTGCCCAATCCATTTCTTCCCAATTGGTAATTAAGTTCTCTAAGATATATTTGTTTTTAATAAACCCAATTTGAGTGTCATTTATCATTAATGGGAGGATTTTTTTCAATCTTCTAGCCAATAGTTTGGCCAGTATTTTTTAAGACATTCAATAAAGTAATTGGTCTCCAATTTTTTATGTTTCCTTTGTCACCATCTTTAGGTAGAAGCTTTATGATTCCCCTATTAATGTTTTCCTCCAAAGAAACCTTAACAATGGCTTCTTCATAAACTTCTAACAAGTCTTCCTCAATCCAACCCAAATTGGCCCTATAGAATTCTATTGGCAGTCCATCTACACCAAGTTCTTTACCTTTTTGAAAGGAGATAATTGTGCTCTGTATTTCTTCTTTAGAAATATCTTTCTCCAATACCAAATCCATCTCATCTATAATATTTTTTGGAACTACTTTTCTGCAAAGCTCTTTAGCATGCCTACACTCGTATGTCTTATCTTTAGCATAAAAACATATTTTGATATAATTCTTGAAAGATATTTATAATTTCACTAGTCTCATGCATCCAGACACCATTATTCTCTATTGGCCCAATGTTCTCAAATGTCATTTTTTTCCTTAATAGATTGAAGAAATATTTTGAGCCTATATTTGACCCAATTGACTCTTGCCCTTGCCCTTGCACCTTGTGCCCTTTTAATCTAAAAATATCTTAATTTTTGTCTAATATAATTAATATGAAGAATATTATTAACACTTGTGTTATCTTCTTGTAATTCTTCTTCAACAACAAGCAAATCATCTTCTAAAGAACCTTCCCATCTTCTACTTTCAATTGCAACCTTTTTTCCTATCGTTTGTAGGAGGATCTTTACATTTGACATTAATCTATTCCAATACTCTTTGGAAGATATTTTGGGCAAATTTTTTTTATTAATATATCTAAGGGTAAGAATTATTTTAATGCAATCTTCAACTTTTAGTAGTTTAGTATTAAGTTTGAACATGCAATCCTTCCTAACACCATTGTTGGGAGTATTACCCTTTAGCATAATTTTTGCCTCAATGGGATAATGGTCAAACATAGCTTTTGGTTCCACTCTAACATAGTTAGCTCCTTCATTATGCTCAAAACAAAAAAAACATCATTTACATAGAATCTATCCAGTCTACTATATATTCTATTATTTCCCATCTAATTATTACACCAGGTAAACTAGATACTCCTACTTTATTTTATCCTCCCCTCTAAGTGTTCAATTTTTTTTAAGGATCTCTTCATTCTATTCCAATAGTATTGTTCATTTCCTTTCCAATACCAAGATAACCCGCCTTTTTTATCTTCCCTATTTTCAGTCATATTAAAATCCCCTCCAATAATCTAATACACTTTGGGAATTTTTGAAGAAATCCATTTCCACAATTCAATTATTTCTTTATAATCATTGGGAGCATATATGGAGCAAATTCCAAATTTACACTCACTATTTTCAATAATTACTCATAGGCATCTGTTGCACGGAGAGCAACCATAACTATTAATGAAATCATTCCATTTCCAATTTAAGAGTATTGCATTGCCTCCTTTTCCTTTTTCATGCTTTGTGTGGAAGATACATACATTTTTCTAGATAAATTTTAGATTTTTTTCTAAATGGAAACCAATAGTTTTTACTTCCTGAATCATCAATTAGTCCAGGTCCTTTTTCTCATTATAAGGTTTCCCTCGACACATATTTTCTATTTGAGGATTCTAGTCCTCTCACATTCCAACTTATGCAATATAAAGTCATTTTAGTTTTAGGTTTTGTATTTTTGTGGCTCTTATAAAGCCTATTAGAACATGTGGGAAATCCCTCTCCTTTTCCTTTTTTAATTATTTTTTTACCACTATTACTCCTACTCACATTTTTTCTCTTTTTTGCCTCATATTCCTTAGTTGGATTTTTTATCCTAAGCTTCTAATTTACCCTCTCTTCTTGGTGGAGTGGGTTAAGATAATATACATTTCTATTTTCTTTCATCACTTCCTTATATAGAGGTAAACCATCTAGGTCAAGAGAGTCTCTAGTATTTGGAGAGTCTAGGAGTTTATTTTACAATTCTTTCCTCTTCTTCCTTATTTGATCCTTTAATTTATCAAGAACCAACCCTTGGGCATTCTTTTTTCTAAGGATTGACCCTTCTTCCTATTATATATTGTTTTCCCTCTTTCTTGTGCCATTTACAATAAAATATGATGCGAGGTCAGGGATAGGATTTAGGTCACTACGTCCCTCATCCTCCTTGACCTCTAAAGTTTTAGTATTTTCATTATTTTTTACCTAGGAAACAGTGTTTTCATCTATTCTAGAGAGGTTTACTATTTTCCCACCCCCCTCTTTTTAATTTTCTCCTTTTCCTTCCATTTTATTATTTGAGATAATATTTTCAAGATTTTTCTCCCCCTTCTCATTAAGATATGGGGTTACACCTTCTAAGTTGCTTTCTTGGTAACCATTATTAAAGGTTGCTCTGTGGTGAAAATTCTTTCTTACGTTTTTTAGAATTTCTAGGAAATATTTTTTTTTATGTCCATCTAACTTGCATAAAAAACATGCATTTATTCCTCTAAGGGCTTCTAATTCACATTTAAATATTTTTCCTTCAATTGGAAATTCTAAAACATCTGGAATTTGAATTCTAGCATTAAAGGTTATTAGAACTCTAGCTTTCATGTGCAGAAGGGTAGATCATGTTTCTTCTATTTGAAGCACTTTTTCCAAGGGTTTTTGTAATTGGGGAAAAAATTCCTAAACTTGAGGTGGGATATTTTTTACATTTAACCACCTTAGAACATAACAAAACATTATTTCTTGCTATGAAGCTTCAAGAGACCAAGCTATGGCTTTGAACAAAGTTTTTCCAATATTCCAAAAGTCCTCTAAAACCTTTTTGTGTGTTATTTTTTAAAAAGATTACAAACAAACCCTTCTGAATCATCCTACAAAATAAAAAGAATCCCAAGTTTCTTCTCCCAAACATTCAACAACCAGTTATCAAAAAAAAATTATTGCAGGAATATCCATGCATGCTAGAAAAACAACAGTATTTCTTAACCTATTTTCCTCTTTTTTTAGCATTTTTAGCATTTCTTCATTGGGATCAACCCTAAGTACTCGCAACAAGAGGGGATCCTTACCTCTTTCCCTGGATTCTGGGTCACTTTCTTTGCTTTCCATGGTGGCATCTCCATCGTCTCCTCTAACTCCTAGGTTGAATTCTACATTCTCTAAGGGCCTTTCTAGTTCTTCCACTTGTAGGATTTTATTAAATGATTTTTTACCTTCATTTTTTTGAACGCCCACTTCCCCTTTTGAATAAATAAAATCATCCATAAACACCCACACAAGTGCATTCAACTCATCTATGTGGACTTACGAAAAACCCAAGGAAGCCTTATGCACACCAGAATAAAGAGTACAAACCTATAGGAATCATTATCAAGAACTTAGGAATTTTTTCCTAATTAGCTTATCCATCATCTTCATAATATCAACAATCCTTATGGCTATTTCCTTAATCAATTCATCCATATCACACCATTCTAGAAACTTTGGTACTTTTGTCTTAATAATCTCACCTACATCAAGCATTATCTAAACCTTAAGACTTTTATCCTAATCACCTCATCCATAATCTCATATTATCTCAAGTCTTGGGTATTTTTTACCCATCACATCATTAACCATCCTTACATCATTCCTAACCTTATTATTTTTTTGCTAATCACCTCACCCATATCGTACATTACTCCAACCCTAAATACTCTTTTTCCTAATTTTCCCATTCATATTAAGCATTAGTCTCGCTCATCCAACCACATTTTCCTTATTCCACCAACATTGCTACATCCCTTAGTCCATCCAAATCAAACATAATCCCACACAAACTTCAATATATAAAACAAATCCTTTCCAAAATCCATATTCATTATCATAAGTTGACATAACCCTTAGGACCTTTGTCCTACTCATCCAATTTTATCTCAATTCATCCTTTAGGTCCATCACTCATCCAGGTCAAACCTTAGTCCATCCCACATCATTGAGATCACCCTTGGAGACAATATTGATCGAATATTGAAATCAATCCTCCAAACAATCTAAATACATTTCCATTTTTAGATCATCACATCCAACCTTTGAGTTCGTAGGGCTTACCCTTTGTTATTTATTGATCTAAATCTCATCCTTTATGCAATGTTAAATTTCTCCATTACCCAAATTTATCCAAAACTCCATCCAACCATCCAAAAGGTCAAATCCAAAATTTTGAGAACCTTAGGTTATCTTTGAATATTAAGTTGCTTCATACATATATGCATAACTTAAAACTTTACTATATTCTAAAGCAATCCTTGGATACCCACCTTTGGATCCCCATTTTAATAAAAAATCATCCAAAAACATCATCTAGGACCCCTAATTATCCTAGATCCTAACATCCAATCCTTTGGACCCTTAATTATCCTAGGGCCTATAATCCAATTTTTGGAACTCTACAATTATTCATAGATTATAAAAAACTTGATCAAATACAGACATCTTTAGGATCAAAAAGTGTGTTACATCTATAGTCCAAATTTAGCACAACCAATCCTTTCATTTGCATATTTTGTCTAATTATACATTCCCACCTTTAGGAATCATCCTTTCCATCCAAGTCATCCAAGTACCACCCATGAAATTGCCTAAGCCTATCATCCATTTGGGATCTAACATCCCTTTTCAACATAATCATCCAATAAAACCATAACTTTATATCTTGGGTCTAAAAGGCTCCCCCTTTTCGAATCATTTGATCTAAATCTAATGCATCAACCATAAAATATCCATTCTTTACCCCCAAGACTAAGGGGTTCTTATCGCTAGGAAAACTACTAAATTTGGAATGGCTAAGGAAAACCTTTTCCATGGTCAATCCCTTATAGAATGGTTTCCTTTTGTAAGAGAACTATCCCAACCCCACCATAGAGATAGTGATACCAACAAGGACACTCAAAACCAAATTGAGTACACTAATGATCCCAAAAGCATCCTTAGTTTTAAACAAGGATGTGATCTCATGGAGAGCTTCACCAAAAAAATATGCAATGCTAAGGCAAGTTATTGAATCAAGGGTTAAATTACCACTTGATTATATGACCTCTAGACCACCCTTAACAACATAGTGTATCATAATACCTTAGATCATGGTTTTTCCCATACCAAATACCATAAAACTACATACCAACCAAAAAATTCCATCATTTTCAAAGGGAAGGACACACATAATAACCATACCCAATGGCCAACAAGAACCCCCAATCCAAAAAAAATAGAAACCCCCATCCACTATCAACACATATTCTAAGACTAAGCAACAAGATTCACAAGCTAAATACATCTCCATCCCCATCAACCCACAAGCTTCCTAATGACCATCCCTAGTTCTCATCCTAAGATTAATCTTAATACCTTTGGACACACATACCATCACCAACTTCTCGCATCCCCCAAACATCAATACACCCAACACCATTTACATCAATACAAATTCCAATTGTCACCTTTTCCACCTATCCCATATTTTAATCAAGAGTGGAAATCCATGAAATATGGGTTAAAGGACTCTAAGAAGGGACTCATAAAAATTTATATGCATTTGAAGAATTATGTCCCTATCCTTTTAATCACCCTATCTCATAAATTTTGTACCCTCCCTTCTTCAATATCTCAAGGTACGACAAACACAAATGAAAGGGTGACCCAAGGGAACATGTTAAGGATTTACTCATGGATATCCAAGAAGTGGAACGTAAAGATATGTACCTACTATGCATCTTTCCATGTAGCCTAGGTGGGAAAGCACTTGAATAGCTCTTGCACCAACCTAGGGGGTCCATTAAATGCTTTAGAGAATTAGTTGAGGAATTTGTAAAAATTCTTATAATATGGAGCATGATCTAATGATGACATACCTTTGTAACACTAAAACAAAAATCAAAGGAAATATTTCATCATTTCTCTAACAATGAAGAACCTTAGCTAGTAGGTTTCTATGGTTGATACTATAAAAATAACTTGTACATATCTTTGTCACCAATATAAACCAAGAATGGGAATTCCACTTACAAGTGCAATGTGTCACTTCCTTTTATCAGCTTATTGAAAAGGACCTCATTTTTAAATGGGTTATCAAACTCTATTGAAAGGATATATATATATATATATATATATATATATATATATATATATATAGTTAGAGATGGTTTCATTGACTCAAAACACATCCAATCCATCCAAAAAATCTTATCTATGACTATTCCATTTGCACCCCCTAAAATCAAGAAAAATAAATGTCAATTCACACCACTAAGGGAACCTATAGAGGTGGTTTTCCAACAACTGGTCAAGGACAACATAGTCATCTTTCCACACTCTAAACCATTCCATTCTAATAAAGCCAAGTCATCCAAGTATAAGGAGGATGAATATTATGATTCCCATTGGATCAAGGGTCATTCCATAGGGAAATAAAGCATTACATCCAAGACCTATAAAATCAAAGTTGAAAGACTATCCAATTCTTTCCCCAATCAAGATAGGGATTTACCAAAATCAATTTCCTAATAATAATTAGTAGCACAACCCTAATAAAAAACAAGTACAAGAAACTCACATGCATGATGTCCTTTACCACAAAACCCCCCATTAATATGATTTTATCATTGGTTGTATTGATCCATTTGAAAAAAGTGTTAAAACCATATGAATTAAACCATTTTGATTGTGATGTCACTACCCAATATGGTATACTCATATTACAAGGTCCTCCTCTATCCCATCCTAATCCAAAAAATAAATAGAACCTTATCAACCACCTTAAACAGATGACCACCCAACTCTCTATCCTTGAACTCCTTCAAACATACCCTATGCATCAGAATATCCTAAACAAAATCCTTCAAGAATCAAAAGTTCCAAATGACATTGACCCTTTATGTTTCTAGACCCTTGTTGGTCGTATTATCACTAATTCCCAAAGATATCCCCTCCATTGATCCATCACACAAAAATCCACTCCATATTGAATCCATCATATCATAACAAAAAATCATGTGCATACTCATAGACAATAGGTCTAGCCTAAACATCTATACACTTTAATTGGTACAACATCTAGGCTATTCAATAAAATCTTTGGGTTCCCAAACTATCACCATCAAGTCTTATGATGATGTAGAAAGAGAATCAATTGGGACTATTCACCTCTCCATTGTAATATGACCCTTATTACAACATATCCTGTCATGTACTCAATCTAGATGTCCCTTATAACCTACTATTTTATTGAACATGGCTCTATACCCTAAAATTTATCCCATCCACCTATCATCAATACCTCAAATTTATATATGATGGTGTATAAGTAACTATTCCTAGTAATCTTCATCCTTTATAATGTTACAAAATATGGTAAATCCAATACAAATACTTCTACTACTGTTCAAATTTCAAATCCATCCATAAATCTATTGCCTCGTAGTCCAAATCATACATTGATAATAAAGAATTACCTTCCACTTCTTCCACACTGCCTTCAAAATAAAATCCCTTAAAATCCACAATTAAAATACTTGATTATGGATATGGTGAATATCAAATCCATGAGTCCCTCCATATTTCTATATTACCCATCTCTCCTCACTCTTTCGGTTGGCCTAGACCCAAAGCCTAGGACCGATCTCTCATGTTGGAATAGGGGCCCACTACGTTTATCTATCGAAGATACCTTGAGGATGAAGACATAGGAGGATTTGATCCCACATGGATCTATAAATATGATGAGTACACTACTTACTTCATAGAGCACAATTATCCCATTCCATTATGGATGTGCCACAACATAAACTATCAAGGCAAAGGTCTTTCCCTCCATGAGGAAGGCTTCTTTAACCATATAGATATCCTAGTGAATGATGACCCTACTCGGCTAGGATTTGGTGCCTATGATGAGTATTATGATTCCCTTGTATAATTTCATGATAGTGTTGGGTACTCCTCTTCTAATGTTGAAGATAATGAGGTAGATACAATTTCTAGTCCTTTCTGCTATAAACATTTTTCAAGAAAAATCCATCCTTAACATCCACTTTGATCCCAAATGCCTTGATTGGAACCAACAACATCCTACATTATACAAAGTGAAGCATTCCTATAAAGTAATAGATGTCATTTAGACATGAAAGAAAAAATGAAAAATCCTAATCATCCACAAAATCAAAATGAATATCAAGAATGATATATATATCCAAAAATTAAAATAAAATAAATAAATAAATATGAGTCCCAAATCACAATAAAATGGTGAATCCAAAGGAATAACCCAATTAGAATCAATGCATTATAGACACCCACTATAGGCCACCCTCATTGATTGTGACATATAAAACTTCACAATCTAATGAAGTTGTTTTTAATCATACTACTAACCCAAAATCCCCATAATTATCTACCACATTCAAATCCATCCTCCGTTCCCAACATTACCTACTTTAGACCAAATCTCCATATATTCACTCCCAACATTTGTATCTGAATTCAAAATCCACATCCTCATATTTGTAGCCCAACTACATTCACACACACCTTCCTTTCATCCCCTAAAGTGTCACACTCTATTATAGGTTTCATGATGGAATTTTTCTTATACATCTCAACTTAGATAATGCCAATCCAACACATCCAACAAGTCCCATTAGCATATTTAGTTCTCACACCATTGGTATTATCCTTGCAATTAAGTTTGAAACACACAAATAGTTGAAGATATCATAGTCAAGATCATACAATCTACCCACATAGATAGACATGAGCTAGATTACCCCATGAACACTATAAATCTAAATAACTCCTAAACCTAAGCCCACAACAATCCCCTTCAAAAGTCCAAAAATCTAAAAAAATAGAAATATAGTAAAAAATTTGAAAAATAGAAACCATAGTAAATAATAAAAACCATTTTTTGTGGCACCTTGATCAAGTACCATAATGAAACCTATAAAACAAGTGGTGTGTGTAGCAAGCAACCACCATTAATTATTAACATGCATCACTATATTATCCTCATAGTCCTAACTATCCTTTCATCTCGTTTACCCCAGCTGTTCACTCAAATACACAATCATCCATTATTATCCTTTCACCTCCATCCACCTCTTCGTCTAAATTTTCACTTCACCTCATATAATTCCCTTTATAATATTTATCATCCAATGACACTCCATCACACACATATCCCTACACAGCTATACCCTCCTCATTCACCTTCAAGCTCTTTCCATTTTATTTTCGCTCATCCCATCCACTTCTTTTCCTTGATTTTACATTAATTGGGGGCAATTCCCCCTTTTTGAAATTTCTTATGGAATGGATTAGACATACATTCCCATTGGGGGTTGACCTTCCCATCCTCCATCATCACATTTCCTCTCTTCAATTCATTACATCATGTTCATGATCCTTGTTCAAAACTATCTATGGAATGGATTCGGCATTTATTCCCATTAATTCATGACCTTCCCATCCTACTCCATCATCACATTTCTTCCCTTTGAATCACTACATCATATTCCTACTCCTTATTTGGAACTAACTATCCCACATCTTAATATTTTATAGTCATGCATCATAAGTTCTTACACCTATCCCACATCCTAAGATTGTATCCCAAATTATGATATTTTAGTATTATCCCTAATAGGTCTGAGTGTTTATAGTTGATTTGGTGCTCATCTCTCTCCCAACGGTATGCATTCATATTTGAAATCATAGTCACTAATCATACATTTACATCCTTCTCCTCCTCTATCATCCTATCCCCCAATGTTCCTCCCCAATCTCCACCCCTACACCATTCCCTTCACCTATTCTTTATTCTCCCTTTGCTCCATATCATTCACCTAGAACCCTTGCTCTTGCTAGTATAGAACCATTATCTTGCATCACCAATCAAACTAGACACTATCCCTCCCACCACTTTGGATAATCTATTGTAACTCCTATTTCCACCATGTCTACTCTTGGTATGCATAGCATTGGTTGCACCTATAGTTTTTTCACCCATACCCATGAGCCATCCATCTAACTCTCCCATATCCCTACCTCCTATGACACTTGTACAAATGTCATACCTCTTTATGGCCTACTCGATGTCAAACAAAATTGTCTTAGTACCTTAGGGGGCAAGTACTAATCTACCACATTGCCTATCCTCCCCATAATAAATCATGATGCCTATACATATGCTAGCTCCTCATCTCCTCACCATTCCTTCCATCCTCTCTAGGATTTCCATTCCACCTTATTAGTCTCATCTATTACTCTCCTCTAATATGCCAAATCCCTAATCCACATATACCACATTAGACCTATGTATGCATATACATATGGACATCTTGGCACCCACCACCTATCTATTAGTTTTCTAAGCACTACAATATTCTCCCATGCTTATAATTTCATTAATATCACCCACACCCCTATATACAATCATGTGCACATCTTTGTATAATTGTGCTACTAAATATGGTTCCCATGCATACGCCCTACCCTCCTCAAACATCCCCTCCAAAAATATTGCACAACCAATAAGGAATCCCCATGAAATCTCATTAGGAAACAATACACCACTAAAAAGACCCTCCAAAAATAGGGAAAAATCCTCCTATAGTCCCATGCCCATTTTCAAATCCATCGCATGTCTTGCCACCAATAAATTCTTTATTAAAAAACTCACTATAGTTCCTCCCTAGCTCCCTTTGGCTTGTACTCCATTGTAGACCCCAAAATTAGCAACCATAGTGTCCTCTATGCATCCTCCAAAGTCATTGTCATCTCTCTTGTGGGAAGGTGGAAGTAATTTGTCTCATTGTGCCACCTCTCCACAAACATCATCATCATTTCCTAGTGTGTTCAAAGCTTTGGCATATGAGCCACATCATATAGTCCCATTGCCTCCAAAAATTCCTATCCAGCCTCATTTAGCCTCATCCTCAACCTCATCGGTACTACCTTATGCTCTTTTGACTACAAGAGTAGAAATCACTATTACATTCATCCAACACACTTTATCAAATATTTCCTAATCCAAAATTTAGCCTATCCTATCTAAGTCACATAAGCACTAAAGAGTGTAGGTGGTAAACTATGCAAGAAATAATTTGGCCACATAAGTGCTAATCCATTCTCTCAAGCTCCATCATGTGAAAGT
The DNA here is from genome assembly GCA_007258455.2 of Sequoia sempervirens. Lineage (NCBI taxonomy): Eukaryota > Viridiplantae > Streptophyta > Pinopsida > Cupressales > Cupressaceae > Sequoia > Sequoia sempervirens. The sequence continues at coordinate 44,774,485 of VDFB02168118.1, forward strand.
GAACTTGTGTTCATATAGGTGATCTCTATTTCACATAGATGACATTTTAAGCACAAACAATTATTTGTATAATGCAAGCACCAATCGTGACCATAAAAGCGCTAATCCATGATCTCTTATGAATTAACACCTCTTGTTTCCCCACTTTAGACCCACATTTATGACACCTAAACTACCCTAGGGGTTTTATTTTTATATGTATTGGTGTTCCTTTCTCTACTATTATTTTATATTTTTGCACTTAGTTTTCTCAGTGGGTTTGTTGTGGGATATCAACCATCTTTTCCTAGTCGTCCTTACAGTTTTATGCTTTGATCTCCAAGGACCAATGATGCAAATGAACTATTCTACTCCATAGGCCTATTTATAGGCCTCCCAAACCCTAATTTTGACCCTCCACTCTTTTCTATATCATTTATCTATCCTTTATTTGATTTTCTCTATTTTCTTTTGATGATCACCATTTTCCATCCCCTATATGATTTTATTTTTATTTCTTCACTTCAAGAGATTCCCCAAATACCTTTTTTTGGGTTACCTCTCAAGGAGCCATCATCCCATTGTCTTTATTTTGTCATTTCTTCTAATTGACTATGGCATATCTTTTATTCTTCTTTGATATGATGTCACTCTACTTGTGATGCCATATCAAAGAGAGGTAAAATATAGACACCCAGAAGTCGTCACTAGCTCCTAATTCATCATTTTCCCTATTATTAATTAATTAATCATTTCCATAATCTATTTTTATCCCATATTCATGTGATCAACTAAATAATGTGTTATTTAATTAGTTACCCTTCCCAAAATTAATTCCTATTTGTGCCTTGAGGCTAATTAATTAAATAAACTTAGTCCCTAATTCATCCAACTTAATCAATTAATGAATCCTTAGTTAATTAATTAATTAAAGCTAATCAAAACCACTAACTTTTCTTCCATTTTTATTTCTTTAATCCATACACCTTTAATCTTGACCATTAATTTAAACCACATGGATTAAAATCTAAGAATGTCATCATTTTAAATATATCCCTATGTTCCTCATGCTCCCACATGTGAGAATAATTACTTGCCCACTTCTTGCTCACACATGTGTTAGATGTAAGCTTGTAATCTTAAAACCCTCTAAAGCATCCACCCTATCTTTGTCTTATTGACCTGGGCACACTATCTTGCTCACATATGTGTGAGAATATATTCCCTTCTATGTAATGCCAATAACTTTTCACTACTTAAACACAACACACAAATCATTTTTTTTACAATGCAACACAAGTTAAATATGACGAGAAAATGTCTTTGTACATTTGGAGGCATTAATTTTATGATGCCTCCTATGCACTTTGTTTTGAATACACAAGACAACTGAGAGGGGGAGGGGGTGAATCAGTTGTACCTTAAAACTTAATAACCC
>VDFB02168118.1:44776001-44843527 GCA_007258455.2 Sequoia sempervirens
CTCCAAGTGGGAGATTGTGTTGGTATGGAGCCTGATCAGTCTCCAAGTGGGAGATTGTTGGTATGTGGCCCATATATAATGTGCATGGTATACTGACACCCTAGCCCCTATCCTTGCCGGGGTTCAGGGCCGGGCCGGGCCCCGAGCGGGGATTCGGGGGCGGCAGGCCCCGAAAAAAAATTTCTTCCTACTTTTTCGTGTGATCACCAAAAAAAGGAAAAATCAATGAAAAAAGAAAAATCCGATTTTGTAGAACCCTAAAATCTGGAAGCTTCTAAGCTTGGTAAAAAGGGGTTCGGATAGGTATTACTGTATGATGAAAAACGCGATTATTCGCAAGATTGTAATAGGTTTTACACTGGATAATAAAAGTATTGGATGACTGCGGTTTGGTGGATGTAGCCCGGATTGGGTGAACCACGTTAAATTATCTGTGTTATGATTTATTTTGTGTGTGTTTTAGTTTCTCGGTTTATTATATAGATCTGCATTTAATTGTTAGATATCTGCCATTTCTAACCCTAACACTTAGGTGCCAACACACCTGGATCCCATGTGTAGAAAGGTTGATCACTTTGTTAAGAAAATAAGTGTTCACTGTGCTCCTCATCAGTAGTTGCCTTTCTGAATAAGTCACTCTCCAACTCATTATGTCTGAAATCATCATAATCATGTCTCTCCATAGGCTTGGTTTGGTAGTGTACCCCCAAGCCACCTGTGTCACCATTACCCACATGGGGTAAAGAATCATCATTATTAGCTGATTCAAAGACATCATCTCTTTTTTTTTCAACATGCCCATCATCTAAAGGTATCTCAACTTCCTTGGGTAGCTCTAAAGGTGTATACAAGGCTGTTGTTTCGTCAATTCATTCATGCACAACCTTATCCATAGTAGTTGCATGCATGACCAAAGAGTCATCCTGAGGCTTCGACTCACATTCATCATGTTTCAAAGCAATCACTTCATCTGATTTTTTTTGCTACGAACTTCTCTTCATTGAATAAGTATGGCTTCAACTTTGCCACCACCTTAAAATGAAGTTATGGTTCCTTCTTGTCAAACCTCTCTATGAGTCTCTTAGTAAACTCAATATAAGATGTAATCTGAGCATGCCCCATTATGATCATCTCATTATGCCACCACTTATGTGCAACTCCATCAAGGTGCATAGTAGCATATTTTATGGATTCTTCTTCTAGCATGGGATTTTGATTGAAATACGTGTCCACCTTTCGAACCAATGCTCTCACTGAAATCCCACTGGAACCATCAAAATAAGGAAGGCTAAGTTTTTCAACTTTCCTTCGTAAGTCATTATGATGTTCTTTATTGCCCCTGTTGGGTGTATGCCTCATCCTGAGATCTATATATTCCTGAAGTGATATGTCATGTTAGAAACTAGGCCCTACATCAATCCAATCCTGTCTAAATTGATCTTGCAACTCAACTAAGGTAAGCTCCTGATTGGGTTGTGCCTCTACTCTTGGTGGAAATATAGGCATAAGAGGCCTAGCCGTGGCTGCCCTATTGTTTTGATTGGCTGCTCCACGCTGACCCATGTTATTTCCTTGCCCATCATTACCTCTGTTACCTTCGTTATTGACTCCTAATCGATTCAGCCCCTCAACCAACTGTGCTAGACATTAATTTGTTTCCTAGTGTCCTCTAACCACTACATCCAAGAGAAGCATCACCCTCTCTAGATCAGTATTTTGTCTCTCGACTTCTTCACCCCTATCACCCATGTTCTTTGAACTGGCTGATCCAACTGAATGTGTTATTGAGTGTTCAAAGGGCCAACGTTCGTACAACTCCTCTTTACATTTCTTGAGTCTCTCACGATACCTCCTTTCTTGGTCACTAATGCTCATAGTTTTGTGTCACCCACTAGCTAGCTGGATGATTTGTGCTCTGATACGACTGTAATGGCTGCCCCTGATTTTTTTTTATTTTATCTATATGTTGATTGGAATGTTTGTTGATGTTTTGTTTGATGATTTCTTCATGTAACATTCATGGTTTACATTGCAATGCATAAAGTAGATAGCATAATGATTGAACTAGAAATAAACTTGCTTTCATACAAAATAACTCCATACATAACATATTTGAAAACAACTCAGAAATCAGACATTTACAAAGGTTTATCAGACCTAATAATAACCAGTTTCAGACCTGAAATGAGGGCTCAAACAGCAACACAACCTCTCTGAACTTGCAACAATCAATACCAATGTGATAGGTAGCGAACCCCTTGCAAACCCAACTCCAAAGACCAACGTCTCAAGCTCCAAGGATGGCAGAAAAAGCCTATACAACAGCAAGCCAATAGACTGGAAAAACATCACAAAGAGGGCGGCCTCCCAGGAGGGGCGATCTGCTCTATTAAATCAGGCTTTTTACAATAAATGCAAATGAATATATAGAATGAGGTGCCTAGGTGAGGAGCTTCCAAAAAATCAATACCCAGAATGATATCACGTGCCAAAAAAGAGTTATGATTGATTTACCAAATTTTGTCACAGGCAAGTAATGTTTTGAAACCACTGGGAATGGCTCCTAAACCTCTGAAAATGTAATGCCCCCAATTTTGAGTCAGCATAAATTAAATAATTAATTTAAAGTTGCCTTGGAGGTTGAAATATTAAGGCAACTTAAATTAATTATTTAATGGAGCAAAAGTACCTTATGTTTTGGAAAATTAAAATAAATTAAATAAAGTTACTCTTGAAATTTAAAACAAGGAATGAATTAAAATTAAAAGGAGAAAAAAAAAGGAGAATTCAAGAAGTCACTCAAGGAGTTACAAAGTTGATAAGGATAAAAGTTTCGATTGAGCATTCTGCAGGAGGCTTGGTTATTTCTGGTTTTTGGAAGAAAATTGGTTTCTCGGGACTCGAGGACAAAAACCCCCAGTTTATGATTTTGACGGAAACCCAAATCTAATTTGCAGGTGGAATTCAATTCAGAATCCACATAGAGCTTTAATGTTTGTTTGAAGTTTTCTACAAAAAATCCATGAAGTTAGCAACGGATTGTATTTGTTGAAGAGTCATAATTTTGGGGATTACATTGTAGCTGAAGTTATTTTTATTCATCTACCGTGGGAGTGTGACAATTTGGGAAGGCACACCTAATCCCATGTTCCTTTAACTGGCGTAACAGGTGAGTAATCACAAATCCTTGAATGAGTCGAAGGAGCAAGGATTAAATTACAGTGGCTTGTATGATTCTGGGGCATGGAGCATTACTGTAAATCACCAAGCTGGATTGGTAGCAATTAAAGAGATGTTGATTCACCTTGAAATGGAGTCGAGTAATTTATTTAGACTGTCGCTTGGAGAAATCTTTGGAAGAATATTTAAGTCTTAGATTGCAGTTTGGGAAGCTTTCGGTGAAGCAAATAAAAAAAAAGTTTCTTTGCTCAGTCGTATCACTATATGTGACAAGAGAGCTCGATAAAAGGCAGAGAGTTGGAAACCAATGGAATACATCAATGAAAGACAGAGTTTATGAGACGCTTCATATTTTAATCTTCAGAAAAAAGAACAGGAGTTGCTATTAGAGCCACAAGTCTTTGATATCTTTCCAAGCGCCAACAAAGAAGCTCACACAGGTATTATGCAGTAGTGTTTTGGATTTTAAATAAATTGCTTAGACCTATTTCGATGTTATGGAGTCCAACGCATAATATTATAAGGAGTCGATTTGTCTTTTAAGTGGAATATCAGGCCCTCAGATTAATCTCACCGCCAAGTGAAGAAAATTATAGGGCTTGTGGTCATTCGCTAGCTTGAACCATCATAGGAAGCCGCATATATGAGATGAAGAGATAGCAAACTAGTCACTATTTTTGGAGGAGTCGGCTATCATGGAGATTCTTGAAATTTAATGATATTGCTTTAGACAAAAGAGATTTAATTGACCTTGGTGCGATGCTATGAGATTAAATGTCTTTGCATAAGGAGTCGAGAATGATTAAATAATTTGGAGCTTGGTTTAGATTCCACGGCATATCTCCACACTTACAAAGCCCAAACTCTTTCCTTCATAGCACCGATATAGTGAAAAGCTTCATTCATTGAACTGGCTTAATAAAGAATTGATTCAGATATTTGCGAGTCGGAGACTCAGAAAGGTAGTGGTTGGGAGTTCATTAAAATATATCGCATATTTCAAACATGAGACACTAAATTTATCTGAAGTCATGGGTAATTGAAAAGAAATATAGAGTTGTTGTGTGTTGATATTTGGAGTAGTCGGGTATTTTCTTTTCATGGACACTGAGGCAAATGAAGAGCCAAGAAAATTATGATAATTAAGGAAGACAGAAGTTATCAGTTACTAATTGTTCAAGAATATATGATTGTATCGCTATTGGGAAGGAGCTAAGACATTTGTAAGGGAGCTTACATGGCTGCTGAAAATCATTTCTTGAAAATACATGAGGAGTCGTGGTAAAGAGAATCAAAAGACTTGAAGATTCGTGGGAAAAGACTTAGTCGACACCTAGCATAAAGGCATACATGAGTCACATGTCCCTTACGAGGAGCGTTGTCTCTCTTTGTATATGCCAGCATTTATATCCGACCAGACAAAGAATACTGCTAATCTCCAAGTTAGAGTCATATTTAAAGTATACAGACATTATGCAACTAGCTATGAATATTATCAAAGATAACTTTATGGAATTTATTAACAACTGAATATTCCACGTATACAATTACATGTTATATTGTTAGGCTTGCAATATACATATTGTCTAAAACTGAATGTATGCAAGTAACCTATACTGCGAAGACTTGTATGTATCCACTAGAAATCTGTGAGGACAATTTTGAATGCATATTTGATGTAGCTATGAGATAAATGCTTGATGTAATGTTTGAGCAATTGGTTTGGAAAACAAAAAACAAAAACAAAAAATTAATCACATCTGGGGTAGCGTACTACAGAAAACCACCTTGAAATCAACGCCAAAACAAACTCCAACACACCAAAACCCCAAAGCTTCTCTTCAAAAGTATTCAAATATCTTCATCGTTTCAAACATAAAACATTGAAAAATCAAAAATTTGTGAAGCACAAGGTGAACCTTGAGTGGAATCACACCAAACCCAGCTAGGGTGGATCTCTCACCACCAAAACAAATGCTAAAGATGGGTGTTTCCATCCTCAACCAGCTGCAAACGATAAACTGGAAACAATCCAGCAGAGTCTCCTCAAGTTGTCAAATCCATCATGTCCAAATGAGAGCCAAAATGAAGTTTTATTAAGAGTGAAAGGGAATTAGGACAACTTTAGGTTTGAAATGTTTTTTGCCCTCCAAAATCCAACGCCCCCCCTTATGATCCTTATAATTTTTAATAGATTAAAACATCATATTCCTCCTTGGGCGTCCTTGCTCATAAGGAAACTATTTTGCCTTATTCAGCCTTTTAAAACAATGTTATCTCATTAGGCACCAAGGTACTTTTCAATGACTACCTACCCCCCCACTTAAATTATAAAGTTTTTTTTTAAAAATAACTTAAGTGACTGATACAAAGCAAATATTAAATAATCCAACCTTAGGCTCTCCAATGCCACCATAGAAATAACACTACTGAGAACACTATGGGCCTGAGACCAATTTTCCCGAAATAGACTTACTATAAATAGCAACTACTAAAAATAGTAAGTACTCACCAAATATTAAACTGGCACAAAACATTAAAGCTCACCAAACAACTTCCACACACTTCCCAAACAAGAAACCCTACACTGCACTGCTGCCAAGACCAATTTCTAAATATAGTAAGTGAGTCATAACCGAACTAGCCCAAAGAAGGACATCGAAAATGGGAACATTACATATGCACAAAAATATAACTGCTGTTATAAAACAGAAAATTAGAACTTTCATCATACCTATTTGTGGTGCTTTCAAGAGACTCAAACAAGTCTTCATCCTTTGTTGAATGTCCATCATCAAGTGTTGGTCCAAGAGGTGTATCTAGCTGAAAATTACATGCCTCTCTAGTTATGATGAGTGCTTCAAGGCTGTCCCGAACCTCCATCCTCTTAGCTGTCATATCTTTTGGTGGACCATTATTGTTAGCCTTCAACACTATTTGCTTTCCTTTTGATGTGAACTCTAACTCCATCCTTTGGAAGTCCTAAACATATCTACCAAGTGATTGTAACCATTAGATTCCCAACACAATCTCAGTTCCACTAATGCCAACCACATAGAATTCATCAACCAATGAATAGTCATCCAACTAAATGCCCAATTGGGGTATCGTCCTAGTGCAACTCATCTTGAATCCATCCGCCAACATGACACCGATCTAGGAAACTCCTCTACTTGCAATCCTCTCTTAGCCAAAAAATCTTCATCAATGAAGTTATGTGTTGCACTGCTGCCCACTAAACATAAAACCTGTTGCCCCCTCACAATTCTCATCAAGTAAAAGGGATGATACTTAGGAACACTTGAAAGAAAACTAATAGTACCTTGTGCCTTAGTATCTAGCTCCAACTGTGGCTCCTCATGATCACTCTTTGAAATGGTGTCTTGGACTTCATCATCCTCAAGGTCAGGAGTGACCTTAATGTACTGTACCTTGCCTTTCCCAAGGCATCTATGTCCTAGTTCCCATGGTTCCTTGCAAGTGAAGTAAAGTTTCTTCCTCCTTACCTCATTCCTTGTATCAAAGTCCAACTTAGGAGGTGTGGACTTAGGCTGGTTGTCACTTTTTTGAAATGGTTTATTTTCTTTAAAACCTTCCTTTGGTGGCTGAAATGGTAGAGTAGTATCAAGATCAAGAACTACCTGAATAGCATCATCAAGTGTACTAGGCCTATGAGCCTTCATCACACCCTTCAACTTATCATTCAATCCTTCCACAAAAAACATTGTCACCTTCTTCTCGGTCATATCCAGTACCATCACTGCAATCTGTTGGAACTCATTGATGTATGAATCCACAGGCCCAACTTGTCTCAATTGTGCCAAGTCCCTGTAGTAAACTTCTATATCCTTCCTATCAAACCTTGCAATGAGCTTGTTTGTGAACTCATAAGAATGATCATCGCATGGTTTTGTGTCACAAGCCCATGATGCCACCAATCATAAGCTACTCCCTCTAGGTGCATAGTTGCAAATTGAATTACATCCTCTTCTGACATGGTTTTAAGCCTCAAAAATGTATCTAACTTGTGTACCCACGCTCTAGCACTTGTCCTACCATCGAAGTTAGAGAGAGGAATCTTGTTCAATGCTTCTTTGTACTCCTTGGGTTGCCTTTGAGGTCACCTTTCTTGCTTTCCTTTCTTCTTATTCCTCTGCTAGTCCATGTATTGATGTAAGTTGATGGCAGCCCTAACCTCCTCTAGAAGTGCTTGGTACTCATCATATGCAACTATTACATCATCATTTACATGAGTGTTTTCTTCCTCTTCCTCAGGTGCAACTTCTTCCACAAAAGTAGGCCGAAGTGGCCTATCCGATACTGTAGTAGTGGCTCTCCCTGTATAGGTAGCCGCTCTATCCATGTTGTTGTTGGCACTGCTGTTTGCTCTTGGGGTATGCAAGTCTGCCCTCAATTCTGCAATTGCTGCAGTCATCTGTTACTGGAAATTTTGCAATACTTGTTGTTGTTGTTGGGCAAAGGTATGCATGAAGTTTTCCCATGCCTGATCCTTCCTCCTCGAGCTTCCTTCCCCCATTTCTGATTGTGAGACTTGCTGCCTTGTTCTTTTGTGATAGAAAAACTAAAATGGTGATTGCATATAAAACCATCAGGCCGGACGGATCAAGGCTCTAATACCACTAAAATATCCCAACTAGTATATTGATGATTTTTCTGATTTTTAAAACACAGTTTTCTGACCAAATTTTGCACTTCAAAATTTCCACTAAAAACCCTAGTTTTTGATATAGAATTTCTGATTTGAAATAATCATGAACAACATAAACCCTTCCAAAATTCCTCAAAGATTATGATGAATATATCTAACATTAAGCATGAATGTAACCAGCAAAATGAAGCACCAATTTGACCATCCAAAACATGCAAAATGTGATTACCAGTTTGTTCAATTCTGCTGCTACAAATTCAGAATTTATGCAAGTTCACCACAAAATGGGCTCCAAACATGCCCAGATTTATTACTGTAGTTTGCTGCTATGAATAAACCCTACTAACAAACCAAAATGTGCATGAAATAATGATCTACTCTAACCCTAGCTGGGCAAACTGCTCCAGCTATCACAAGATGTAAATATATGACAAAAATGCCTCCAAAGCCCTACCACAATGGTGTGCTGGCCTGCTGGTTTGTAGGTAATGGTTTTCAACCTTTGAAACTTGTCAAAATCCTCCACACATGCCAAATTCGCCCTTCCAAATCAAGGCGCACCACCTGCAACTTGGGCACTCCACTCTAGGGTAAAACCCTAGGCCAAAATAGCATCAAATCTGCTCTTCAAAGTCACCAATAACTGATCTGAAATCTGAGTATAAGAATCCATCACCAAAATCCATTGAAGCACAAGTAGAACCCCGTCATGAAGTCCTCCATTGATGAGCTAGGTTTTCGTCCAACTCACCCACAATTCGCAAGGGTTTTCATCCTTGGAATGGCTGCAATAATTGTAGATCAGAACTGAAGAATAATCCATGATGATCACAAAACCTCCAAATGGCCTTGTCTATATAGAAATCACTCCACATTAGCGCCACTTTCTCACCTTCTAATTTTGCTTTTATTTTATTTTTAATTTCTCCATTTGGGTGCCAAACTTATATTTCAAAATTATTATATTTTTTTATTCATTTTCTCCTTATAACTCCCAAAAAGGGGTCGCCCAGTCCCAAATAAAATATATAAGAATATCTTAGGCGCCAAAAATCAAATTTAAATATTATTTTACTCCCTCCCCTTGAGCACCAAAATTCAAAATAATAAAATATCATTTTCTCTCTTATTTTTCTTGCTCACTTCCAAAACAGGACATTACATTGATCCCAACATTTTGCACTACATTTTGTTGTGGGGGATTAGGGCAATTTTGTTGAACAATAGGCACTTGCTGAATTGGAACAGCTGGTGCCACATTTTGAGGCTGAGCAGTATTTTGTTGTTGATTCATCAGTAGTGTTTGCTGACCTAATTGGGCTTGTTGCAATGCAATTTGTGCCTCTATTTCATGCTGCCTTTCTTTGAGATGATCAATAAGACCAATGTGCTGATCTAATACCTGTTCTTTGCGATCATATTCTAACTAAATGGTTGGTTCAGCATCTTTGACTGGGGTTTCAATATCTTGTTCAGAAGATTGAGGAGTATCATGTCTGCCTTCTCTTTGATTTCTCAAAATTTGAAGCCTAGTGTTTATTTGAGGTGTGACTTCAGGTAAACCCACATATATATTTTCTGCTCTAGGGTTTGTTTCATTTCCATACCTATTATAGTCACATCTTAAATTTCTTCTAGTAGTTTTAACCCTATTATCAATTGAATCATCTAATGTGTATTGATCAAAATCTTTAGAAGCATTTCTTCTATCTGAAGTACTCAATTTTTCATTATTTCTTGAACTATGTAAAGGAGACTTAATTGAACTTTTAGCTTTCCAATGTTCTTGTTGCCTTCTTGCACTAGTAGAGCTAGCTTCAAAATTTCTTGACCTTTGGAACGCTGATCTTTCTCCATTCTTTATCTTCTGACGCAAACTTTTGGATCTTCCTTGACAAAGTCACCACTCCCTGAAGGAGAAAATACTTGAAACTAGCAAACCTCTGACTTCAAACCAAAGCCCAACATTTTCCTCTGACTTCAAACCAAAGCCCAACATTTTCCTGGCCTGTCACCAAAGCTTTTGAAAATATTCTTTTATTTTTGATCTCCCCGGCAACAACACCAATTTTGTTGGTGATCGAAGTTGTTGTCCCCAAATCCCTAAGGTCTGATAATCTTCCATGTGCCAGGGGTGTCAAACGTGGAAAATTAACATAAACCTATCTTTAGGTCGGGTAGCAGCTAAGGACCAATAATTGAGGTGGGTAAGACCTCCTTCACTTCTAGCTTTGCAAGACCAAAGGGGGTTTTCCCTAAGATGCCAAATTGATGATTTGAAACACTAAACAATACCATACAACAAACTATACCAACTACACAGTGTATCCCAAAACTAGTGTCACAATATACCTATGTTTAGACAAGTTGAGCATTTTACTAACAGATAATCTACCATATAAGTGTCTGAGAATGAGTTTATGATACACCCTTGTATGGTTGTATTCATTCAAACATGGCAGTAAAACACACAGAAAGTAAAACTTTAAAGGTTTTTTGAGTTGATGTGTTTGGAGTGTGTTGAGGATGATAGGAGAGAAAGCCAATCACCAATCGGTCCCTTTATCCATTGGGCAACATCGTCTCTAGATTTAACCAAAGATGAAATAACTGAAAACAAGGCAATGACTTAATCAAGTCACCACAAAAGACTATGCCTTTTGAAATGAACAAGCAAACTGGCTCTACACATTCATTTAGAAAGACAATAGATAGTTGTAGAATATTAAGAGAGTCTACTTAATAATCCTCAAGCATACCCATGCATTTCCTTTATTATATTGAAAAGATACTATGCAAAGGCTTTGCACAGATTTTACAAACTTTTGGCTGAAAAACTAATCAATTATACATCTAGAAATGCATACCTTACATAAGGAGACACTCTACTAAAGTTGATTATGCCTTTAATCACACAATCTTGAAAGTTTTCAAATGTTATTACAAGCTTGGGATCCACCCAGATCATTACAATACAAAATGGCTATACCCAAAACTGGAAGTTGAAACCTAGGGTTTCCTATGAATATCTTTCTTTTGCTGGTTCTACAATCGCTTCTCTCTTCTATTCTCTATTCTCTTCCTTTTTTTTGAATCTCTTGAAAATAGGAATTTCTCTTCTTTTACCTCATCGAGGTACATTGGGACTAGGAGCAAAGAATGTCAAAAACTATACAAGCACCCATGCTCGCATGTACCACACACACCTAATTCCCATGATGAAGCCATGCCCCTACATTAATGAGCACACAAACGAGGAACAAAACCCCCACAAAATCTGCAGCAAATCACAACCAAGATTGGATCTCTAATAGAAAGGAGGCCCTGTTGTGACCTTTTCACACATCGCCCCATCGCTGATGGGGACCCCCAGTTGCCTGCTAGTTTTTAGGGTTCTGTCTCCTTGCAACGGTTACGAGAGATCACTTTGCTAAGAGTTTCAAGTTAGTCTTCCGAGGGTCACCCGAGCCAAGTCCGTAATTCATGCTTAAATCTGTGCGTAGACGTCATGGAAGCGCTCAGAAGGCCCAAGAGACGAAGATCGACTGTAAATTCGGCCAATTCTGAGACTTCCTACTTTTTAGGAAAAGTCGCTTTTTCGATTTTTTCATTTTTGGCATTTTCGGACCAAACAAGGTTCCCTATTTTTTAGGGTTGCTTTTTCTATTTTTAGAAAGTTTCTATTTTTGGAAAGTTTCTATTTTTAGAAGGGTCCCGAGTTCTGAAAACGCACTCAGAAGTTCGAAAAACTCAATAGAACTCTCAGAAAATCGAAATGAAAATTTGAAAAAATTTCGAAAAATCTGGAAAAAACAAGTAAAAAGCATGAAAAATCAGACCAAAAACGTTCAGAAACCTGGAAAAATCAGTCAAAACCAGTTCGAAATCAAGCAGATCTGAGGATGAAATCATGAAAAATCAGTTCTTAAATGGTGAAATTTGTGAAAAATCTGTTCAAGTCTGAGGTTCGCCATGGAAGAATGATGAAGGAAGGTGTAAGAAATGTCAGGGAGTTTATGGAATTCGCCCAGCAGCTAAGAAGGATATCCAAAGAGCTGGTGAAGTCCGCCATGCATCTTGAAGACCCATCCTTGACAGTTCTAAAGTCCGCCCAAGACCATCCTTGACTCCTTTGAAGTCCGCCCAGCAGCAAGCATGCTCATCCTAAGACTACTCAAAGTCCGCCTTGCATATCCTGGGATCTTCTTAAGTCCGCCATGCATCTTGAATGCATATCCAAGCATCACTTGAGGTCCGCCATCCAAGAGGTTCGTCCTAAAAGGTCTTGAAGTCCGCCATATGCTGGAAGACACGTCCTTGCATGCTCTAAAGTCCGCCATCCTCATCCTTGGCACTTCTAAAGTCCGCCTTGACATGTAAAGTGAGAAAAAAATCAAAAAAATTCTAAGTGTTGGTACCCAGCCAAGGGAAATTTCGAAATTTTGCCTAAGAGTAAGAGCTTAAAGGGATAAAGGAATGATTTTTGGCTAAGTGTTAATGCCAAGCCCAAGGAAAAGTTCGAGTATTTGCCTAAGTTTAGAGGCTAAAAGGATGGAAAGTTGAGATTTTTGACCAAGTATCACGACACTTGTAAGAGGATAAATGCCAAGCTTGAAAGGACACGTGCTAGAGGAGATTGGGATTTGGCAAAGAATAAAACGGAATGTGCCTAACACGATGAGGAAAAGAGATAAAATTTGCCTAAGTATGGAGAAAATGCGAAGAAATTGTCAACTTTGGCTGAAGAAAAATGCGCAAGGCAAAGAGAAAGGAAGGATCGTCCTTGGCCAGAAGGAGGAAGAATATGTCAAACATCAAGGAAATTAGCCCAACGAAGACATTCGGACAAGGATTTTGCCTAGAAAAATTCGACTGAGCAGGAGAAAATTTGACTTTGGCAGAGCAAAATAAGCTTAAAAACTCGCCTCGGCATAGAAAAATAGGGATCTGGCAATAAAATTTTCGACGGAATGGCTTAAGATTTGGTTTGGCTAGACGAAATTAAGGATGAAATCGGAAAATAAACTCTTAGCCAAGAAAAATGGAAGAAAAATCAAAATAGCCATGGGTCCAAAACGAACGGGTTGGAATTAATTAAAATATTTTAATATTTTAATAATTAATTTTCAACTATTTGGAATTTAAAAATGCCTTGGACAAAATCAAATTCGCCAGACGAGAATTGGAAGAAAATAAAGTACGCCAGGCAGAGATGAAATCCGGCAAGAAAATTAAATTCGCCATGAATTTAATTAAATATTTAATGTTTATTCAAAAATTCGAAAAATCAAAGATAAACATTAAATAAAAAATCAAATTTTTGAAGAAGATTTGCGGATAAGCTCGAGACTGATCCTTGTCGGAAAATAAAAGGAAAGTTGCCTGTTTGGATAAATGAAAACAAATCGAGATCGAGAAAGAATATGGCAGTTGCTAAATTGAATTCAATCCTTCAGCATTATAATGAGTTTCAGCAACTCATTTTTTCACACACAGCTGAAGAGAAATTTATTCTTTCTCGAAATTATCAGGCAATTGATTCATCGATAGGAAAAGTCGAATTTTCCCAGAGAGAGAAGCAGTGTTATGCTGAGGAATTTTTCGCGGGAAAAAAGAAAGAGATTTATTCAAAGCTGAATTCTCCTTGAAGAGGGGCGCACTTTTCAAAAATTAGATTTTTAAATCTGATTTGCATTCAACGGTTCTTCACAGAGGTTTGATGTTCGGTCAAATAAATTTGCTATCTCTTTTATGTCCTTTCATCTTGACGAAGTTCTGACAAGATTTTCAACTCCATCCAAGTCACTTTCAGCTTGCTTTTTCGTGATAATTTAATTATTTAAACAGCTGAAAGTCAATTTTCGAATCCAAGGCACGAGATTTGATTATTTAAAAGTCTTTGTATTAATGTTAATTTTATGACTGCAGGTTGACGAACACGGCAGGCGGATTGTCAAAGAAGCTGAAAATGAAGTTTGCCAACAAAGGTGCTCAGAAAGAAACCAAGGTTATCTCAAAATGGAAGAATGTCATGGACACTGATCTCGGACACGTCGACTTTGATGAATTCAAGAAAAGAGTGCATGGTCAGAAGGGACTCCCTACAGCAATAGCCAGACGGATGGTCAGAAACGGGATATTCCAAGCTGCTGGATTCCCACCGGCAATGGATTGTGCAGAGTTAATGGTGGAATGTGCTCGCCATTATGATGCCCAGAAAAGACAGATTATCGCCCCTGACGGAAGAGTCTTGGCACACTTAGGAGAAGTGTCAATCCAGGAAACCTTTGGCATCCCGGAGCATTCACGAACGGTCTATAAGACTAAGGAAGAAGCTAAAAGGTTATATGACAGTCAGCCGGATCTATGCGCCACAACAGTCAACAAGGTGTGGATGGACAAGCCAAAGCCTTCAATCAAGAAGTTGCCCAAGAGACCTCGCCAGACAGACTTCAAGGAAGACTTTGGGGATATTGTGCTGATGCTGAACAGAATAGCTGGCAACCCGCAGGGCGCCTTCTTCGAGAGCTGGATGTGCTATTTCATCGACGAGATTACCTCTGGAGTCAAAATGTTCAATTGGTCACGGATGATAAGTGACAACCTCCATGAGCAACTGATCAACCTTGAAGAGACTAAGTCTTTTCACATGAGTTCATATGTGATATACCTGTTGGCCAGATCATACAAGTATCCAGGATTGATCTGCAAGGGCAAAATTGGCAACGGGGAGAACGAGCTCAGGCCTTACGATTGTTATCCTCAGCTCCAATTGAAGGAGAAGACTCACTTCAGGAGGGTACATGATGCCTTCCTAATGCACATTACCAGAAAGCTTCAAGAAGGAGTGCATCAGAGGCTGAGCCATGAAGCAAAAAGTCTTATCAGCAAATACGGGTCTTGGTTCATCCAGTTCCCGAAATTCACATATATCAGGATCTAGGGATTTACTGGAAATCCCTATAAATTGCCTATCTATCCGACCAATCGGATGATATTGCTCGAGGTTTTGAGACAATTAGAAGAGTACCAGAATATCCAAAGACCAACCAAGAAGGCGTCCGTCACATTCCCATTCTTCATCGGGAATATGTTAGAATATTGTCCATCAGCACAGGTAGCTGAGAGTGCAAGACTAGAGATCCAGTGGTTTCCTTTCACGGCTTACAAGTCCAGGGTCAACTATGACCCACATCATAACATTCGGACAGTGGAAGGAAGAAAGTACAAGCACAGGATGGAATTAGAGGATTTCTGGGCAAATGTTGCAGATGAGTACGAAGTCAGACAGAAAATGTGATCCAGAATGTCCTTGGATTTCATGAGAACAATCGAGTTCTGTCGAGTGCCTGATCAGCTACAAGATGATGGAAACCACGTCCAGCCACGCTTTGAGGAAAGCCGACCTCTCCCTCCGGTGAAATGGTCAGAACCAGAGCACGCAGACCTAGCCACCCTAATGAGGCCAGTAACTAAGTATTCCCAGTGGTGGGTTGATTATCATGCCCAAGAATTGAGACAGAGAGGAATCACGCTCACATATGATCTGTTGAGCGAATCAGAGTCATATTCTTCTAATGCTGGTGCATCCCATCAAGACTTGGTCGGGATTGGAGAGAAAAGAAAAGAAATAATGCCAAGTGCTGAGCCTGTTTCCAAGAGGCATAAGGGAGAACCTTCTCGTTCTGCCGCATCCAAGAATATTGACCAGTTTGTGGCTACTATTGACGATTCCTTGGTTGAAATGCTCGAACCTCCTGCAGTTCAAGAGGAAAATGATGAACCTATTCAACTAGATGATGAAGAGCCTGCGCCACCAACAGGCACAAAAATTTTGGGTTCAGACAATGAGATCGAAGCCCGGAACAATGACTTCGAGGAGGGAATGATTTCTGCTCTCAGGGGAGTCGTGGATGTTCCAAACGAGGATGAGGTTCAAGTAGAGGATGGCATTGAACAATCGACCATTCCAGACTGGCTATTAGAAAGGATGAAAGTTCAGGTGCCTGCAGAGGCTCAACAAGAAGAAGAGGATGATACCGCCGATTTCTTGGCAAGATTAGAGCAGGTCGCAGTCAAGAAGCCCGCCAGAAGTTCTCCACCATTCAGAGGAGCGAGACAGGCAACCGTTCCGTGCACATTGCAGTACCTACGGTGGATAAGCCACAGGACGAAATCACTCCTCAGGAGTATGCTATAACCACAGTTGACCTTGGCCCGACCTCGAAAGGTCAAGAAGTAGAGGAGTTGGATAATTCTGTCTCGACTATCAAAGCGAGACTAGAAAAGGAAGTGGCTAAGAAGAAGGAGTATAAGAAGGAGGTCGAACGTCTCAAAGAATATATACAGCATTTGACCCAGCCACTTGATCTAAGCAATGCGACTGTTCCTCCTCTCCTCAATTCATCACAGGAGGTGACCAAGGATGTTGAGCACGGAATGGTGACGGCCAAGGAAGCTCAAGACTGGATGGCAAGTGAAGGCACGGAAGTGGCATTGTTCATGGAAAAGTTGGCACTGGCCTATGGACGAACCTCTTCATTTCTTTCTAGACTGATGGACATGGCAGAGGCATGGGAAGGTATCCCGGATATGCAGGAAAGGCTTATTCCAAGCCTTAGAATCTTGAAGAGCACTCCGAGAGAGGAGTTAGTTGATAAAAGGGTGATTGTTGCAGGGGCAGCATATGATTTTCATCACTGGTTTTGGGCAGTGACCATACGGGAAGAAGTCTTGGAGAAGGCAAAAGTCGATGGGCTTGGAATTGAAGAACAGGTCAGGAAAATCCAGGAGAAGATTTACATAACAACTACAGAAGTGTTTGACCGTGAAGTCATCCGGGAGAACGACATGCAGTTGGAGAGATTGAAGCATAAAGTTCAAGAAACTTTCTTCTCGACCACTGGACCATTCTTGAGACAAGACTTTGCGAGAGTGGCAAGACTCTCATCCATTCGAAAGGATTTTGAGAAGCAGGAGGCAGATTGGGAAGGTACTTTTGCTAGATGTGCTGAGAAGTTGGACAGACTTGAATTCCGGATCAGCATGTTGCCACCTGTCACGATGGACGAGGTCATTGCAGTAGTGTCCAGATTTGCCGAGCACAATGCTATTCAGATGGATAAGGACGCCTCTCCTAGATTATAGCTGGAACTGCCACTTTTCTGATTGATTTCTAGTTGATAACTCTTGTTATTTTGGGAAACCCTAATTAGGGTTTGGTTGTAATAATCTTGGCCGTTAATCTTGTTTTAATCTCGGCCTTTCATTTCATTTTTGGGGCTCTATATAAACTAGTGCTCTCTCATTTTCATTTTGTGTGGAGACAAAATATGTGTATTGTCGCATTGAGACTATTTTGAATGATAAAAGCTCTTGAGCATGATTTGCCTTGAATAACTTCTTATTGTTAAATAGTAAGCAAGGTTGCATATTAGCTTCCACCATAGATTAGAATTAAAGTTAGATTAAGTAGAATTTGCTTTGAAAGTTGTTAATTGAATGAGAGATTGATCGCATTGATTCAATGGTGAAGTGTAGCTCATACTTTTTTCGAATGGATGATTTGCATTCGATTTGTAAAGTTAGCCTGAGCTCTTAATCGTGGAAGCTTAACTTCAACCTCATTCGAGGTTTGAAAATTATTCTCACAAACCCCTCGAAGATTGCACCCATTTTGTGTATGTTGTCCAACAGGAGGCGAAACAAAGTGTGGTTTATTTCTCTTCACCGAGTCCTTACTGTCTCTTGAGTTCTTAGGCTTAGACTAGATTCTCTGAACCCTGTTCTTTTTGCCATTTTTTTTTTTTGAGATCCACAATTGAAAGTCCTAATTGAGAGCCTTTAACGATAAAATTCCTAAGTCCTGAACTTGCAAAGATTTTATGTAAGTCCCCTTGTTCATTACCAGCAAATCACAACGGCCATTGAGCTTATCCACACGTCGAGACCCGACTAAAGAAACCTTGGAATCGCCATATGATCTTCTCGCAATCTTAGCATACGCGGTAGTTTTTCAAGAGAGGATAAAGTGTCTTTGGACATTTTTATTATGATGTTTGGTGTGTCATAAAACACGCATCAACAGGCCCGAGAACCATAAAGAAGCATGGGTGCATCGCCTTATCCCACTTACAGTAATTGAGAAATGCATTTAAGATAATTCTTGTAGCACCAAGAATCAAATCTGCTAGTTGAGAGAATTGTTGCAACATTAATGGTGAAAACGCGAAAACTTCACAGAATGTACAAAAGTCCAATTGGGTCCCAAAAACTTGACAAGATCCTAAGACAGAAAGAATTGCAAGGCGGGAGCAAAAACAAAAATCAGATTCAAATGATTGGGCCAAAAATCCAAAAGCCCAAAAAATAAGTTTGAAGTCCCGACAAGGAAATCAAGTTTGGGGAACCGAAACTCCAATTGGGTCTCAAAACCCCGATAGGAACATAGCAAGAAGCAAAAGGGATCGAGAGTGGAAGTCCCAACCAGATATGATGGAAGTCTCGTCAAGAACCGAAGTCCTGATAGGATCGAAAAGGGGAGAATGATTGAGATTGGGAATCCCAATCAGATTTGGACCTTTTGGACCTTATCCTATCGAGACCCAAAGAGCCAACGAGATAGGAAAGAGGAAATGGGAGACTGATCGAGATTGGGAATCCTGATCAAACTTGGACCTTCTGGACCTTAGTCCTTTCGAGACCCAAAGTCCTGATAAGGATGGAAAAAGAAAGTTGAAAAACTTGAACTTTTTCGACCGAAGTCAAACATGCCACATGGCAACTTTTCATGCTTCCACAGGCTGATGAGGGATCCGCTAGAAAGAGTTGGTGGACTCAAGGATGCCACATGGCATCATTTCCACGCTTCTGTGGGCGAAAGAGGGATCCACCAGAAAGAGTTGGCGAACCCATGAAAAGAATGCCACATGGCATCATTTTCACGCTTCTGCGAGAAGAAAAAGGGCTAGCTAGAGAAGGCATGCGGGCTCGCGGAAATCGAATCTGATGGTCTCATCGAGACCCAAAGTCTCAATGAGATGAGAGGAAAAGGTGGAGTGAAACTTCATAAAGGTCCCGAACCTTTCGGACTTAGGTCCAAAAGTTCGATCAGGACCCAAAGTCCCAAGAGGATGGAAGATGAACAATGTCGATCAGGATTGGGAACCCTGATCTAACTTGGACCTTTCCTGATTGGGAACCAAAGTCTCGATCGGATAGAAGTAGACAAGGTGAAGAGCAGGATCAGAAGGAAGAAGTGTACTTGGACCTTAGTCCAAGTGTCCATTCGAGACCCAAATCCTTGACTAGACAAAAGGAAAAAGAGAAGAAAGGGAAATTGGGGACGAACATGAACATTTGGACTTGGTCTAAATGACTGTTCGGGGCCCGAATCCTTGAAAGGTCCTGAAGAAGGAAAAAAAGAAAGGGGAGAAGACTATCTCTTAGACATTCTACAAAATGGATTTTTGACCATAGCCTGTCAAAGGGGTAATGCAACCACCGGAGGGACTTGAGTGTGATACAACTTTGAGATTTCTCAGATAGGCCAAAAATGATGGGGAGCACAAGGGGACAATATAGAGCATTATAAACTCACTTAAATTTATAGGTGCTAACAACCACAATCCACCAAATTAACCACTTGGGAAATGAAATCAAGCATCAAGCATGCCAAGGGAGGTATCCTCAAGATAAGCATTCTATCATTTGTTTCCACTGTAGAAAGGGGGGTCATGTGGTACAAGAATGACAATAGCTCATTCCTTACACTTTTGAGAGAAAGAATAACCATTGTATGGATATATACAATAAGAAACAATCCACAAAAAAATTCCCGAGCTCTTTATGAAAGGTGAGAAAGGAAAAGTCCACTCTTCAAAAAGACATGAATAGGGAGGCCAAGTCACATTCAAGGAGGTAAGTGCCACTTGATATGTGTAAGTGCAAGTCTAATAGTTTTTCTATTCGTTGTAAGATTAGTGACCACTCTAAGACAATGTGATGGAAACATTAATCATATCTTCACCCAAAGAATGACAAAGGCAAGCACAGAAAAACACAAGCAAAAGGGAAGGAAAGCCTACAAAAGCACAAGAATCAATAATTCTAGAACAGTTCTCAAATGTATCTCCATCCCTATGGCAATCACAAAGTAGTGGCAAGGAAATGTCCTTTGAATCTTGGGCTTTGCGTTTGCATACTTTGTAAACAAGAAGCTTGTAAGATTTTAGTTTGCATTCACAAGTATAAACATAACTCCACAAATATGTTTATTTCTTATTTTTGATCTTCTTTTATGTTCAACTTCATGTTGCTGCAATTTGTACATAAATGCACAGGGCTTATATCGGATAGTGCATAAAAACCATAACTTATATTAAAGTAGTTTGAAATTCCATATCAAGATAAATGCTGCTAAACATAGTTGGGCTACATAGTGTGATTACAGATCATATTGATACCAAAGCATGTTGCTCCTTTTGCTTGTAAGTGGTATTTGCAGTCTTATTCTTATGAAGAAGAAAAACAAACAAGAAGATAGTGTTATTTTACCCAGAGAGAATAAGATTGTGACAAGGTAGCAAAAAGTGTGAACTAAATCTCAAGTTCCAGCAGCGACAGATTCCTGCTTGGATCCCAATGAGGCCTGTTCCTAAGATTGGAAGCAAGAGTTGTAGACCTCATCAATTTCCTTGATACATTGGTGAATGCCCTCATTAAGATTCATGGAATTCCAGACTATGAGATACAAGAGATGATTAGCAGAAACTGAACGATGGCAATCAGTGAAGTGAGTGATTAATGGAAAAAGAAGCTTTGAATGAGGACAGACTCAAAACAGCTATCCAAGATGAACCCAAGGGTGAAATACAACCATATGGAAGGAAATGCACTGCTAAAAACTGAAACATTGGCTGACGCAACTAGATGTCAAAGACAAGGAAAAGAGTTATTTTGCACATTTAAAATTGTCTAGTCATGCTTTCATATTGTGGAAAAGTTTTGTTGATTGTTTACAATAAGCAAGGAGTCAATGGTAATTAAATTGGCATTTCAAGGAATTGTTTTAGTCATAATTCTAACCCACATGCTATGAGAAAGAACAGCTCAAGGGATGGCAACATTACCACCAGGCAGAAGGACAAAATGTACAAGAGTATACATTCACTCATCTGATGAACCAGGGATAATGGTGAACAATCTTTAAGTGCTTCATAGTAATGTTTGAAGGCAACTGCATCCCATAGGCATGAAGAATATCGATGAAACAATCAAGAAAACTGTCTACATCAAGTTAGATGGCAAGGAGTGACAAAAGGAACAAAAAGGATCAAGAAAAAGATACTGAATATAAAGGCAGGAAAAAGGCAGTTGTTGGCCTTAAAATAAAAAGCCATAAAATTAAAGATTGTGATAGAATGGCCACTCATGATGGAAGTTAATAGAGAGCACTTTCAATGTCAACGACAAAGTGTTGTGTTCATTGTGAAAGACTACAAAAGTTAGCAGATGAAGTAACAAAGATTGAGGTGTAGAGTAGGAAGCTCTTCAACATTAAAACCCAAGTTTAAAACAATTCGATTCTTGATACCAAAGAAATTTGGTTGCCAAAGAATAGCATGGATTAGAAACATCTAAGCAACCTCTCCCATAATGTTGATTTACAGGGGTACAAATATGAAATATCTTTCAATGCTAAGCTTTTGTGGAACCAAAAACCTCAAACAAAGGGTAGGTGTAATACATATTTGGTGAGATCAAAGTTTGATCGGCCAATACGAAGATAACAAGGTAGTAAGTCTTATCTTTATGCCTAGAAACCTGCTTCTATATACAGAAATGATGCCATTCTAAACTATGGAAAGGCATTGTTTGATCATAAAGGAACTAAAAAGGGCAGGGCTCTGATTGTGAGAATTGTACTGTTGGAAAAAAATTCTTTTATCCATAGGGCTTCCATTTGAATGTTGAATCCTCCCAGTTACTGAGTTCATCTATGATAAATCTTTGGCTTTTCTTGAGGGTTATTTATCTCTGATTTCCAATCTCCCTTTATGTTCATTTTGTTGCAGTTTATTTTTGAATAACAGTTGGGTCACTAGTACAATTACAGATCGGTTACCTACCTGAACAAGAAACACTTACATCTGTTGAAATTTACTCCATGGATGTTCATCAGTGCTAGCACCACTACAAAGATTCCATCACGGTGAATTGGAAATACTTTTGTTCATTAATTGCAACTTGGAGCAACAAACAAATTACATGGCATATGAACCGTTCATTGTCAACTAACAAATGTTGATATACTGAAGATCTGAATCGCTGTCTGAGGGAACTGTACTCTGTTTCAGAAAATTATTTTTTTAGATTATATCCAAAAGTACTTTATTCAAAAGGTTTTCACATGAGCTTGCAAAAGCTCTGTTGCTAGTACGTTGCATTGTAATTGATTAAATATTTGGATTTATTTTCAACTTTATGGGGCTAACAGTGGCAAGCTTAGTTGCTTCAAAACTAAATCAAATATAGGTAAAATGAAACCCAGGCTGCTATTGTCCACACCTGCGGTTATGCCAAGCAGAATAGTTGCTGAAATTTTCATTTACCTTCTTTGTTGTAAATTTCAACTCCTCCTCATCGGGAACTTTTTTAACTTCTGCAGCAAATCTAGCAAGCACCGAATAACCAAACAGATTATGCAATGTGTCCTTCAAAGGCCCTTGAATGCAAGCAGAACCATTTGAAAAAATCAATATAGTTTAAGAAATCACAATTATCACCTGCGGTAATTCCATATATTGAAATTGCGGTCATCTGCTTTATGGAACTGATCTAAAAGCTGAAATTCATGGTCTAAAGAGGAATAACCCATGTTAATCACCCATTTGCGGTGGTACCATGCACCATATGACTTGGAGTTCCTTTTCAAAGCTCTCTCCACCTGTTCTTTGCAACATAACCAAGAAAAAACCAGGCTACCATGATACATAATAAACTTGCCAATAGAGCAAATATCAATTACAATTGCTACTTCAAAAATTGAATAACCTAACAAAGACCATCCCAGACCCTGACAAAGCATTAATTAATTTATTGACATCAAATTTCTTCACTAGAAATTATAAACAATATAAAAGTCATTTAAAATACATCTAAATATGTCCATTGGGCCAAATTGACTGCCCCTTCCCCAAGCATCTATGCCCTGGCTCCCATGGATCTCTACATGTGAAACACAATTTTTTCTTTTGAAGCTCATTCTTAGACACTTCCATCAGTCCTCTACAGCCAGATCCATCATTTCTAGGCATTAGAGATTACAAACCAGTACTTGGAGGGATACAAGCGCAGTTAATTACATCAGGTCCATCACCACCTCATGTGCTAGGGTTTGAAGACATCATCTATCAGTGTTTATAGGCCAAAGGCTACCTGATCACTCAACCAGGAGTGCCACACTTTCCAGCTATTGATCAATGGTAAACCAAATCCAACCTCTATCAAGGCATACCCAAGCCATACTTTCAAATCCACCATCTATCTATGCAACACCAGATCAAATTACACAATTTGCAGGCCAACATTGGATCTGCCAATTGTTAGGATCAGCATTGGGTCTCTAAATCACTGTTGTAAGTGTTGCCAGTATTTGAAAACCCTAAAACTAGTTTACAGATTTGTAAAAGTGCAAAATTTGCTGCTGAAAACATTGGCAGTGCAGATCTGTTATATGACTGAGACTTTACTGTTAACAGCAGCGTTATATTGAATGAATTTCCATAGATATTACTGGATCTGATTTGCAGAACTCTAAGTTGAAATCAAGTTAAACATTGTCTGTTCAAAATTTTAATTAGTGAACCGAGTAAACTATGAGTTGTAGGAGTGATAGTGATAACCTAACAACCAAGGTTCATTACAACATGTGATCATGAGCAAAAACACTATATAAAGGCAGATATAAAATTGAAAGCTAAAATGCTAATAGCCCAATGAAGAACTATCTCGCACCCTCTCAAGTGCAAAAGAAGGAGGTTGAAAACACCCAAGGAGGAGTAGAGTGACAGGGTTTGTCATCTCTGCACATCCAGAGTCATAGAAACATAATGGTATACATCCTATGAGGAAGTTTAGGCCAAATATGCTAATACTCTAAAAGTTGAATCTCTAACTACTTTGTTCAAGGAGGAGTGAATTGCAAAGATGGCAGATTACTTGATCAAAATCCACAACAAAAGAACCATGATCAGTAAAGAAATAGTGGAAAATCAGAAGTAGGAGTTGGGATTTGTTGGTTGGGTCTCTTGGGGTTATTGTGCTATTTCCAATCTCAGGTCCCATAGACTATCTAGTCTCATGGATGTCATTAAAAATTTTCATTTCATTTATTTGCTGTTTACTAGAGGGGTACAACATTTCTATATTTGTTCAATCCCAATTGGAACTTCCAGATTTTGCAAGATCTTGAAAGGTAAAAAGCCCTGCATCGGGTGAATCAAGCCCTCTTCAAAAACTAAAGTCCATCCAGCTGTGGTCCATTCGATCCATAATCCTGAACTCTGCAAGATTCTGAGAAACTCGCCATAATTAGCCTAAATGAGTCCAACCGAGACCACTGAAGATACTCCAAACTCAATAATAAATGGAACACAAAAATAGATGCGAAAAAAGCCTAAAATCTACTACAGACAAGCCCAGCTAAGTCAAATTGTAAAACTCAGTACTAAATTAGAAAACACAAAAAATAAAGAAGAAAAAGCTAAAAGCTATGAAATCCCCCCTCCCTTCCTTGTTCTAACATTAAATTTCTGTTCTGCACATTTGGCAATAGAAATACGTGATTAGCGGATGGAGGGAGATATTGTATGAAATTTTGCTCAATTATTGGAGATTTTAATTGTGTTTGAAGTGATTAAATTGCTGAAACTGGCTGAGTTTTAAGTTGTTTACTGTAAATTTTAAACAAGCAGAGCAAACATAAAACAGAAGAAAGAAATTGGAGACAAAACACAATATTTACGTGGTTCACCAAAACTGGCTACATCCACGGGAAAGCAGAGAAAACTTATATTAATTGTTCTCAATACTCAGTACATGATGTGCACATATATATTTATACATAGTGGGAGAATATGAACAGTCATGTGACCGTTGGGCTTCACATTCCAACAATCTCCCCCGTGAAGTCCAATCAGCACAGTCATGCACTGTGTCATCCCTGCATTTCCAATGTTATCTTCACATCGCAGTCAGGCTGAAAGTTTTCAACTTCGCCAAATATTGTTCACGAACACTGCGAATCAATCTTCTCCAGACCAAGTCAGAGTCAACAATTTGCTGCAGTTGGACCACCTCGTTTGCAATAATCTGATCTCGCGCCATCAACAGCTCCCTCTTCATAAACTTTCGTTCTTCATGCGTCTCAGACCAGTTATCATTGCTCCAGTCTTGCCAAACTCCTGGTGTAAACTCAACTCCAAATTGTACAGGAGTCACTTCTTCCCAAAACACATCATCCTTAACCGTTTTGTTACAGTATGTTGTATGACCAATCTCTGGTTCATAACGCCATGCTTGGTAGGTTATTTTAGGCGTTGACAGGTTCATTATTTCTTGCCATGCAGGACCTCCGTCTTTTATTTCCAGCAAATGGCACAGGTTCTCTAAGTCTTCAAGAGTGACAACTACCTCTCCTTCAATAATCTCTGTTTCTTCCTTAATTCTGACACCTATTGCTTTCCTGAAAGGCTGTGTGAAAGCCTCTGTCTTGTTCAGCTCTAGCGAGAATATCTCGCTACCAGCCATCACTGCGAAAGTAGTTTCTTCACCTAAGGCTTTAGCCATGCCCATGACGATAGGGGTTTTCCCGGTGCCAGGCTAGCCGGCTAGCAGAACCGCGCAACCTATGATTTCCCCTTCCTTGATCATCTGGAGAATGACACCTGCCGCTTTTCTAGCAGATTTCTGCCCTACCAAGCCTTGCGAAACGCCGTGGGCTTCAAGGATGTCGACCAAGCTCAGCCCTCTTATGTGCGAACACGCGCCTTCCATCTCTTGAGGCATCTTAGGCTGGGCTATATCTTTAACACCAATTGAAGCAGCTCCATCCTTGACAGATTTTCCATTGATGTTAGCTTCGGCAGGAGGCCTGGAAAACAAGCATGACTCCACATGACCATCAATGATATGCTTATCCAACACCATTCTGTCGGCGATTGCAGGGTCTAAGAAAACTACATAACCAAAACCACGGGCTCGCCCAGTAGTCATATCTTTCATGATCACTGCCTTAAACAAATCTGCATATTGCTCTAAACAAGCATCCTCCATGTTATTCAAAACCTCAGCTAGCCGATAACTGATGGTAATGCCACCGCCCTGTGGGTTTGAGTAGACAAAAGTTGAAATATTGTAAGACAATTTGACCGACGGTAAGGCCTCGAGGGGATCGGGATCAGGAGGTTCCTCTAGCGAAACAAATCCACGCATTCGCTTCTCTTGCCTTCCATCCCCATCTTCTCTTTCACACCGTTTGAGAGGGCGGCTATCATGGTCTCTTTCTTTGCCGTCTCTATCTTCATAGGAGCACTTGGACTTTGCTACGCTGTCCCTATGAGGTCGAAGATCCTTTCTCCCTTGGTAAGATGAGGATCTCTCCCCCTCTCTATTACCGTCTGTGATCTTTGTAACCTGTCTTTTCACAACACATCGAACCACGGAAAAAGCTCTTGGACGCTTCTGTCCGAGAATGGAAGACACATCTTTTGCAGAAAGGTCTTCATCCACCTCAGAAAAAACACCTAAACGCCTCCTTTGGACTCTTGTTGCCGCTTCTTGCAACGACTTATCTGTCGTTTCATGTGACGGCTTATCTCTTTCCTTCGTTTCTTGCAACGACTTAACAATATCAGCATACAAGACGACATTTTCTACGCTCCCTAGAATAGTTTTGTTCTTAGCGGGGGCTCCGATCTTAACCTCTGGATTTTTGGCAAGTTTCCAATAACGCCCGTAAATGGGCATTCCCATCACCACTTTGTTTCTGGACAAGCCGGTGTCCCACACGTTCTGAAATTTCTTCTTAAATTTCTTGTTTTTCATGTGACCTATTCGCTCCATACGAAGTTTGAACGAATGTGCAAATGTGACCATGAGTCGCTTCTTCCATTGGTGGATTCTGCTTCTACGCATAGATCCCCGTCCTGAATCCAGGCTCTCATTGCGGCCTCTTCTCCTCCTCCCAGAACAGTTTTGACTTCTTTCGATTGAACTACCACTTTCCTCTTTAACATGAGACTATGGAACAAGAAATGCGCTAGCGACATCAGTGCCAGGCCTGTAGACATTAGAGTGGGTCATAGGCACGACGACTTTTGCATCAGAGGGAGGAATACCAGCGTCCTCAAAATCATCATCCCATATCACTTTCTTTTTAATTTCTGTATTTTCTGCGGAGTCTCTTGCACTTTCTTGCACAAATACTTGATCAAAATCTAATAGGTTAAAAAATTCATCAATGATTGAATCAAAAACTTCATCTAACCTATCCATCTCACATGAAGCAAGACTCTCTACTACATACAGGGTGCCTACTTTGCTACCCCTAGCAATTACCAAAGGCCCTTTTGTAACTTTCCAACTATTCGATTCAAAATCGATTTTACATCCTTGTGAAAGCCACTGTCCAGCTGAAATAGAATTTTGTTTGAGTTGAGGAACATAGCTAACATCTCGCAACAGCCAACTATTTCCATTTTTTAATTTTAATAAAACATCTCATTTTCCAAGAACATCACAAGATTCATCATTGCCAAGAAGAACCTTACCAAAGTCACCGCTTTGCAGATTTTTAAAGTACTCCTTGCATGGAGTGGCATGAAATGACGCTCCCGAACTGAGCACCCAAACATTTGGTGTTGTTTCTTCCGAGGCCGAAACAAGAACACCAATTGTTGAGCCGGCATCCTCTTCATGTACCGGATTCACTTCATCTTTTTTCAGCTGATTTTCAGCCTTCTTAAAAAACCAACAATTCTTCTTGATGTGGCCATGCTTGCCACAATACCAGCAACCAGCATCTCTCCCACTGGATTTTTTTCTCCCTTGTGATTTCTTACAGCTTCCTTCATCGAGCGACATTGCTCCCACTCAAACTGAAACCTCTCATGCCAAAAGATTGAGCACCATGGCTCTGATACCAATTGTAAATTTTAAACAAGTTGAGCAAACATAAAACAGAAGAAAGAAATTGGAGACAAAACACAATATTTACGTGGTTCACCAAAACTGGCTACATCCACGGGAAAGCAGGGAAAACTTATATTAATTGTTCCCAATACTCAGTACATGATGTGCACATATATATTTATACATAGTGGGAGAATATGAACAGTCATGTGACCATTGGGCTTCACATTCCAACATTTACAACTCCGAGCCTAAAATAAGCCTCCTGAATGTAAGCCGACTTCTGTCTCAACAGTACCCATATTGCCATGCAAAAACACAAGTTCAAACATCGGCAGACATAGAGCCCTTGTATTAGTGTGTAGACATGTCGAATTCCAATGGAAAACACAGGGAATTTAGTCTATTAAAATCAATTATAAAAACAAACAAACAGACAAAGAGAGAGAAATTCACCGTCTCCAGACTCGCTAAGCCAAAAATAAATAAATAAACAAGATTTTATTCCCGTTTTCAAATAATTTGCCAAACTTAAAAAAAAAAATCCGAGGTTTGACAGCTCACAGTTCCCTCTAAGAAAAGAAATATACAAAGCCATCCCTTGCAATGGTCAAATTAAAAATTAAAATATGACAAAAAGGCAGTACCAAGCGAAGTTCTCCGTCAAGGATCTCCCTAATTGCATCACCATCAGCTTCAGATTCCACCATATTTTTTAGAGCAATCTTGCGGTAATTCCATACGGTGTAAATTTCAGGATTGATTTCGGCGAGACTAGCACTAATCTCAAGAGCTTCTTTAGTATATCTGCCGAAAAAAAATATACATCTCAATTCAGAATTTTTTTCCTTTAATATGTTTTGCTAAACCTTTTTCTCCGTACTCATTTTATACGCCCTAATTAACAAATGTGAATTCTTTTTACTGCAGAAACAAGTAGATGTTCTTATTTGGATTCAGTTTGGCATACATTTTGTCGTGATGATTTTTGAAGAACTGAGTTTGCAGAGACTGAAGGCGTGCTGCCTTAGCAACATCTTTTTCTCCATCTCCTGACGACTTTCGAGGTCTCCCATGCATTTTGAGCTACAACTAAATTTCACTGCTTTGTTTTTTTCTTTTCTGAACATTTGACAAAAGAGCGGATGCATTCAAGGACGTATTGCTTGTGGGCTTTGAAGAGGCTGTGAACAAACCTCGAAAAGTATATTATTGCCTTCGCAATTAAGGTTTTATATTTTACCGCTGTAATAGTGAAAATCGCACAGTCCTGCCGTTTCCCTGCAGTTGCGCAATTTTCCTCTGTATGGAATACAGTCCAACCTCGATGGATTGATTTTGCAGTTTCACGCTTGGAAATTTGCGCGAGTTAACCTATAGTTAGTTTGTGTTTTTGGACATTTAAAGGTTATTATTGTGCATTGAATATCGTATCTATTTTTTTTAGAGTTAGACAAATTAATTTTTATTTATTTTTTAATATTTTGATACTCTAATTTAGATTGGAAATGTAAAATGATGTACCAATTTGGACTGTCAATTTTTAAATTTGAATTTTTTTATTCATGAGTCAATTACAATATAATTTATTTCATTTCAAATTGTATATTGTGTATTGAAGAATTAATTCTAACCCATTCAAATCTTAGGAGTTATTTAGAAATAATATAGAAATCTATTAAGCAAATTTAGGAATCTATTAGTATATATAGAAATTAATTGTAAAAGGACAAAAAAATGTTGTTTTTGGATCTTAGCAACATATTATATGATTTTTTCTTGTCTCTAATATTTGTTCATTGTTATTGAACCTGTTGGGATTAGGTGTTGTACACCTTGCATAAAATATTATTAATGTTGTAAATTAAATAAATATTTACTGTGGTGCATTTAGGAGGTGTGTTTAGTCACATTAGATATTTATTAGGAGCCATTTGTAAAGTTGTATGTAACATTGGGTTAGTTATTTTATGTGTGGGAGACATAGAATAATTCATTATTATTTAAATATAAAATAATGTGTATCAAAAAGTAAATGAGGAGTTAATGGTTTTGTGTACTCATAGTTTTGAGGCACATGGCTTTATCTTACCACTTGGTTGTATTTGTGTGAGCTTGTATCTATAAAAGTAAAAACGAGTTTAGTGGTTAAGGTTAGCTGGGTGAGTGGGTTGTCATAGTATTGAGTTTTCTTCTCAAGAGTGCATATGTGAAGAATGGCATGGGATGTGTAGATTCATGTTTGGACATATAGAGGGTGCATCAGAGGAGTATGATGTTTCAAAGTATTCATTGCAACTTTTTAAGTGCATATATTGTTTTATTGTTGAATAATAGATCGAGTAAGATGCCTTGTAGGTTGGTTTTTTTCCCTATTGAGGGTTTTCCCAGGGTATATCTTGTGTTATTTTGTGGCTTAAGTACTTGATATATGCAATTTCTTATTCTGTAAACTTGCATGCATGTTTAACTTTCATGGAGTTATGTAGGAAATGGATTTAATATTTTGGGTATTATGCATTATTTCCTAACAAAATTGACTTGCTTAAAGAAGAATAGATGTCATTTTATCATGTGTAGTGTAGTAGGACAAGCCAAAGCCTTTTCAATCATCAAAATTATGCCATTGCATTTCCACGTAAGAAGTTCAATCCACACATCAGGTTCATTTTCACAAGTGTGGAATTCACTTCTACATGTGTTGAGATCATATCTATAAACATAGTCTTGAATGTAAGAGTAAAAAATGGATCTAAGGTTGTTGTCTAATAGGTCTAGATTACCTACTATAGTGGAAAATCATTTTGTAACCTTTATGAAAATATTTTCTTTATTAGATTTAAAGCTAAGTGTTTTTTGTTTATTTCATTTAATTCTTGCATTAATTACAATATTTATTACATTATCTTATCAATCTTGAAGGTTGATTGTTTATTTAATTAGACTAGATATTTATGTAGGTGTGGTTTATTTCCTTGCATAAATTGGCAAACCTAGTATTCCTACATGACTTAGGGTTTTGTCTTTTTATCTTTATTTCATTATAATTTTCAAATAGATTTTTTGATTGCATTTATTTTGTATCAAATTTGGTAAGGGTTTAGATTCATCCTTATGTGTATATCATGGATGTCTTTCTTAGGGTTTGGAGGTGTATTGCTTGTTCTTTCTTTGATCCACCCATCCTTCACTTGTGCTTTGTTGATACATTTCACATCATGGATTCTCCTAAATTTTTATCTTTGTCATATTTACATGCATGCATTACTGATTTTAATATGTTTTCACACTTTGTTACACATGATTCATCCATCAATATTTTTATATTTTTTTTTTTTATGTTATAGAGGATGTATTTTCAAGCACATCCTCTTATGTCTATGCTTTCTCCTCCTTTGTATTATTGTTGAATGCATTTCCTTTCTTCCTAGATACACTCACTTCATTTGTCCATGAGTTTCATATTGTTTCTCATATTCCTATGATTAATGAGAACAATGAGTATGCATGATGATAGGTTCCTTTTAAGTATATTTCACTCTTGTGATTTAGATCATTATGATGATATTCCTTATATGATAGATATAGATGAGGTAGTCCTACCCTCTATTGTTACATCTATGACTTATTTGGGTTATGAGATGTTTTCTTTTCTATATGATATTTGTTAGAGTCACTTGAGGACTCAAGCTCCTAGAATAACCTACAAATCCAAAAATATCCTTCAACAAGAGAGAAAAGTGAGAGCATACATTTTCAACAATGGATGCAAAATATATTAGATCAAATTTGATCGATGAGAATGTCTATGCAATACAAAAATCACACTCAAGACCTTGCTTATATAGGCAAGGTTGAGAGATAGGACAAATTAGGATGATGGCAAGTGTCTTAATCCTATGGCATGTGACAACTAGGGGATAATATAAGATAATATCACATGTTAGCTAACACTTCTAGAAATATTCCTAACTCAACAAGTGAACATGTGAAAAGGAATTTTAACTAAGAACTAGTTGGATAATGTACCTTGTTCACACAAACACCCCTCTTTAAGTGCAACTTAGGAAGAATAATGAACAAAATAAAATGATGCAAAGATGGTGAAGGGTCTCAGCTACTAGGTTATTTTAGATACCCATGTACAAATGCAATATCTCATAATTCAAAGAAAAGGAGAAAGCTCAGTGTGGTAAAACTCTTCCCCAAAAGAGAGAAAAAACAAGAAAAAATATCATTAAAAGATGAGATGGATAAAACCCTATGTGAGGAAAAATCCCCTCATAAGAGAGAAGAAGAGAGACCATGGAGCCCCCCTTAATGTAAAATCTATATTAATGGTAGATGCTCAAAACTAAATGTAAAATATGGTCCATGATCATCAAACAACATTCCTCCCCTTTGGAATAAACAAGTAAAAAGGTGTATGCATGATGGATTCCCATTCTTAAAAGGGATATGTAGGAAGAAAACTCAAGATGTATGAAGTCTTTGAAATGCTCAAATGTTTCCATGTTGATGTTGAAAGTTGCCACTACCAAGTCAAGTGTTCTAGAGGCTACACTAATGAGGATAACAATCCATAATCTAGTAGAGATGAATGTAGAATAAGATCTAAATATAAAAGTGTCTCCTTTTAAGACAAATATATCTCCTCCAAATGCTACTCAAAAGTATCTATGCTCATCTCAAATTGTGATGCATGATAATGTAGAAAATGAACAAGAGAGTCTAAATGTTCCCTCACAAGAATTGAAGAAGAATCATCTCCATCAAAGAGAATATGAATGCAATCAATGGTGTCCCCCAAATCTAAAATATGAGACTCTATAAAAAAACTAAAATGTCTATCAAGTAGTTATCATAAGTAGTCATATTTGAAAGAGAATGAATATCTTCCTACACTAAATCACAAGAAGTCATAAGTGTAGCAAGAAAGGCATCATCAAAAGCAACAATAGATGGAGGAGATGGAATACAAGGCTCAAGAATTGGATCACATGTAATACTCGAATTCAAGTAGCCAAACTTCTCAAAATAATGGTCAACACTAGAAGTGTGATCAATAGTCAAAGGATCAAAGTCATCACTAAGAACAAAATCTAAAAAGATGTATAATTAAGATGAATGACAAACCATTCCAGTAGAAATAATCTCTCTAATCTCCAAGTCTCCAATGATAAGTAAATTAGGAGTGAATTCTATAATCTTCCCTACTCCACTATGGGTAATTTGATATATGGAAAGAAGATTGTTTGACAAATGAGGTACAAATAAAACACCATTGAAAATGTCATCTACAACATAAATAGATCCCTTCCCAATTACACACATGTATGTCCCATAAAAATAGGTGACATGGTACAAGGCTCAAAATAAGAGAATATAGACCATGACGATGTCATATGATAAGATGATCTTGAATCTATAAGCCATCTCCTTGATCGAAGACCTATAAAAGCACAAAGAGATTGTCCTTTATTTTTACTTGATGTAGTAGCAAACCCAACATGTTCTTTTTCTTATTATCTATTGTTTTGAAGAAGAAATTGACTCAAAAATTCTCAAAGGTAGATCAATGTGATTATTTTTAAGAAGATGATTAATTTCATCAATATCCTTCTTATAACAAGAATGTTCTTCATGTCCAATATTCTTGAAATATGCCCAAGTTTGAGATTACTTTTTGAAACCCATAGAAATAATTTTTTGTTTCTCATGTATTAACACCTCAAAAAAAATTGCAAATGAAGGTATAGTATATGTATACCCCACATATAACCTATGAGTATGAAATCTAGAAACAAAATGTACATAATTAGGACCAAGTTTGATCAATGCATTATAGACAAAATGAATGTCCTTTTTTCTAATTCTACATGATTTGTATTACTCTCTTAAATAATTAACCTTAGTGATGTAATCCTGGATGTTGTCAAAGTTCTTTGGATCAATGTTCATCAATTCATTATCAATTTGATAGCCTTTTACTTCATTTGTTGTGTCATATAATATTTTCAATTTCTTCTAAGCTTGATAAGAATCCTTACATGATTTGATTTGAAACAATAAATCTAGTGAAACAAAGCTACAAAAATATCTAAGAGCTTTTTCATGATTAATCATCCATTTTATATTTTTATCATCATTATTGGTAGGTTTAGGTATCTTTTTCTCAACATATAAAGAGTGACCTAGATTCATTAGGGTATTCCATGCATGTTGATGTTAAGTTAAATATTTATAAGGTGTTAGAAATGGTACCTTAGAATGATCCATGAAAAATAAGATCACAAGAAAATAGATCAAATGAATGTATCAAGACACTCCTCCAAAATCACTCAATCAATAATCCCCCCAAGAGTATTTTGACAATTTATATGTAATGTAATTACAATACCAAAATTGATAAACTAGATTTTACAATGGAAAATATGGAAAAATAAGGTAATGTCTCAAAATGAGATCTTCAAACTAAAATTACAATTTCCCAATATGATCTAGATTGAAAATGAAATCTTCTCCAAAGGAAAAATATTCTCCTAGTGTGAGTATGTCCAAGTTATCAATCAAAATATAAATATACACAAATTTTAAAATAAAATATACTTGGGATTGAATATGGAAAAAGTGTATAGATATAATTCTAGAGCTCCTTAGTAATTTTTCAATGCCACAAAAATCATGAAAATTGGATAAACAAATAAAAAATTATGAGCTCAAAGGTTCAAAAAGGAAGATCTAACTTCAACCAATGACAAAATTGACTTGCAACAAAATCTAGAAAAATATCTTGCACCACTATGAAGTGCTCAAAACCAAATTTTTATTGATATCTTGTTTGTAAAATGTTGACACCCTAGTGAAAATTTATGGAAAAATGAAAAAAAAATCCCAATTAGGATACTAGGGGTAATTTTATGCCCCTAGGCACCTATATGACTTGGTAGCTTAGTTGGGTTTTAAAATATCTTATGCACTCCACTAGCAATGGCAATGGCACAACTTGGGATGACATTTGTTGTGCCACTTGAGGACTAAGCCCTCTACAGAGTGCATAACCTTGAGCTAAGGCTTAAATACAATTGAGGGTTTTAAAACTTGTAATGTCAAAAATTGCATCCCATGCAATTTCACATTCCATATGCCCTCCTCTTTAGACAAACTAAGATAATTATGCTCTCTCATCTAAAAACCATTTTTCTCACCACATAGCATGCCTCATTCCTTGATCATTAAGTTTAATTGTCCCACAAGCCAATACACATTGCGAAGACATCTGCATGTCGCACTAGTGTCCTACAAAAAATTGTGACTAAGGTGGTTGTTAAGATGTTACACCTGCCATGTTTGGGCTTGATATCAGGATAATTTCTCCCAACCATCAACCCTCCAATCCCCCAAATGTTGAAATGCTTAGTCGAAGAATATTTTGAACCATCAAAGCCAACTGCCAATTGAATCCATCTAGTTTTTAACTATTCAACATAGTAATCACAATTTGAGAATTTGACTTGCACATAATCCTATGCCAGCCTAGAGCATAAGCCCTTTAAAGATCTATGAGGATAGCAAGACCTTCCATTAGATTGTTAGTATGATGCCCCTTATAAATGGAAAAGAGGAAAAGGACAACACCTGAAGTGTCCCTCCCAACTCCTCTAATTCCAACATGCCTAGGGTTCCTCTAAATGACCACCAATATTAATCTTTAAAACTCCACCAAGAGGCAGAAACCATCTCCTATCTCTCTAGGTTTTCCTTCTAAAATGATGACCTCCCTTCATCTTTGGAGGCCTGAGACCATTCTCATAAAAACCCAACCTCTTCATCAAATCTTCCTCTCCTACCTCTAAGGGAGAAGACACCTCACATTTTGCATACACCATCTCATGAATTATACCCATAATTTGTTGCCAAATTTTTTGTACACCAGTCTCTTCCCTTGGAATATTTTGTGATTCCTTTCCAACCATAATTTTCGTATGATAAACATGGATCCAATACTCCACACCACCTAAAGAAAGAAGGCCTTTGTTGGTGGCCTCTCCAAACTCCTACAAAAATCTACCAAGGAAGAAGCATGAACATAAGTTTGCTTCTAGAATCCCCACCATAAGTGCCATATGCCTTTAAAAAATGATCATTAAAAAACAAATGGGAAGAGAACTCTTCACTTTCACTACAAAAAACACAAATAGACGAGCCCGAAAATCCTCTCTTTTGGAGGTTATCCCAGGCAAGATACTTATTCCATG
Organism: Sequoia sempervirens; assembly: GCA_007258455.2. NCBI lineage: Eukaryota > Viridiplantae > Streptophyta > Pinopsida > Cupressales > Cupressaceae > Sequoia > Sequoia sempervirens. The sequence continues at coordinate 44,812,302 of VDFB02168118.1, forward strand.
CAACCAACCACATGAAGAAGTTATATTTGAGCCAAGAAAACTTGTTCTGCATGTTCTTCCACCATATTACTTCCACCCCTCCATATTTTTGTAAGTTCAACACTTGGTATCCAGAGGCCACTGAATACACCCCTCTAGGATCTAAACTCCAGGCGAAAGTGTCACACCCACTCAATGAAATACAAACTCTATCCACTAAAATCCTTCTCAGGTTTTCTTGATCCTTAGCTAAACCCCCTAGTGACCACTCTAGAGTGTCCTTCCATCTAAGAATCTCCTCCTGCATAAAATTTTGATCTACTTTGTATTCCTCCACCCAAGTCCATCCAATCTCAATGAAATAATTGCAAAGGTCTTGTAGATGAGGATACATGGATAGAATTGGGGAAATCCATTCCAAGAGTCAAAACAAAAAATAAACTCAAACCCCCTATTACATATCTAGGATAAGACTTGTTTAATTAAGTTAGTACCCCTTTTAAGAGTGTCCCAAATCATCGAACCCTTACCCATTAGGAAATTTCTTAGCACATCCTCATATGTCACTCCCCTCAAATACTTAATAGTGAGGATCCTAGTCCAAGCGAGATCCTAATTAATGCACCACCTCCAATAGAGCTTAGCGACCAAGGCCTAGTTAGAGATGCTATCTCGCCATAGACCAAGACCACTCTCTTGTACTAGTCTACAAATTGTCTCCCACTTAACTAAGCTCCACTTTGATGAAGCCAAAGTACTACCCCATAAGAATTGCCTTACTAGAGCATCCAAATCCTTAAGGAAACTTGTAGGAGTGGCTTAGACCATTCACCTATAGATGGGAAGAGATTAGACCATCAATTTTGAAAGAAACACTCTCCCAACAAAGGAGAGCTACCTGTGGGTCAAATGACTAACCCACTCATGAACCTTATCAAGCACATTTTTCCAATTTCCCCTAGGTAAGGATCCAACAAAGAGGAATACCTAAATACACAAGGGGGGAACTCCAATTTAGAATCTTTAGAAGGATGCAAACAATGTAATTTTGAATGAGAGGAGGGGTGTTGAAGAAAAAATAGAGGATTTGTCTTCATTAATCTATTGTCTCGAGGCCGTAAAATAAATATCTAATATATGTCTAATGTTAGTTGCCTCTTTGATTTTTGCCACACACATGAAAGCAATGTCATTAACAAACTACAAATGAGATTGAGGAGGCAAGAAATTTACCCAACTCCACCCCTGAATACAACCTTGATTCACATGAAACTTAATGAATCTACCTAAACCCTTTGCTAATAAAATACACAAATATAGAGATAGGGGTGTCCTTGATGGAGACCACAAGAGGCCCCAAACAACTTAGAGGGCTCCCCATTGACAATAACTTAATAAGAATTTATCGTAACACAACTCATCACCCAATTTACCCAATCACCTCCAAACCTAAACTTAAGGAGAAATTTTTATAGGAACAACCATTTGAATCAATCATAATATTTAGCCATTTTCAATTGGATAAACATAGTATTATCCTTTTAAATCACCATAGAATGAATGGCCTAAAAAATAATGATCACCCCATCCATAATTTTCTTTCCTACCACAAAGATACCTTGCTCTTCATATTTGAACTTGTTCATCCATGGATTAAGTCTCTCTTCCATAAATTTAGATATAATCTTATATACCACATTATAGAGAGCAATGGGTCTAAAAAAGTTCAGTGTATTAGCCCCTTCTCTTTTGGGAATAAGGGAAATAAATGTAGCATTCATTTCTTTCAAAATATATTTATTTTTCTAGGATTCCCAAACAACCTCCAATAGGTCAATTTTATAATCTCTCTGAACTCCTAAAAAATTTTAGCAAGAATCTATCAAGTCCAAGGGCTTTCCCCTTCATTTGAAACACAACTCCCTCTAATTCCTCTAGATAAATGGGACTGATAAGTTTATCATTCACATCCAAAGGAATTAAAGATATAATGCAAGCCATAATAAGATTATTTTATTCTTCCACAAGGGGAAAGTCCTCCATGAATAAAGAAGAGTAGTGTTAAAGAAACCTATCTAGAAACATCACTTAAGGAAGAAAGTTGAAACCCTCAAGAAGAAAGAAGGGAAGAAATCATATTCCCATACCTTCTAGCCTTGATCGAGTTATAAAAGATTGTCATATTTCTATCACCCTCCTAAATCCATTCAATCCAATCCTTTTGTTTCCAATACATTCCCATTCTTTCAACTCCTTCAATGCTCTTGACTCTTCCCTAAGGGAAACCTTTGCAAGGCCATATTCCCTAATATAATGGGTGGTAACATCCAAATAGGGCTGATCACCTAACTTAGCTTGGAAGGTATTACCAAAGTACTATATATTCCACCTCTTGAGCTAGAGCTTCATAAACTATAATATTTAGACAAAGGAATACATTATCGTACCAAAGTCTAGTTTACCCCTAGTCTACCAACCAATCATAAGGTCTTGCAACACAAGATCTTGCAATCACATTAGTTGGAACTTAAAAGGTGTATTCCTTTTAACCCCCACCAAGGTAGCAAGGAATTTGATAGGCTAGTGATTTGAACCCCTGCATTCCAATATCTTAGAGGATCAAGCTCGGTTGTTGCCAAGCCATAAACTAGACACCAAAAAATTATCCAACCTCTTTGAGATAGAGTCTTTTTCACGTCTCCTATTACTCTAAGTAAACAAACCATTACTAGTATTTATGTCCATTAGGTTCTTAGATACAATATTATCTCTAAAGAGAATAGAAGAAGTCTCCATTCTTTCCACTCCCCCCCTCTTTTCTCTCAATTTTGCAATAGCATTGAATCCCTAGCCAAGATCCAAGGATGAAAAGGAGCTAAGGATCAGATGAACCAAATACAAGACCATAGACGAGATTTACCTGGATAATTGGTTGGGGCATAAACATTGGAGAACAAGAACATCGCTCAAGTCTTCAGGCTAGAAGCAACCCCAAATATTGAAGATCTACTAGAATACTACCACATAGGAGAAATATTTAGCAGATTCCATAAGCAAGAAATTCCCCCTACATTACCTTGAGCACCTATGCACTAACAATGACATCCCCATCACAATTTGGAAGCCATGTTATACATGATATCTAAAGAAAACTTAGTCTCATAAATAAAAATAATATTCGACGAATGAACTCTAATTAACTCTCAAATAATTTTTATATAGGGTCCTTGTTCAAGCTCACCTTACATTCCAAGAGAGGATGATCATTTACGAGAATTGGAGAAGTGTGAGTCAATGGTTTTGATTGACCTAGATTCCACCAATGTCTCCACTATTAATTTAATTTTATCCTGATCCTTCTTTCAACTTGCCTTGGATGATTTCTCAGTAGTACCTCTCTTTAGGATTTTTTGTTACAATCCTAAAGTGGGTGATTAGATCTACTTCCCTTAGCTATGTCCAAATCCCCCTTCTCCATTGGGGATTTAATCTCAACTATATACACACCAATTTCCCTCACATTGTTTTCAACTGAATCCAAAGAACATGAGGCCCCAAGAACTATATTTATGTCCATTTGTGCTTCAAGACACTCCTCTTGATGGCTATCCAAAATAACTACCTCTCTAGGTCCCCCATGGTTCATCCCCAAAATACTAGACTCTAAATGCAACCCTTGTTGAATACCCTCTTGATGATCCAAACCATACAATACATTAAAACAATTAAAAATCCCTTCATCTTGGCTAATTTCATAGCCTTTTTTTCCCTCTACCCTTGATGCAAGGATTTACTAGAATAAAACCATCCTTATTTCCATCCTCCATCAAGATAGGAGATTTCCATTTTTCTACTTTAGGTGAATATCGAGGAGGCATGCTAGACTAGTTCCCTATTGGGTTAATCCTAGGACACTTCCTCTATAAATGCCCATATTCACAAAAAAGCTGACACCAAAATGGTAGAGCTTCATAATCTAACTATTGGATCCATGACATAGAACCAAGCTGAATTTCCATAGAATCTAGTAATGATTTATTTAAATAAATTTCAATACAAATTTAAGCATAGGAAATTACCTTTTTGTCCATAATTTTTTGCGACAAGCCCACTAACTTGCCTAACAACAGAGCAATCATATGAATAATGTCATTCCTCCAAAACTCTAATGGAAACTAGGGGAGTCTCACCCATACAGGAACTCTTGTTGGAAGCTCCTCTACAAGATTGAAACCAATGTACCAGGATTTGATGAAAAGGATGACTTGGTTAAAGGAGGGCCCCCCTTCAAAGGCCTTATTTATATCTACCAAGCAATTGAAAACCACTATAAAATAGTTATTCACCTGCAACATCACCTCTATATCACACTCGAGGATCCAAGTTTGATGAGCCCAAGATTTCAAAGAGGGGAGCAAGACATGGATTCCCATAAATTTGAAAATTAATACATGATTAGAGGGGAAGTGCACAAAGATGGGGGGCCAAAAAGGGGTCCTAAGTGGCCACTTTTTTTCTGAAATCAGGAAATACTAACCTTGGATTAGAAATTGAGGATATTTACACTCAAAATTTTAAGATGCAACAAAAACAAGGGTCATAGTGCTCCGAGTCTACTTTCTAAACTACTATTTTTTTTAAATGGTAGAGATTAAGGGGTTCAAAAAGGAAGCCACAAAAATTAGTGTTGTTTTTCTCAAAAAAACATAACATAGCGTCTTTTGTGGCTCCCTCAAAAGACTAACTTTTTTTGGTATTTTTAAAACTGCTTTGGTGAGAAATTAGCTAACAAGATGTAGTTTATGCCCATTTTTCCTATAATTTTTTAATGAATATTTGATTTTTTAATAATTTTCAAAGTGGACACATCCTGAAAAATAGAATTTTGGCTATGCTACCCCTATAATTTTTTAAAACTAATTAAAAATCATTTTTTTTAATATGTGTAGAAAGGAGTCTAGTTTTAAAAAATCCAATTTATTTGAAATTTCAATAAACCATTAAAAAATAAAGTAAAAAATACCAAACACTAGTTTTTGACAAAAAACAAACACAAACAAAAGAAATTAAAGATGCAAGCCTTAACATTGTCAAAATGTAAAAAATTACATTGTTAAATAGCTAAGAGAGAGCCTAACATTACCCAAGTGTTCGATTTGCTCGACCTTGAAACACATTTAAACCTGACGATTAGCACAAACAAGATTATGTGAAATCCTATAGAATATGTAAAAACACTTCTTTGGACATTGGGAAGGTACTGCAAGCCCTTGGGTTGGAAATCCAAAGCAAATAGAAGCCTAAGGCTTGGGGATTCCCAAATCAAGACATAACACGAGCACATTATAATGCACTTGCATTATGTCTTTCTTTGTATTTTGCTTCTTTTTGCTTGATGTTTCCCAAGCATGACATAAGGCAAGCATGTTACAACACACTTGCATTATGTCTCGTTTGATGTGTGCAATTTTGTTAAATGTATGTTTGATGTATGTATGTATGTATGTATGTATGTATGTATGTATGCATGTATGCATGTATGTGTGTATGCATGTATGCTTGTATATATGAATGTATGTGTGTATGTATGTATGTATGCATGTATGTATGCTTGTATGTTTGTATGTATGTATGCATGCATGCTTGCACATGTATGTATGTATGTATGTATGCATGAATGTATGCATGTATATATGTATGTATGTATGTATGTATGCTTATATGCATGTATGCTTATGTATATATGTATGTATGTATGTATGTATGTATGTATGTATGTATGTATGTATGTATGTATGTATGTATGTATGTATGTATGAGGTTTCAAGGTTTAGGGTTTAAGGTATGGGGTTGAGGGTTGAGGGATTAGGGCTTACGTAATAGATTGAGGGTTTCTAGTTGAGGGATAATATTCAGCTCGTTGAGTGTATAAGATTAAGTGTGTAAGGTATATGTATTAGTGTTTAGGATATTGGGTATAGGGCTTACGCTATGGATTGAGGGTATAAGGCATAGGGTGAAGGGTTAAGAGTGTATGGTTTAGGGTTTAATTATAGATTTGAGGGACAATATTCACGATTTAGGGTATAAGGGTGAGGTTATAGGGTATAGGGATGAGGTTTGAGGGTGTAGGGTTCGGGGTTTAAGGTATAAGGTTGAGGATTGAGGGATTAGGGCTTAAGTATATGGTTGAGGGTTGAGGGTTTACAGAGCTGAGGGATAATGTTCAAGGTTGAGTGTAGGGTTCATGGTTTAAGGTTGAGGGTATAAGGCATAGGGATGAGGGATGAGGATTTAGGGTATAAGTATTGGGTTGATGGTATAGGGTATAGGGTAGAGGTTTGAGGATTGAGAGATAATGTTTAGGGTTGAGTGTCCAAGGTTAAGTGTATAAGGTATAGGTCCATTAGGATTGAGGGTTTAGGGTTTAAGGGTTGAATTTTGAGGGATTAGGGTTGAGGGTTGAGGGTTTAAGGGTTGAGGGTTAAGGGTTAAGGGATTAGGTTTGAGGGTTAAGGGTTTAAGGGTTGAGGGTTGAGGGTTGAGGGTTGAGGGTTTAGGGTTTAAGGGATAAGGGTTTAAGAGTTGAGGGTTGAGGGTTGAGGGTTTAATGGTTGAGGGATTAGGGGTTAAGGATTTAGGATTTAAGGGATTAGGGTTGAGGGTTAAGGGATTAGGGTTAAGGGTTGAGGGATTAGGGTTTAAGGGTTGAGGTTAAGGGATTAGAGGTTTAAGAATTATAATGTTGAGGGTTGAGGGTTTAGGGATAGGGTTTATGGTTTTATGGTTTAAGAGTTTAAGGGTTGAAGGTTGAGGGTTTAGGGTTTAAGGCTTAAGGGTTGAGGGTTAAGGCTTTAGCAATAGGTTTTAGTGTTAAGGGTCGAGGGTTAAGAGATTAGGGTTTAGGGTATAGGGTTGATGTATTAGGGTTTAGGGTTTAATGTATAGGGTAGAGGGGTGAGGGTTTAAGGGTTGAGGGATTAGGGTTGAAGGTTGAGGGTTTAACGTATAAGGTTGAGGGATTAGGGTTGAGGAAATGATGTATAGGGTAGAGGCTTTACAATTGAGGGTTGAGGTTTGAGGGTTGAGGGTTTATGGTTTCAGGATAGGGATTAGGGTGTAAGGGCTGAGAGTTGAGGGATTGGGGTTTAAGGCATAGGGTTGATGGTTGAGGGTTGAGGGTTTAAGGTTTGCAGGTTGAGGGTTTAGGTTTTAAGGGTTGAGGGTTTAAGGGTTGAAGGTTGAGGGATTAGGGTTTAGAGTTTAATGTATAGGGTAGAGGGTATAGGGTTAAGGGATTAGGGCTTAAGGGTTGACTATTGAAGGATTAGGGTCAAGGGGGTTTAGATTTTAAGGTATAGGGTTGAGGGTATAATGTATAGGGTAGAGGGATTAATATTGAGGATCGAGGGTTGATGGATTAAGGGTTTAAGTTATATAGTTGAGGGATTAGGGTTGAGGGTTTAATGTATAGGGTTGAGGGTTGAGGGTTGAGGGTATAGGGTTTGAGGGTTTAGGGTTTAAGGGTTGAAGGTATAGAGTTAAGGGTTGATGGAAGGAGGGATTAAGGGTTGAGGGTTGAGGGTTGAGGGTATAGGGTTTGAGGGTTTAGGGTTTAAGGGTTGAAGGTATAGAGTTAAGGGTTGATGGAAGGAGGGATTAAGGGTTGAGGGTTGAGGGTTGAGGATTTAATGTATAGGGTTGAGGGTTTAAGGGTTGAGGGTTGAGGGTTTAGGGATAGGGAGTAGGGTTGAGGGTTGAGGGATTAGTGTTGAGGCTTGAGGATTTAAGGGTTAAGGGTTTAAGGTATTAGTGTTTAATTGTTGAGGATTGAGGGATTATGGTTGAGGGTTTAATGTATAGGGTATATGATAGAGGATTGAGGGTTGGGGGATTACGGTTTAAGGGTTGAGGGTTTAGGGATAGGGATTAGGGTTGAGGGTTTAAGGGTTGAGGGTTGAGGGATTATGGTTGAGGGTTTAATGTATTAAGGGTTTAAGGTATAGGATCAAGGGATTAGGGTTGAGGGTTTAATGTATAGGGTAGAGGGTTGAGGTTTGAGGGTTTAGGGCATAGGGTTGAGGGATTAGGGTTGAGGATTTACAGTTGAGGGTTGATTGTTGAGGGTTGAGGGATTAAGGGTTTATAGGTTGAGGGATTAAGGGCTTAAGGGTTGAGGGTATAGGGTATAGGGTTTAAGTTTTAAGGGTTGAGGGTTTAGGGTTTAGGGATAGGGTTTATGGTTGAGGGTTAAGGGATTAGGGTTTATGGGTTGATAGTTTAATGGTTTAAGGATTGAGGGTTTAAGGTATAGGGTTGAGGGATTAATGTATCAAGGGTTTAAGGTATAGGGTTGAGGGATTGGGTTTGAGGTTTTAATGTATATTGTAGAGGGTAGAGGGTAGATGGATTAGGGTTTAAGGGTTGAGGGTTGAGGGATTAATTTATTAATGGTTTAAGGTATAGGGTTAAGGGATTAGGGTTGAGGGTTTAATATATAGGGTAGAGGGTAGAGGGTAGAGGGTAGAGGGTTGAGGAATTAGGGTCAAGGGTTGAGGTTTTAGGGTATAGGGTTGAGGGTTTATCATTGATGGTTGAGGGTTGATGGATTAAGGGTTTATGGGTTGAGGGATTAAGGGTTTAAGGGTTTAAGGGTTGAGGGATTAATTTATTAATGGTTTAAGGTATAGGGTTGAGGGATTAGGGTTGAGGGTTAAGGGATTAGGGGTTATGGGTTGAGGGTTTAAGGGCTTAAGCATTGAGGGATTAATGTATTAAGGGTTTAAGGTACATGGTTGAGGGATTAGGGTTGAAGGTTTAATGTCTAGGATAAAGGGTTGAGGGATGAGGGTCGAGGGATCAAATTCGAGGGTTGAGGGTTTAGGGTATAGGGTTTAAGGGTTGATGGTTTGACTTAAAGTTTCTCATTTTCTTTTTGCTCTATTTTTACACACATATAGTGAATATTGGGTAGATTATATGAATATTTATGGTAGGTCCATTTAAAATGACACATAGTGGACTTTGTTGTGATAAAAATTACATTCACCATATTTTGTTGTGTTTCACTATAAAGTAAAAATGACATGATGTGGTTCCCTTAGTGGTGGTAAATGGACCATCTTCTTAGGTGTAAAAATTTGATATGACCATGTAATTTTGTTCAACTCTGTGTGGTAAGTATGATCTACACTCTGATACTAATCAAGATCCATTTAGGTATAGTGATGAGTCTTTATATGAGTGTAGGTGGGTTTTTGTAATCTCAATATAAGAGTGTTAGTGATAATACATCCCCCCTTCAATTGGTTGTATACAAAGTGTGAAAAAATTAGAGATGAAAAATAGTTTATGAAAACTACATGAAATCTAAAATTGAAAGCATGCAAGAACATAGATCATTAAAAGTAATGCAAAGATCATCATTAATAGCATCATGTAACAATGAATATATATTGAATGATAACTATGAAAATCATATAGACAATAGATAATCATCAAGACATAGAAGATTGCTTTCAATAAGGGTAAACTAGTATGATATAATGTGTAGGTACATAGGAGATTAGCATCAAGGTGCATTCACATTTTTTGAAAAAGATGAATCATTTGTATAACCATATTATTTTTTGTCTTCATTTTTAAGATTTTTCTCTAAGATAGGGTAATCACGTGCTTCTATTTATTTACTATTAGTTGTAAATTTTATATTTAGGTTTTGGCCAAGTTGATCAACAATAGTAGCACCTAGCACTTGTGATAGACCTTTTGCTATTACATTTTAACTTTACTTATGCAAAAAATCAAATCATATTTATAAAATTTTATTTATAATGTCACACTCTGAAAATTCCATTATATTAGTGCCCTTACCCTACTATATAACATTCAACAAACTGTAAGTTTAAAAGGTATGCTATCTAAAATCTATAAATTGAAACATAATCTTCAACAACTAATTCATTTAAGCTTTCATTTACAAAAACTAGTTAGAATTTGTAAGTTCCTTGGATTTGAACATCTTATTGGCATTTGCAGGAGAAATTTCATTAACTACTCATTCTTCCAAATCCTTCACCACTCTCCATACTCTTTGATCAACTCAAAGATTTTGTTTTGCATCCCTGCATATTGGAATGTCCATGCTACATTGCATCTGCGATTTCTCTTAAGAGACCAAAGTGCGAAAGGGAAGCAAGCTTTGACTAGTTGTTACTCATAAACCATGGCACTTAGAAAAATTATTCCTCAAGTTATAGGGTCACATAGGGTCCCTCTACAATAACCTATCTCTATTTTTCATACCTCCAATCCATTTCCTGTGGTGACAAGTTTTCAGTCAATGGAAAAAGCATCAAATGGATGCAGTGTAAAGTTGCAAGGTGGTGTAATTTTTTGTTCTATTCATCGTGTGACCAAACTGACAATTCCAACACATCCAGATGGGTAGTTTTATGCTAGGCAAGGTCCTATTTTGCACCCCAACATGTCAGAACATTCTAAGCTACATTGCACTAGTGATATCTCTTAAGAGACCAAAGTGCAAAAGGGAAAAAAACTTTGATGACCTGTTATTTGAAAACCATGGCACTTAGAAACATTTAATCTAAAGGTACATGATCATATAGGGCCCCTCTACAATAACCTCTCTCAGTTTTTCATATCTAGGATCCATTTTCTCGTGGTGACAAGTTTTTAGTCAATGGAAAAAGCATCAGATGTATGCAGTGTAAAGTTGCAAGGTGGTGTAATTTTTATTTTGTTCATTGTGTGACCAAATTGATAGTTACAACACATCTATATGGGTTGTTTTATGCTATAATTTTTTTGTTTTTCACCCCAAGATGTTGGAACATTTTGAACTACATTGCACCGACAATATCTCTTAAGAGACCAAAGTGCAAAAGAACAACAAACTTTGATGACCTGTTACTCAGAAATCGTGGGAATTAGAAAAATTATATCTAAAGGTATATGATCATGTAGGTCCTCTCTACAATAAACTCTCTTAGTTTTTCATATCTTTGATCTATTTATCATGGTGACAAGTTTTTAGTTGATGGAAAAAACATCAAATGCATGCAATGTAAAGTTGCAAGGTGGTGTAATTTTCGTTCTATTCATCATGTGACCAAAAAGATAGTTCCAACACATATAGATGGGTAGGTTTACACTAAGCAAGGTATTTCTTTGCACCCCAACATGTCAGAACATTCTGAGCTACATTGTATTGACAATATCTCTTAAGAGACCAAAGTGCAAAAGGGCAGAAAAATTTGACAACCTATTACTTGAAAATCGTAGCACTTAGAAACATTCCATATGAAGGTACATGACCATGTAGGGACCCTCTACAATAACCTCTCAGTTTTTCATATCTCCGATCCATTTCCCTGTGGTGACAAGTTTTTAGTCGATGGAAAAAATGTCAGATGCATGTAGTGTAAAGTTGCAAGGTAGTGTAATTTTCATTATGTTCATCGTGCAACCAACACATTCAGATGGGTAGGTTTATGCTAGGAAAGGTCCTGTCTCACACCCCAACATGCAGAAAATTTTGAGCTACATTGCATTGACGATTTCTCTTAAGAGACCAAAGTGTAAAAGGGAAGCAAACTTTGATGAACTATTAATCAAAAACTATGGCACTTAAAAACATTTTGTTTGAAGGTACATGATCATGTAGGTCCCCTCTACAATAACCTCTCTCATTTTTCCATATCTCCAATCCATTTTCCCATGGTGACAAGTTTTCAGTCGATGGAAAAAACATCAAATGCATGCAGTGTAAAGTTGCAAGGTGGTGTAATTTTTGTTATGTTCATCGTGCGACCAAACCAACAGTTCCAACATGTCCGAGTGGGTTTTTTTGTGCTAGGAAAGGTCCTATTTTGTACCATAGCATGCCAAAACATTCTAAGCTACTTTGCATCGATGATTTCTCATAAGAGACCAAAGTGCAAAAGGGAAGCAAACTTGGACGAGTTGTTACTTAGAAACCATGGTACTTAGAAACATTCTATCTAAAGGTATAGGATTACATAGGGTCAATCTACAATAATCTCTCTTGGTTTTTCATTTCTCTGATCTATTTGCTCATGGTGACAAGTTTTTAGTCGATGGAAAAAGTGTCAAATGCACGCAATGTAAAGTTGTAAGGTGGTTTAATTTTTGTTTTGTTCATCATGAGAAAAAATTGACAGTTCCAACACATCTAGATGGGTGGGTTTAAGCTAGGAAAGGTTCTGTTTTGAACCCTAGCATGCCAGAATATTCTGAGCTACATTGCACCATCGATTTCTCTTAAGAGACCAAAGTGAAAAAAGGCAGCAAACTTTGACGACCTGTTACTTAGAAATCGCGGCATTTAGAAACATTTATTCTAAAGGTACAAGATCATGTAGGGCTCCTCTATAATAACCTCTCTCAATTTTTCATATCTTTGATCCATTTGCCTATGGTGACAAGTTTTTAGTTGATGGAAAAAGCGTCAAATGCATACAGTGTAAAGTTGCAAGGTGGTGTAATTTTTGTAATGTTCATCGTGTAACCAAACTGATAGTTCCAACACATTCATATAGGTATTTTTATGCTAAGTAAGGTCATATTTCCCACCCCAACATGTCGAAACATTTTGAGCTACATTGCACTTATGATTTATCTTAAGAGACCAAAGTGCAAAAGGGCAACAAACTTTGACGAGCTATTAATAGGAAACTGTGGCAAGTAGAAACATTTTTTTTTGAAGTTACATGATCATGTAGAACCCCTCTATAATAACCTCTCTCAATTTTTCATATCTTCTATCCATTTTCTCATTGTGACAAGTTTTTAGTTGATGGAAAAAACATCAAATTCATGTAGTGTAAAGTTGCAAGGTGGTGTAATTTTTGTTTTGTTTGTCATGTGACCAAACCAAAAATTCCAACATGTCCAGATGGGTAGGTTTATGCTATGAAAGTTCATGTTTCACACCTTAGCATGCCAAAACATTTTGAGCTACATTGCACCGACAATTTTTCTTAAGAGACCAAAGTGCAAAAGAGTAGAAAACTTTGACGAGTTGTTACTCAGAAACCTTGGCACTTAGAAAAAATTCATCTAAAAGTATAGGATCATTTAGGGCCCCTCCATAATAACCTCTCTCTATTTTTCATATCTCTAATCCATTTAACCATGGTGACAAGTTTTCAGTTGATGGAAAAAGCATCAAATGCATGCAGTGTAAAGTTGCAAGGTGGTGTAATTTTTGTTCTATTCATCATGTGAAAAAAATGACAATTCCAACATGTTTGGATGGGTAGGTTTATGCTATTCAAGGTCATGTTTCACACCCCAACATACCAAAACCTTCTGAGCTACATTGTACTAGTGATATCTCATAAGAGACCAAAGTGCAAAAGAGCAACAAATTTTGACAAGTTGTTACTTATAAACCATGGCACTTAGAAACATTTCCTCTAAAGGTATAGGATCATGTAGGGCCCCTCTACAATAAATTCTCTCTATTTTTCATATCTCTGATCCATTTGCCCATGATGACAAGTTTTTAGTCTATAGACAAAGTGTTAGATGTATGCAGTGTAAAGTTGCAAGGTGGTGTAATTTTTATTATGTTTATTGTGCGACCGAATTGATAGTTCCAACATGTTAGGGTGGGTAGGGTTATTCTAGGAAAGGTCATGTTTCATATCCTAGCATATCGAAATGGTCCAAACTACATTGCACTAGCGATTTCTCTTAAGAGACCAAAGCACGAAAGGGCAACAAACTTTGATGACCTGTTACTCAAAAATTATGGGTCTTACAAACATTTCGTATGAAGGTATAAGGTCATGTAGGGTATCTCTACAAATATCCAAGTCATTCCACTATGGCAACAATGTTTTAGATGTTCCAGAAAGTGCCAGTTGCATTTAGTGAAAATTTATTGAGAGGCATTGTTTACATTCTTCATCTCCTAAGGGTAAATCAATAATTCAAATATGTTGGGATGGCTATAGAATAAGTCCACTACAATTTTTGGTCAAAGTAGGTGTCTTTATAATCTTATGACTGAATAATCTACACCAAAAAACTACTCTCCTCTATTGCTTGAACTCAATGTAGTCATAAACATTTTGGTCAATATAGGGAAACATTTTTTTTGAGATGAAGGAAAATGTGGGCATGAAGAATACGTCTGTAAATATGAAGTGCAGGTTCAACCAACTAGAGGATGGGTACTTGAATGGATAGGTACCTAAATACACTTGAATAAAATTATTGGAAACATAGTGTAAATTGTTTGTAATATGTCTTGATTAAAACTTGATTCCAAAACTATATGCCAAAAATATGTCATCAAAGACCACAAACACATACTGGTGTAGGAAAGTTAATAATTAACCAAAAAAATATAGCTGAAATTAATGTGAAATAAGTTATGAAGTTAATATGACATCAACATACCACACATATCACTAATTATGATGTCTCTATGTGAATAATCACCTTAAACATGCAATTTTTACCACACACTATGAAGAAGTAGTTATATCCTTAATATTTTGATATACATACACATTTCAAATATAGTCGTCACTATTACATCCTCATGGTAGCACACACAAACATAAATTTACTTATAAATACATGTGGTAACCTAATCTATAATTCATAAAACTATAATGCTTGTAGATTATGCCACATGAACTCTAGTTTTATTGCAAGTGCTCCTACATCATTGTTCATGCTTCTAGGGAACCACATGAAAAATGGCTAGGTCAACTCTTTCCTTGATCAAGTAGCTCTTAGATTTTGTGCTAAATTTCATCATTAGATCCTAAGTAGACCTATGATACAATGATCTATTTGGGAAAGGGAATTCAATAAACAACTAGTTTGATTTTTTATCATAAATTATTTTTGGAATAATTTTGAAATTTATGGACATCTTCATCCTATAATAGTACATTTTCAAGCATCTATTGTTGTGATAGAAAAGATGCATGAGTGAGCAATGCCATTTCTTGTGATCTTTCCTATGCAACATCTCTAAGTAGACAATAAGAGGCAAATTTTTTTGTATACTATCAATGCTATAACATTATTTAGTAGAGATCAAGCTATTTTGTCTTATAATTTAGAATTGTTGAGGTAAAAATATTATCTTTTGATTCATAGCATCCACTATTGGGGTTTGGAATGGTATATGTCTTCCAAGAATTATATCAAAAACTTCTAGAGGTATGAGGTCACATGTAATAATGTCTTGCTCATGTTTAGTTGCATACTTGAAAGTGCATTGTATAATTACATGAATTTCCTTACCATGCTACAATGATCCTAGAGAGTGTGGGCTTAGATGTGTAGTGGTAGAGAGACCTAGGTGTTAGATTGTATCATGCATTATTATATTCATATGATTGAAGATGTCAATGATGACATGGCTAGGTTTTCAATTCACCCAATAGTTCATATTTACTTTATAATGTTCAAACTTTATATATTTTTAACTATATAAAGGAAGAGTGCATGTAATACACTTGGATTTTACATATTTGAAGTAAACCATCTACAAAAATCCATTGAAGTGTGGATTTATAATACAAATATGGACACCACTAATAAAAAATATGTGTATTAACCAAATAGCCATATAGGCATACAATGTCACATATATGCAATATAAAATATATGTCCAAAAATGCCATATAGGCATACAACAAAAGACCCCAATAAAAACCCATTCCCATCCAAGGGAAGAAAATTTGATTGTTGGGGGTATGGAGATGCATATGACAATGGTCTACTTTGAACTTGAGGGCTTCTCCTCCTATTTAATTCTTCATGGAGCTTTACCTATTACAATAAAAGTATAGACATTAATATATAGAAATCACATTACCAAAAATGAAATATTTTAAAAAATAATCACTTACCACCACCAAATGATCTCTCTTCTCATCTACAACAATGAAATGCTCAAGTGGCGGTGTTCCAAATTCCTATAGAAACTATCCAAATATAAATTAAGCTACAAATCAATAATCATTTGATTTTTCAATAATAAACAACTATAACAAAAAATGTAATTTAAAATTTACTAATCTGCCTCATACCCTCATCAAAGGCATCGAGATATATATTGCAGTAGAGACACCATGCTCCATTTCCCTATCAACATTAGGAGGATTCTATGCTTGCATCATCTGAAAATTAAACAACATTATTCAATTACGAAAACTAGAAGAGTGATGCAGGTCATGGCTTATAATGTATGAGATAGGCAACAAAATTTTGAGTACTTATTGAACTATATACTACTTCAAGGGTTTGCATGTTTCATAAGGACAATTTAAAAGTAAAGGGAAATCACAAGATGATAGTCCTAGGGATGATCATATCATGCAAGAAAGGGACAATATCATGATTACATAAAGAAGTCATGCAAGCCTTTGTTGATGTGAAGTGTGAAGAATTTTTGAAGTGGGGATAAGATTTATGGAAATAATCTAAAGAATGATAGTGAGATGTATGAAAAGAAGCAATAATGAGAACTATCAACTAAGAACAAAATGATGTAGTGATAGTGAGCAATGAGGGGATTGTTGTCCTAAGATATTGATAACAATTCACACCTATAAAGACACTCCTTGATTTTCATAAAACCTCAAAATTCTATTCATATTCATTGGTGAATCACAAAGAAGAGATAGCTAAGAAATGGAGTGAGATATCTTCATTATAGTGGACAATGTAATATTCACATAGGCAGAGTAATGATCACAAGGAGAAATGATGAATAAAGGACAACAATTGAACAATAAAGGATATACCATAAATGATGAATAAAGGTCAACATGAACAAATAAAATTCATAGATTATGAAGTGCATAACAACCTAAAATAAAATAAATTAAAAAGTCCAAAGCATACTTACAAACTATCTAGAACCTTCAAGTCATTAAACATTATTCAATTACAAAATACAATTTTTATTTATTTTAAAATTATAAATAGTTTGTATTACCTAAGTGAAAATTCAATGACCACCTCGACTGGCAGGTGTTGCCATCGAGGCTCCAAGATCAACCTATTCAACGTAAAAAATGAGATATAAGAATACCATTCATATAATGTTTAGTTATTCACATGTAATATTTATAATTATTTACTAGTTACATACCTTTGTAGTACATGTGGTTGCATAATAGGGATGTGTAGGACCACTAAAAATAGAGTGAATGCTATGACCCTGAGATTTCATTATAATCATTCTACTAATTTAGTTAATATTGCATTTCAAAAATGAAATTTAATAAATTAAATTAAATGAACTTTCTAACATTTACTTGATTATGAAGGTTGAATGCCTCATGGAGGGCATCTATCATCACCATCATGTACCCTAGTCACCTGCATCTTGACTATGTGGGATCATAACCACAGGGTGACCCGCAAGCCTAACAATAATGAGGTGGAACTCTACTCTCCAAAGACTCTCCACACTCACCCTGTGCTAGAGGAATGGTATGTTGTATGAGGCCCTAGGTGAGGGAACTAATTGATTACAATGTATTGACCTCAACACTCTCCTTCACATTAGAAGGGATAGTCACATGCTCATATGTTGGTCTAGCGAGTGCTTGTCTCACTAGCTACTATGAATTGATACGTGCCCCAACTTTGTCTTGTGCGGAGCCCCCATCTCTACCCTAGAAGTCTCACATATCAAAATAGTTTGGGATTTTATTGAGGATAAACTCACAGTAGAGTTTCCTCAGAAAATATTGTGACACCTCATTTTTGTTGCATGGAAGATGGTTAAAAACCATCCACCACCTCCTCCAAAAATGGTTCTTTATCCCTTGGTGGTTGCACCAATGGATAGGGAACCTCTTGCTTGAAGGATGTAAAGGTTGATTCATTCTAGGGTTTGTGAATAGGGCACACAAGTAAAATTTTATAATTTTTCATCTTTCAATTGTTTATAGGATAGTTTATTTGCATAAAATTCTCTAAACTCTCATCTCTTGTTTGACCAACCACTTATTTGCTTGCTAATTGAATCTACATGTGATACTATCGATTCAAGTGATTAAGCAAGTGTGGTTCTATGCGAGGTTGAGCTTGCAGGATCTTTCAACCTTGCAATTATATCCTCAATTTGTTTTTCATTATTTTCAATTTGCCCTGTTAAATTTTCTTGAGTTTCTAGAGCATGTTGAGGAATCACTGGAGGTGTTTATTGGAGTTGTTCCTCAACAAGGATTTCAGCATGAGGTGAATTAGGATTTTGAAGAGGAATTTGAGGGTTTGGAGGTGCATTATTATTTTCTAAAAATTAAATAAATTTACATCAAAATAAATATTAAATCTACCTATTTGATTCCAAATTCATACAAAAAATAGAAATTATTTACTTATTTGACATCCCCAATAGTGTGGCAACATTTTGATGAAGATTTGGTGAAGAATAGAAGTAGATTTGGCCTTCCAAAAGCGTAAGCGCGTTATGCAAGGGTTTCAAGTTGTAGAAAAAACAAAAAGTTGTAAAATGCATAATGAATTTTTTGATTTTTGTTTTGTTTTAATAAGCTATAATGCGAGCATATTATAACGTGCTTGTGTTATGTATTTTTAAAAAAAGTTGAAAAAGTTGGCCACTTTTTGGCACCCCATCTTTTTGCACCTTCCCTAGATAGGTAATTAACATCTTCCTCTATAAAGTCTAGTTGAATCATCAAAACCAAACAATCTTGGATTTTTTCAAGGCAACCATTTACTTTTGGGATACGACAATCCATATTTTGTGATGAGCCCTCCCCACTGATGGATTTACTAAAAAAATTGACTGCACTCACATGCATGGTCAAGGATGCAACATTCCTTGTCAAAGCCTCTTGAAATGAAATATTTTTCTTGACATTGGAGACTCCCACTGAGGCCATACAACCTAAATAAGAAAGAAGAAGAAAATTCTTCTTGGTCTATAACTAGAAGAACCCACACCATCACACCACAACAAAAACCAGATCCAAAGAAAAGAAAAAAATTGCAAACCCTACATGAAATGCCCCAAACCACCTGTGAATAGATCCCCACACTTGAGAAAACCCTCTATGAGTTGTAACAAGTAAAGGAAAGGAAGCTTGAGCCACAACTAAGGCTTGAAAGGCCTAGCCCACGACACACAACAGGAGCTCCTTGACGACATTGTTAACATTATTTTTATTAATATATTATTAATATTAGTAGTATATTATTAATATATAAATTATAGTTAATTTATTATATCTGTTGTTAATCTCATG
Organism: Sequoia sempervirens; assembly: GCA_007258455.2. Lineage (NCBI taxonomy): Eukaryota > Viridiplantae > Streptophyta > Pinopsida > Cupressales > Cupressaceae > Sequoia > Sequoia sempervirens. Next base: position 44,831,579 of record VDFB02168118.1, read on the forward strand.
TTGGTTTTATAGATATATTCTAGCTTACATCATCTTATTAATATTATTATTTATATATCTTAATAATTTATACTATCTATAGATTGTTTTCGTACATTCTTTAGTGACTTAGTCTCTCACATCTTTCACTAGACATGCCTTCAATGTTATTTTGTAAAGATAAAAATGTAAATAGTGTCAAAATCAAATCAAATTAAATATTTTTGTTTACTCCACACAAAATTTAATATTACTAGTGTAATTTATTTCCAATCTACCCAAAAATCAAAGCAATATGTTTCATTGGTTTAAATTTGTTTGTGGCATGCATTCAAAGCTATGATGAAAGATGAAAATATGAATGGCATTGGCAATTAGAGGTTGCTTACGGGTGCAGGCTAGGGTTTGGATGCCCTAGCCATGTTTGTGTAGTGTAGGTGCTACTTCTATGCAACATTGGGGGGGGAGTCTTTTTGTTCACTTGGGTTGTGGCAGGGGGCTGCGAGTTTTATACCATTTTTCTTCCCTTTTTTTCGCTTCATGTATGGTGTATGTTTTTTGTTGAGGGTCATTTTTGGATATGATTTTATTATTTCTTTCTTCCTTCTACGATTGGGACTCTTTATGCTTAGTTTTTTGGCCATTTTGGTGGCGAGCTGCTACTTCTTTTCAGCTCTACAGTGCTTATTCATTCTTGGTGTCCATTTGGGAGTTTGTGTTGCATGCAAGGGGGATTATTCTTTTTCTCTACATGGCACCCTGTGGGGTCTCAAATATAAAAGGTCCTTCGTCTCCATCTCTAGATGGTGGAATGGATTGCATGCACATGGTTAATCATGAGGATTCTTCTCCAAAAATTGGTGGCTTTAAATTGCAAAAAGTAAATGGTTGTTTGGAGTGATCTCAAAACCACCCGATCTTAGTGATTCAACTAGACTCGGTGGCTGAGGATATAGAATATTTGAGAAAACATGTTTTGATCTACAAGTTCATGGGGATACGAGTCTCACTCCCATTTTTGGATTCTTGGATTCAGAGGATGTGGAATCCTAAAGGCGATTTTGACATTATGTTGGCAGTGAACAATTTTTTCATGGTTGATTTTTTTTGTTTATTAGACAAGAACATGGCTTTTGAGGGTGGCCAGTATTTTTACAATTAGGAGGGCCTTTTTATTAAACCTTAGCATCTATGCTTTAACTTTGTGGAAGCGCTCCCCTCTATGGTTCTTGTTTGGGTGTGCCTCTCGCACCTACCTTTGGAGTTTTGGAAGAGTGACATTTTGCATATGATTTCCCTTCTACTCAGGAAACCAATTGGACCTTCGCAACAAATGATAACTAAAAGGGTAATTTATTTTTCCCGTGTTTGCGTTGAAATTGACTTGAACAACCCGCTACCAAATTCTATAGAAATTTGTGTTTAGTCTTCTTCACGGACTCAACAATGAACTATGAGGCCTTTCCTTTTCACTACAGGATATGTCATGAATATGGAAACTTACAAATAAAATTCCCTAGGGCCACTCATTCTTTTGGTGTGGGTAATTCTCCCTCATCTATTGCTTTGAAGAGAGATAAAGGGAAAGCTCCAATGCAGGAGGTGTTGGCTAATAAGGAGGGTTTTGTACATGTTTACTCTCAAAATAAAGGTAGGGGTTTAAAGAAAACCCTTAGAGATAGATAGGATGAGGAGATATTTAACAAATTTGAGGTTCTTGATTATTTGTCTCAAGAGGAGGGGGTGCTCTCAAATATGCAAGTACTAGTTGGTGGGCTAGATGCGGGTCACGTAGATAACCAAGAAAACTTTGACCTTAACCCCTCTCAAGTGGGTGATTAGGAGTTTCAAATGGACATGAACCTTCCTCCCTCTACTCTTGAGAAAGTGGGGTGTTGGTGATTCCAAAGGTTAAAGATGGATCAAACTTTCTTGGTTCTAGTCTTAGTGTTGAGAAGGAGGCTATTGGCAGTGGTAAAGGTAAAGCCTCTCTCCTTGCCTTGGACCTACAACAAAAACCCCTCAAGAAGGGGGCTTTTGAGAAGTCCCTCAAGGTTGGATGAAAGAAGTATCAAGAGAAGGTCAAATTTATTGGTGATAATTTGGTTGAGTTTGGATTGGTGAGAACCATTGATTCTCATTTCTCTCAACCTCAAAGATGATTGTGTTATCTTGGAATGTAAGGGATATGAATAACATCCCTAGAAAAAAGGCTATTTGAGAGTTGATTCAGGTTCATTCTCATGACTTGATTTTTCTCCAGGAGACTAAATTGTCTATTGACAATATGTTGAATTTTTCCCCTAAGATCTGGAGTAGAGGTGAATGTCAGTGTGTGGGAGTGCAAGGTAGTTTCAGAGGGGTCGCCTGTTTGTGGGATCCACACAGAGTTATTCCTATTTGGTGGTTGTCTAGCAAGCAGTCTATTTATCTTGTTGCTTCTAGCTTGGAGTATGTTGAGGTTATCCTTCTCTTAAATCTCTATGCTCCAACTAATCTTCTTGGTAATTCTTTGCTTTGGTCTTATGTTAGATTTGTCTGCTATCTTACTCCTTTGTATCCCTAGGTTATAGCGGGTGATTTCAATGCTATTCTCTCATTGGAGGAAAAGCATGGGGGTTCAACCTGCCTGGAACCCTCTTAAAAGCTTTTGAGGAACAATATTGCTTTCTTGAACCTTGTTGATATCAAACCTTTTAATGGATATTTTACATGGAATAAAAGGAGAAGTGGGGAGGATGTTATCTCTAAAATGTTGGACAGGTTCTTGGTCTCTAGCTTTTGGGTTGGTGAAAGTTGGTTGACTAACTCGAAGATCTTGGACTGGAGAGGATATGATCATTGGTCGATCAAATTCTTGACTAACCTTTCTAGAAGCTCCAAAAGATAATCCTTTCGATTCCAACTAATGTTGCTTCAAGATTCATCTCTTCGTGATCTTCTTCCTATTTGGTGGAGGTCGGGGAAGCCATCTCATGGAACAACAATGTACACCTTCACTAATAGGCTCCAATATATCAAGTATATGTTGAAAAGGTGGAACAAACATCATTTTGGTAATGTATTTTAGGCTAAGAAGTCAGCCCAAGCTCATTTAGACTCCATTACTAGACAAATTTGCGACCAGGGTCTTATTGAGGAAAACAAGAAGTTGTAGGTAGCGACTTTAAAAGAGGTTGAGGAATGGGAGTTGCGGGAGGAAATTTTTTGGAAGAAAAAGTATCAAATTGATTGGCTTTGGGAAGGTGATAGAAATATTGCTTTCTTTCACAATTCTATGAAGGACAAAAGATAGAGTAATCTCATTTGTTCTCTTAGGTCCTCAGAAGGTAATATTCTTTCATCCTCTAGTGAGATTTTTGAAGAATCTGTTTGGTTTTTTTCCTCTTTTTTCACTAAAGATTCCCCTCATGCCCTTGAGGAGGAAGCCCAAATTTTAAATTGTATTCCTTCTTTGGTTTCTAGTGAAATGAATGATTCTGTGATCAAACCTATTTCTATGAATGAGTTGGAGGAAACAGTGTTCCTCTTGAAGAAGGGGAAGGCCCTGAGGCTAGATGGATTCCCTGTTGAGTTTTTTCAAGATTTTTGGGATGTTATCAAGATGAATCTCTTTGAGGTTGTTTAGGAATCTCATAGGAACAAGCAAATGTTGAGGGCCATGAATGCTACTTTTTTTTCCATTATTCATAAAAGGGAAGGAGCCAATTCTATGGATCTCTTCAGACCTATAGCCTTATGTAATGTTGTGTACAAAATTATTATTAAGCTTATAGCATAACATCTCAAGCCGTGGTTGGATAGGTTAATTTCACAAGAGCAGGGTGGGTTTGTTACTGGTAGATAGATTCCTGATGGGATTGTTATTGCGGTGGAAGCTATCCATTCCATGGCCTCCTCCAAGGAAAAGGAAATGTTTATCAAGCTTGATATGGCCAATGCTTATGATTGTGTTAAATGGGATTTCATTTCCAAGATCTTATGAGCTTTTGGGTTTGGTAGGGATTGGATTGATTGGGTTATGAGTTGTCTCACCTCTCCTTCCTTCTCTATGCTTATCAATGGTGATTCTTCTAATATTTTTAGAGCCTCTAAAGGCCTTCAGCAAGGTGACCCCTTGTCTCCCTACTTATTCATCTTAATGGTTGAAGGTTTAGGGAGGTTTATTAAATCTCATGTGGAGCTTGGGCATATTCAGACTTGGGGTTGGGGTAGTAACTTACCCCCCTAATTCCATCTTCAGTTTGTGGATGACACTGCCTTGATGGGTTTGGCCAGAGTTGAAGAAGCTATAAATTTGAGAAAGACCCTGGATATTTATTTGGTTGTGTCAGGACAAAGTATCAATGAGGGTAAGTTTCTCATCTATTTATTTAATACTCAGAAGCTTATTCAAAGGAGAATTGCTCATAATCTCAGATTTCATATGGGGTCGCTTTCCTTTGTTTATCTTGGTATCCCTCTTGCTAGTTGCTCGCTCCCCAGGAATTTTGGTAGGAGGTTATTGATAAGTTTCATAAAAAGGTTAGTCATTGGATGTGTAGATGGATCTCTACTATTAGGAGGGTGAATCTTTTGAAGTTGGTGGCACATGATCTTCCTCTATACAAGTGTTTTGTGCTTTCTACATCTTCTAGTTTCATTAAAGATTTTGAGTCTCTCTCTTGTCAGTTTCTTTGGTTTGGTAATCTCTTGTTAAGGAAGTGGAGTTTGGCTAAGTGGGACACAATATGCAAGCCTAAGTAGGAAGGTGGGATTGGTCTATGTCGTGTTGATCTGAATGGAAAGGCATTGGAGACCAAGTTGTATTAGCAGTGGTGTTCTCAACAACATTAGAGTTGGGCCAAAATTCTCACTTCAAAATATCTAAGGGGGGTGGAGAAAGATGATATTCCTAGATTCAGTCTTATGGGGAAAGGTTCTATGATTTGGGGTACCCTTAAAAGGGGAGCTAAACTTGTTAAACAAGGGTTGTTTTGGATATGAAATAAGGGCTTTGAAGCTTTTTTTTATTTGATTCTTGGGATGGTCGTCCTCCTCTCATGTCGACACATCCTCATTTGCAAGACCTTTGTAGGATGTTTCTTGATGTTGGTTGGGGTAAGGTGGTTGACTATAAGTTTGCTCAAGTTCTAAACCAGGTTATTGTGTATAGGTGGAAGGATCCATAGGAGTGGCCTCTAGGGGCTTGATTGAGGAGTGTTAGGAGTTGGCTAATATTATGGTTGGAAGAGTTTGTAATTCTCTTTTGGGGAAGGATGTTCTTGCCTGGGGGCCTAACCCGCAAGGGAGTTTCTCAGTTGCTTCTAGATATCAGGTGTTTGACAAGAAGTTGTTTGGTTAGGTTGAAGTCCCTTGGTGGAATTAGGTTTGGAATAATTTCTCTTGGCCTAATTGTAATTTCTTCTCTTGGCTTATTGTGCAGAATAAGTGCCTCAACTGGGAGAATCTTCGAAGGAGGGTATTTTAGGGTCCCTTTATGTGTGTTATGTGTTCCTACAATGAAGAGAGTGCTTTACATATTTTCTTTCAGTGTCCCTTTGCTAGAATGATTTAGAATTTTTGGTGTGATGCTTGGAACAAGGCATGTAGAAACGCTCCTTCCTTAGTTGATTCTTGGATTGGATTGGGGATTCCTCCATCCAAGTCCTTTTTTCTTTAGGTTGTTTGGAAGATCAATCCCAGTTTGCTTATATGGAATATCTAGTTGGAACATAACCACAAGAATTTTCTTGATTAGAGGCTTTAGGTGTGATAGATATGGCTGAGATTCTTGGGGGTTCTTTAGGAAACTCTAGCAGCTAAGTGTGACTTGTCTGTCCCTATTGATCCTGATGATATGAGGGAAGTTCATGCTTTGGGGCTTCCTATTCATGATCAGTGTGGCTTGGGGCCTAGGATGGGATGGATTTCTAGAGATAATATCGAGAGAAGTGGTTGTTGAAGTCCTCCTCCTCCTGGGGTGCTAAAAATCATCATGGATGGCTCTTCTAGAGGCAATCTTGGGCATGTTGGTGTTGGGGGGATTGGCAGAGATAGTTCAGGGGTAGTTGAGTTTTTCTTCTTTGCTTATAGGGGCATGCAATCCAACAAATTTATGGAGACCTTATCTATTCTTTTAGCGTTGGAACAAGCTTTTTCCCTGGGTTAGAGAAGGGTAATCTGTGAATCAGATTCCCAAATTTTTATTGACATGTTGAATAGGTAGAAGTTGGATGGGGTGAATTGGCATTTGGCCATTGTGGTTAAGCAAATCATTTCCTTGGATGAAGCTTTGGATTCCATCACCTTTTGTCATATCCCATAGGAATGGAATAAGGTGGCTAATGGGTTGGCTAAATGGGCATCTAAGAGGATGGGGTTTTGGAATGTGGATGACTAGGGAAGCCTTCTAGAGAAACTTTCTCAATTGTTGGAGGATCTTATTATGGAGGATATGAGATGTTTTCTGAAGGTTTCTTGATTTGCTTTTTGTCTTTGACCCCTGGTGGGTTTGTTGTGTTGCTTTGCTTTGTACTATTTCTCTAGATCAATAAATTTTTACCCTCCTTTTATTAATTAAAAAAAAGCTATGATGAAAGCTAGAAAAAACAACAATATTAAATGAAAATATTTTATAATCTATATAAATTAATTAGAACACTGAGAGATATCCTTGTCTTGACATTTAAAAAAAAAAAATCAACTTAAAAAATATAACTTAAGTAATTAAAAAATGACAAAATTGATTGTATCACGGATTATGGAAATCTAATAACATTAATTATGATCTCTCAATGGAAGATATTATACTATTAATTGTAACTTGAATAGACACTTAACACACAAAATAATTCTTTATTGAAAATGAATAACAAAGAATAACACAACCATTCATTTTATTATAAATGAATTACAATGTTACATCCCCTTTTAAATATGAGTACAACATGTAAGCTCTTGTATAAATGACACATGTCACTTTCACATATGACACTATTGATATCAAGTTAGTAGTAATGTCATGGAATGGGTAAAAGTGCATGTTGGATTTTCTCTAGCTCATCACAAAGGTGACAAATTCACCAAGTAGTTTGAGTTGTGGCTAAAGTATTAGTGATGAAGTCTACAAATGTGAAGGTTTTTTATCCTCAAACCATAGGGCTTGTTGAACATGCTTCAAAAATTAGAGTTGTGAATATATAAAATGCACCTATCCTAGATTTATGAATATGAAGGTGTGCATAAATGAGATTGGCACCTTGATACTAGTTGGATTTATCAAGAAGATCTTGAAGAGGTAGTAATTTTTCTACCCCTATCTTTGGGTAGGACCAAACCATTAAGAAGGATCAAAATGATATTGAAAGTCCACAATTCCTCTTTGAGGGCCTCTATGAAAATGGAGTATGAGAAATTGATGGGTTTCCATGGGAAATTTTTTAAAAGACTTCCACTCCTATACTCCTAGTGAAAGCACTTATCTCCATTAGATCTCATCTTGGTTCAAAGTTGGAGACAATAGCTAGATGAACCAGACCAATTTCTTTCTATTTCCACCCATTTCAAAGGGAATTGGAATCTTTTTTCCTTGAAAATTACATAACTAGAAGCAGGAGAATTTAGATTATCCTCAATAATTTGATGACATCATCCTTATTAACCTCACAAAATACTTATCAAAATTTAGAATACTCCACTCAAAACTATTTTATGGACTTAAGAATGATTTCAGTTGGACTCACCATCCCTCTTTATAGCAATTAACCCAACACTCAATCATTAATTATAATTGATAGAGAATGCATTGAAATCTTACCAAAGCTAGATTTTAATGGCATTTACTTGTGTGAGGTATAATTATTTTTTTGGAGTCATCATCAACACATGGGAGAGCAATTGTAAATGATATTTGGATTGACATATGGCTTCATCCAAAGTACCTCAAACATTAAAAAGATATGAAATCTACTAAAAATGTTATTTGGATTGACATTTGGCTTCATATAGAGTACCTCGTGCAATTTTTAATATCAACTCAATAATTTTTTCTTGCTTTCAATGAGAAGAGGATTTTTATTATTTTTTAAAGATCTCCCACTATATTAAATTAAGAACATCAAGTTGGCATCATATGAATTATATATACATCAAAGACATCAATACTCAACCCTTCAACATTTAATTCACTACATGCTACTACATTTAATTTAGTGATGTTGATCTATAATCATCCAATGATGTATAGATGTTTAACACACTCATAACTTGAATAGACACCTAACACAAAATAATTCTATGCAAGGCAAAGGGTCTATGAGACACAATAGAAATGTGACACATACCACCACATGTTACATTAGTGCATGGTCACAACTTTGCAAAGCTCAAAAGTGATGCAATAAAATATCAACAGGTGGATGACAACTAGAATGTGGTAGGGACCATTCTATCAAACATTAAAAAGACTTAAGTGTTTTTAATAATGCACATGAATAAAATGTCAAAAGTCAATCTTTGAAAATCTAATAGCTCTAGGGTGATTCTAGAGGTTTGAGTTTGCAAGTCTAACGCTTCAAATATTTAATTTCAAAATTCAACTACAACCATCCATCGAATGGTCAATATTTTTGTGTATTATTTTTAATTTCTTGAGAATATATTACTTGCATATATATCTTTAATTTAATTTATTTTTCACTTAAAAAATATAACATAACTAATAAAAAAGTTAAACTCCTCAATAAGGATATCTCTTGGCACACTTTATATAGATGATTAAAGATATATATGCTAATAGCATCAACAACTGCAACATTAAAAAAATAAAAAAAATAAAAAATAAATTTATATTAATAAATTTAACCATAATCAATTTAAGATTAATAAAGTTAAATTTATGTAAATATGGTTAAATTTAAATTTAGTTAAATTTATATACATTATTTAATTAAACTTTAGTTTTAGTTTAAACAATAATTTTAATTGAAATGAGTGAATGCACTCCAATAAATAATTTAACTTCAACAAAATAACTTTAACAAATTATTTAAATATTTTTTAAAGATAAATAATTCAACTATAATAACTTATTCAAAATAATTGTTTATATTATTTAAATTATTTAACATTAGTAAATTTAACTAAATAATCAATTTAAATTTAACCAATTTAAGTTCAATAAATTAAAATTTAATAAATTTAATATAAAAGTATACAAATTACAAAAGGCCTTTTCATGGCCAAAATTTGATGTCTTGTATTGGAGTTTGAATAACTTATTTTTGTTGTATTCTTGACAATCTATTGATTGTCCTATTTCCTTGTAATATTTTCTATTTGCAATGATTCAACATAATTTTTTTTTATAAAAGGCCCTTTGATGGCCAAAGTAACACTTTTATAGTCAAAAGATATTTTTTTTAAGGTGAAAACATGCAAGGCACTTGAAATATATATTTAGATAATAGTGTACAAATTACAAAATGCCCTTTGATGGCCAAAAATTCGGAATAACACCTACAAAGGCCCTAAGTTGGCCAAAAAAAAGCTTTATCGTACTTAGCAAAATGTCTCTATAGAAGCCTAATAAAAACACTTTTAAAAGAAAATTTGAGTTAGAGGCTCATTTATGTTTATCAAACTAGGTTGGACAACATTAGTGTCTGGAACCAATTGAGGGTGGGGTCAATGCAGGTGGGTGGTGACTTAGCAAGAAAATAAGAGCCTAAAATATCTCTTTAGTGTACTCTACAAATTGGCCACCTAACTCTCCTTTATGATTTTGAAGCAATTTGTGTACAATAATGTTGTATGAATTGTTAAAGCCATGCTTAATGGTAGAGTAAACAAAAACTGCAAGTGGAGAAGTTTGGACATCTACGATCTTGAACAAACCACCAATAGGAGCATTGCTTACCTTAAAAAAATCATGTTCACAAAGGGCTTTAGAAAAGGAATCCTCAGAGATGTAAGGCTCTTGGATGTGAAAAAACACCAAATCCTAGACCATTCTAACTCTTGTATTAGGTCCAATGTATTAGACAAGAATGTTGAGGTAATTTGAGAGGGATGGATTACCCCTAGGTGATCTAAGAGTTGCTCACAATCTAATACCACATGTAATTCCTCCTCCACTTTAATGCAATCTATTTGGAAGATGGACCCCAACATTTTTGTATCAATTTCACTATAAATTGGGGCCTCCCAATTTTCAATTGGCAAGAATAATCATTTGTTCAAAGGGGTAGCCATTGTGATCTCCTCTAGCTAAAACACTAGCACCTACAAACAACTAAACAAAATCAACAAATGTAGTGAAATATTACCAAAACTAGAATTTAATGGTATTTACTTGTGTGAAGTATAATTCCTTCTTTTGGAGGCATTGTGAACACATGGGAGAGCCATTGCAAATGCTATTTGGATTGACATTTGGTTTCAGGTAGAGTACTTTGAAGCATCGAAAAGATACATGAAATCTATTGGGAGTGTTTAAATATAGTGAAGGAGGATATAGTGGACTATGAGAATTAAATGGCTTGTTGTGCCTTTGTCCTCATACCATTTTCAATATCAAATCAAAATAAATTTCACTCACTATAATAACTTATAAATTCACTAAGTAACATAATCATTATCATTTAACATTTGATATTTTTAACATCCACATTATTTTTCAAAAACTTGCTAGCACATTTGCCAAACAATTAATTTTATAGCTTTGAATATTTATATAATTCACCACTGAACTTATTGTATTTTTTTGAATATAAGTTTAATTCATCAACAAAATTATTTTATTGGTTTGCTTACAAGTTTAACTCACCAACAAAAGTATTTTATTTTTTGAATACAAGCATAATTCCCCAACAACATTATTTATTTGTTGAATACAAGTATAATTTACCAAGATTTTCTATAAATATCTAGAGATTAAAAAATATTTGAAAATAAAATTAATATTTTTTCAAAAAAAGAAGATTCCTCAATAGAATTAATATTTTTCCTGAAAAATAATGCAAGATTCACTAGGTTTTTATATCTTTTCCTCGGGGGTGGGGGTTTCTTAAAGTTATCCTTTCTAGAAATGTTTTTTAAATGTCTCACATAACATATTTTTTAGTGATGTATTTTAGACCTTAAAAATTCCAAGAGGCAAACTTCAATGGAAAGAATCAAGAGTCATATCCTTGCTATCTAGCTTATCAAGAGTGACAACTATTTTGTAAGAATTCACTCTAGAGAGGCATTGACGTTGCCTAGTTGAATTAATAATGGATTATATCTTCTTTTATCTAAAATTTATTCATGTTATTCAAATACTAAGATGGACTATAATAATGATGCTGAACCATTTGGGAGAGATGTTAGAGAATGAACAATATATTATGTTTGAGAAGATAACACCTACATTAGAAGTAATATTCTAGTGAACTTATAATTATTTTCCTTATAATATTTTTTAGATTGCAAGAATCGGGTAGCCCCCCTATAAACTACAATGTGCCTAGTAAAATTTTTCCATGTGATTGGTGATGTTGGTGTGACATGCCCTCCAGTACCACAAGGACGAGGGAAGACTAGACCTTGTGACCTCTTGCCTGCAACATGATGCTTTAACCAATCGAGCTAGCCCTCCCAACCCATTTTCCTTATGATAGGACTCACCATGTAAGGTAATAATAGTTTTCCCCATGTATTAAGGTTTTTAAATAGTACCACATTGAGGTTTAGGTGGTTGGATAACATTATTGATTGAGGTTTGGAGTGGAACACCATCATTTCTATCATTTCAAGAACATACAACTTATAATTGTTGACCATCCCTCTAATTTTTTGGGAGGGGAATAATTACATGGGTAAGGGGGAATATCTAATCTTATTATTAGAAGATTGACATCTAAAATAGGTAGTGTGTGCAAGATTTTGGTTTTAATTATGTATGTTTTTTGTTTGATGTTTTAGATCATACTTAGTGATCCATCATCA
>VDFB02168118.1:44843627-44866736 GCA_007258455.2 Sequoia sempervirens
TACACAATCTTCTGATTGCAACAACCAACAATGCGACTACCTACTCCTCTTGAGAGATAGCCACCAACATTAGTCTAAAATAAAGAATGAATCTTGAGATCCACTAAACTAATGCATCTCCTTATGCATCTAGTTCAAGAAAGGAGGCGCAATAACCCAAAACTTCTCCCAAAGATACTCAGAAGTATCCTTAGGAAGATCTGTAGTGAATATATCACCAACATGGTCCTTTGTAAGCACATATTCAAGCTTTACTTCATTCTCTACAACCTTCTCTCTCAAAAAGTGATATTTGATTGAAATATGTTTTGTCCTTGAATGTATTACCAAGTTCTTTGAAATATTGATTGCACCTGTGTTATCATAGAAGATATAAATTGGTTCATCATCATACACGAATTTGATATCCTTTAATGTTTGCCTCATCCATAATGTCTGTGTGCAACAAGATGTTGTTGCAATGTACTTATCCTCTATAGTAATAAAGATATTGAATCTTGTTTCTTGCTTAGCCATGATACCAATCTACATCCAAGAAATAATGCACCACCACTTGCAATTTTCTTGTCATCGACACAACCACCCCAATCTGCATTTGTATATGCACTCAGAGTCAAATTAGTATCCTTTGGATACCACAAGCCATGATCCAGAGTGTCCTTCAAGTATCTAAATATAATCTTCATTGTTGCAGCATGTGACTCTTTAGGGTCTTCTTGAAATCTATCTATAAGAAAAACTACATACATGATATCCAATCTAGTAGCAATTAGATATAGCAGTCCACCAATCATTGATTTGTACTTTCTCTAATTATCCTTAGGAGATTCATCATTCTTTCTCATTTTTCAACCAACAATCATAGGAGTACATACCGGTTTAGAGTCTTCCATTCCAAACTTCTTCAACATTTCTTTGACATACTTTGATTGTGAAATGAATATGCCTTTGTTTGTTTGATTTATTTTTAACCCAAGGAATAAATTTATCTCCCCAAACATAGAAATCTCAAAATCTTTTTGTATTTCTTTTGCAAACTTCTTACACATCTCTTCATTACCTCGAAAAATTATGTCATCAACATACACAACCACAATCAAGATTTGATGTTTTTCAACTTTAAAGTAAATATTACTATCTATGGTACCTTTATTGAATCCTTGTTGTATCAAATACTTATCCAACCTTTCATACTAAGCTCTAGGACCTTTCTTTAATCCATATAATTCCTTCTTCAATCTACAAGCCATATTCAGTTTGTCTGATAATTGAAATCCCTCTGGTTGTTCCATGTATACTTCTTCCAATTATCCATTCAAGAAAGCAAACTTCACATCCATTTGATAAACTTTAAAGTCCTTATGTGTTGTAAAATCCAAAAACATCTTGATAGTTTCCATTCTTGCTACCAGTGCAAATGTTTCCTAAAAATCTATTCCGTCAACTTGTGAGTAGTCCTTATAAACAAGTCTTGCCTTGTTTCTTACAATCTCTCCATTCTCATTTAGTTTTTTTTTGAACAACCATTTTATTCCAATTATATTTTTGTTTGCAAGCCTTAAGACAAGTTCCCAAGTCCGATTCTTTTCAATTTGCATAAGTTCTTCTTCCATAGCCTTTATCCAATGTTCATCTTTGCATTCCTCAATCACTATTTTAGGTTCAACTTCATAAAGTAAACACAAATTTACCTCTTCTTCAATAGCTTACCTTCTTGTCAATAGACCTTTGCTTTTGTCTCTAATGATATGTTCTTCAAAATGATTCCTCTACACATACTTAGGGGTTCTAGGGGTCTTTTACGGAGCTTCTACTCTTAAGATTTCACTTTAGTGGCATATTGTGACATTTAATAATTATATTAATTATTAAATGTCTACCTATTAGGGTTTCTTTTTAGGTTTTTCTTGATCTCCTTTTAAGGATTGATCTTTGTAAATAATAATTAGATTGTTCTGATAATAGATCTCTGATATTACAGAGCTTCAAACCCTTGCTTGCTTTTTTCTCTATACTCTTCCCTATGATAGGTATCCCTTTGCATGCAGGGGTTCTTGGACTCTGAAGTTGGATCTAACAACTTCTACATGGTATCAGAGCCAACCTACTATAGCCTATTCTTGTTTTGAATATTTTGGAGCTACGATGGTTTGATCAGGTTTTCATAGTTTTTGGGTTATTTTCTTGTGGATCTAGGCTTACTTCATTTTTTAGGTTCATTTTGGGCCAAAACGTACCTCGCCATTGGATTTGCAGTGCCCAAAAACCCCCATTTTCATATAAATCAAGTCCAGTTTGGACACAGTTGCACCAAGGCAAAAAAAATTGCCCCAAGGCCGTACGACTCCAGGGTACGCAGATCGAGGTCAAAATTTTCAAAAAATCAAAAAATAGCAAAAAACCAAGGTTTTTTATTCCTTTTTTGTGCATCCAGTGTATTTGTGGGCTGCTGCCCGCCGGCCACTGAGCGGCCACCAGGCGGCCACCCACCTGCCACTCCGGCCAGCGGAGCCACCCAAACACTGTCGGTGGCGACAACCAGCAGTAACCGCCAATGGTAAACCCCCAACCACCCGCCGACAGCCCCTGAGGGCTTAAACCTTCAGTACTAGGGTCACGTGGGTGACCAGGGGCCGCACCCAGCACCGAGGCCCCTAGCCCTCTGGTCCGCCCAGGCGATTAGGGGCTTATTTTTTTGGCTCCTAAGGGCTCCTTGAGGCTTGATTGTGCATTTTAACCTACTTTCACTCAATTGGGTATAAAATGCTCAATTTTTCTCTATTTTTTTATCAAAAATAGGCGTTGGAAAGCTGGCTTTGAGCCCAATCTAATGGTGGAGGTTTGATCTCTTGATTTTTCTATTTTGATGCCGTTTTCTCCTATCAAAGCTAGAACTTGTGTTTTTCACTCCTAGGGGTATATCTTTTGCGTCCAAACTCTGTTTTGCACAAACGAATAGGCATTGGAAAGGTGTTGCAGTGATAATTCTAGATCTACAATATATTTCATTAGAAAATTTACCAGGTAAATTTTATTTAGTTTTGTGTGTTTTTACACTTTGCTCAATTACTTGGACATTCTGGCACCTATATGGGTTTTTTTTGCATGGGATGGGTCATATTAATTTGATCTAAATGAAATAAGGTCATATTTCTCTTTTTTTTATTTGAAGAGTTATCATGGGTTTTTCTACTCACCCTTCAGTTGTTATTCTGGAATGGGGTAATTATGAGTCATGGGCAAAGGGTATACTTACACATTGTAGGTGGCTTAATGTTTTTCCTTATTTGTATGATCTCATACCTGAACCAGCCACTTCAGAGGGAAAATTAGCATGGGATATCATTAGATATCACATAGTAGGACTTATATTGTCTAGTATTGATCATGACACTGTGTTGGCTATATCGGACATTGATTGTCCTCACCCACTTTGGACACGACTTTGGGATATCTATGGAGACCCCAATCTCTCTCCATTCCTAGAGGATCCTACTTCAGATTGTCTCTTACTCCTTTCTTGGAGAGATAATACACCCTTTGATCATGATACTTTAGAGGAACTTGAGTATTTAGACACCCTCACATATTCTGATGGATCAGAGGCTTGTCTCCCAATTCCTACTCTTCAGACTGAGACTTCATCAGCATCTCCTGTTGTTCCTGATTCAGTGAAGTAGGGCATCATTCACCTACCAGACATAGCTACTGTGGACTCTTATCTTGCAGACATATCTTTCTTGTTTGTTGAGTCCTATATTGCAGATTTGGAGGATTATTTTGAGGACATTCATCTCCTCTACCTTAACAATCAAGTTATCATTGTACGCCCACCATTATCAATGCATTCAGAGGTTGCATTTCAAGATTCTCCACATTTGTTTGGATTTGACATCATTTGTTTTAGTTTAGACAACGATATTATTCAGCATCCTATCATGGCACCCATCCTGAGATAGATTGGTTCATCACTCTTCATAGGGTTTCTTCGACATCGTCCTTTGGATCCGTTTCTTCCCAAGGGGAGGAATATCATTTTCCACTTCAAGATCTCCTTTTGGATTCTACATTAGGTATCGACCATTGTGAAAAGAGTTTCTTCATTGTGGGGGGGGCTTCTCTCTTTCTATCTCTCCTATGGAGACCATTGTATATGTACTCATATGATAGAAGCTGTCTATGGGGGGTATCATGTAATCCACCTCCTATCCTTCTTTCATTAGTGCATTTCATTCCTTTCTTTTCTCTCTTTTGGAGTAGAGTTTTTCCCATGAGGTTTTCTCTATTTCTCCACTTTATAGAGATTTGGTTGTATTTGGGTACCTAATCAGGCCTAGTTGCCGGGACCCAATTTTTTCTTTCATGCATTGTAGTTAAATTTGCTTTTTTGCACATGTTTGTAGCTACACTCTTGCTCATCTTAAGGGGGGGTGTTAGAGTAAAGGTTTTCACTTAATTATATTAATTAAGTCACCTTTATTCTACTCTTAAGATTTCACTTTAGTGGCATATTGTGACATTTAATAATTATATTAATTATTAAATGTCTACCTATTAGGGTTTCTTTTTAGGTTTTTCTTGATCTCCTTTTAAGGATTGATCTTTGTAAATAATCATTAGATTGTTCTGATAATAGATCTCTGATATTACAGAGCTTCAAACCCTCACTTGCTTTTTTCTCTTTACTCTTCCCTGTGACAGGTATCCCTTTGCATGTAGGTGTTCTTGGACTTTGAAGTTGGATCTGACAACTTCTACAAATAGGATCATCTTATTCATATCCATCCATCACCACTAAGTTCTAAAAATCTTCATCAACCTTAACACTTGCACTTTCAACAATATTTCTTAGTCTTTTGTTGTAGCATCGATAGGCTTTGATTTTATTAGAATATCCAAGGAAGATTCCTTCATCAGACCTTGCATAAAATTTTCCCAAGATTTCTTCATCTCTTCTAATATAAAATTTGCTTCCAAACACTTTGAAGTCCTTGACAGTAGGGGTCCTTCCATACCATAACTCATAGGGAGTCTTTGTGTTGTTTCCTTTTGGTTGAACTCTATTAAGTAAATAAACAGTAGTATGAATTTCTTCTCTCCAGTATACTTCTGGTAGGTTAGCTTCTTTCATCATAGTCCTTGTAGCTTCTTAAACAGACATGTTTTTCATTTCAAAAAATCCATTTTGTTGTGTTCAAGGGGAAAGCAAGTGCCTCTTTATACCATGATTCTCACAAAACATGTTAAATTCATTGGAGGTGAACTCTCCACCTTTGTTAGACCTCAAACACTTGATTTTCATGTCTGTTTCATTCTCAACCATAACTTTAAATGCTTTGAACTTATCTAGGGCTTCATATTTTTCTTTAAGAAAAGAAACCCATGTCATTCTAGAATAATCATCAATCAAAAGCATGAAATACCTGTCACCTTGAAGACTTATTACTCTTGTCAGACGACAAAGATCTGTATGTACCAACTCCAACAATATTTTATTATATTGTTCTTTTCATTTGAAACTTCTTCTTGTTTGCTTTCCAATTTGACAATCCTTGCAGACAACATTGATAGGATTTATAATGTTTTGCAGATCTCTCATTGCTTGAACTAAACTAATTCTTACTAGATTATCAAAATTAATGTGACACATCCTCCTATGCCTTATCCAACTTTCATTAATCTGATTCATAAAGCAATGACCATCAACACCTTTGAGTTGATAAACATTTCCATCTGTCCTTCTTCCAACAACAATCACAATTTTGTATCCTTTTCTAATCTCACACCCATCATCCTGAAACATAAGATTGTATCCTTTGCTACACATTTTTCCAACACTCAAGAGGTTATGCCTTAACCCTTAACATAGTAAACATCATCAGTATTATGCTTTCCATCAAAACTAATTAAGCATATTCCACATATCTTAGCACCCGAATCATCACCAAATATAACAAGTCCTCCATCATACTTTTCAAGTTTAACAAACTTACTCTTGTCTCTGGTTATATGGTTAGAGCATCCACTGTTAATGATCCAATAGTTATTATCTTGTATAGCATGAAAGGTAAATACCAAAGTACCTTTAGTCTTATCCTTTTTCTCTGAAGGGCTTTCCTTCACACATCTTCCAAAGTTAGCAGAAACATATTCATATTTTAAAGCCATGAACAAGCATTCATCATCATCATCTCCATAATCAGATTCATCATAAAAAATACTTGCATCTTCTCTAACATAATAGATTTTCTTAATCATTTTACCTCTATTCTCCTTTTTTTTGTCATTCACAACTCTATTTGAACATCTTGAAGCATAGTGACCTATCTTCCCACAACTAAAACATTTGAAAGGAAACTTACCTTTGTACTTACTAGTACCCTCTTTCATCCTTCACATAAATTTAGTTTCCACATCATCAAGATCCTCTTGATCTAATTCTTCAATCTTCTATGATTTTTCAACCTTAAAAGTAGTCTCAACTTTTGCACCAGATTCTCTCATTTCAAATGTAATTAGAGATCCATACAATTGATCTCTAGAATACTAATTTAGATTTGCAAATTCCTCAATAGAAAAAACTTTATGACTGTAAGCTTTAGGAAGGTTTCTAAGAATTTTCTTTACCACTTTTGATTATTTGACTTTTCCACCAAGACCTCTAATGAAGCTAACCACTTCATCTACCCTTTGCATGTAGCTTGTAATATTTTCATTTTCATACATTCACAAGTTCTTAAATGTGATCTTTAGATTCTACATCTTGGCTTGTTTAACCTTATCATCTTCTTCATAAATGCTTTCCAAATTTTTCCAGATTTATTTTGCAGTTTTCAAATTCATAACTTTCACTAATTCAAAATTTGTAAAACTACTTAAGAGAGCATACCTTGCTTTACTATTTCTTTCATAGGCCTTGATTTTGGATTCAAATCTTGGACCATTTGTAGGCATAGTATACCCATTTTGAACCGATTTCCAAACATCATATCCTAAATAACTTAAAAATCCTTCCATCCTTGTTTTCCAGAATACATAGTTTGTTCCATCAAACATAGGGATCTCCTTCTTGTGCACCATCCCAGATCTACCTTAAGCGGTTAAGCTTTCTTCCAAGGAACCTTGCTCAAATACCAATTTTTGAATACACAAGAGAATTGAGAGGGGGGTGAATCAGTTGTAACTTACAACTTCAAAACCCTCATTAACATTCAAATCCACATTCATTCAATAAACCCTTAATTTTTTATGATGAATTAGCATGAAAAGAAAATGAATGAAACTAAAATAACTAAACACCATACACAAGAGAAAAGTAGATTTGTGTGGAAATCCCAAGAATAGAAAAACCACGATGAGGATTAGCTCACAATATAAGTAATAACAATACCAAATACAATAAGGCTCACTGTCAGAGGGCTCACTGCCCAAATAAAGAAAGGCTCACTGCCAAAGGCTTATTGCTAGAATAGAAAAGATGATAGAGAAGAAATGTTGCACAGAGAAAACTATCTCAATGCAATAGAGAATCCACCACAATGTCACCAACACCTTTGCAACTTGATTGAAGAATTGTAGACACCTTCTTCTCACTACATCCAGTAATCTAACACATTAAAGCTCACATTGCACTTCTTAATTTCCCACTCTACAACTTTGAAATTTGCATCATTCACATTTCTCTTGTCTATCTCCTCATCCCTCAACAACTCAACTCTTATTTATACCATCCTCAACCTTGAAACCCTTCTCTAAGGTCAGTTATGCACATCAACTAAGTGCAAATTCAAATTAGGTCAATGAAAAAACACTTCCATGGCAAATAGAAGTGAAAGTGAACCACATCACACCTTTTTTGGGACCCAAATCGATAATACCATGCTATCACACACTTCTATAAACAATAATTATTCACTGCAATTAGTGTAAACATCGGGTCGGTCATTACCCATGTAAACACCATTGAACTTTTAAGTACATGCTTCCTTAAGTCCAAGGATGACTTGCAAACCACACACCATGCTTGAACATGATCTAGAATATTCCACAAACACTCTGAAATCCAACAAACTCCTTCACAACAACTTCCACCTGAAGAATGTACACTCAAACAACTTTTCCTTACACTGTTACTTAAGAAACTGACTTCTGAAGCACCAAACCTTGAACCACCTTGACTGAACAAAGATACCAATAAAATCAATATTCCTTCAAATTTGCAAGACCTGAAACATAACTACAAAGAAATGCAAAGCAAAAAAAATTCTCCCAAACACCTCTCCAATACACAATTCAAACACTGGTGAACACAACTTCTTATGTACAAAGATTCAACATACCAAATCTTGGATATAACACCTCTAAAAAACTATCACCAACATATTTGAAACACATAGGAAAATCTTAAACCTAGAAGAAATGTGGAGCAAAACCAGAACACATCCCTGCAACACAGAACACCACTGTAACACATTGTTTCCTCTTTTTATCAAATTTTCTCAAAAGCACTTGGAAACCAAGTACCAAAGACACATCCTCATCACCTTCAACACTTTCTCAACACAACTAAACCAACTACAACATAGCAACTCAACCACATATCCATAGATGGAAGCTTATCAAAGCAACACTAGAGGTTGACACCAGTAGCTTTACTAATGACAACATAATGCAACTAATCAAAGCATGGATAACATCAAATTATCACACTCTTGTAACAATCTCACCCAACAATAGACATCAATGATAAGAAAGCTTGTTGACATCAATGGTCCAAAACTAACTATTCATACTTGTAATACTCTACACAGCGTGAGACAATGATGTATATAATTAAGGCTAAGGATAACTCTACTTTTGTCTTCATCCATGAAGAAAATTATTTAAGATGGGTGACTAAATGAGACATATAAAGAATTATGCTTATATGCAACAATATTTAATTAAAGGTAATTAAATTCTAGGGAAAAAACAAATCTAGAGTTATAATTCATAATAGCAATATTACACATTAATTTAGCTTTTTTATTTGAACAACTTATATGTTATGTAATTTTATCTTTCTCTATGATTATTTTGGATTTAAGCAACAATGGTTAATTTCAACCTACACATATTCGCTTAATAATTTAGTATTTACTAAGCTAATAACCAAGACATTCTTTATCACAAGGGATCTAAGGAAAGAATTACATTCATGAGTATATGTAAAGACCATTTAAATCAAACTTAAAATATACTATTAGTTTTATAGGTGCCATAGAGAATTTAATGTATTAACAATAATTGTATTATCCAATTTGATCTATAATCTTGAACAACTAGATTACTATAAAATTAATCTATTTTGAATGCCAATATTATTTAACAATTGTAAAATGTTAGATGTGTCTATTAAATTATGAGTGAATAAATCACTATTTAATCCATAACTTAAATCTTAAATGATATATTTTAATTTCCATTATTCTCACTTATACATGTATATATGTAAAAATTTGTGCTAATTCTATGGTATAGTTTCAACAATATATATGTTTTATACTTTTATTTTCGTTCCACCAAGACAACAAGAAGATATGCCATTCACACCTATGATGGCATCAAGTAAACAATTCCATCATAAGCATTTTGCCCAATGAATGAGGGTGGAATGGTGACAAACTAGTCAAGGATCAACTTTAGTATTACCTCTAACTAAGGGAAACTACTTAGTCTAAAAGAAAGAAATATTAAAGGAGATAAGTATGTTCATGAAGTTATTTTACGTTCTAACATAAAGTACAACTAGTGTACTATCATTAAAACTAAAGGAATAAAGTAATTGAATAACCATAAATGTATAACTCATATTAATTCAAAAACAAATTGAACAATTAATTACTATCCAAATTTCTTTTTGATTTACATATAAAAATTCTCTAAAATTAAAATACTTGAGTAATTTATTTTTGGTATATAATCATAGATTGTATTAATATCAAAAGAGAATAGTTTTACATAGCCACGCCTTAATGGAATTAGTAGAAATCCATCTTTAGATTATCCCCATACATACAATGCTTTCAGATAACACCAAAAAACCAAAAATCAACCTTCTCACCCATTACCCCTACACGCCATCATTTTATACCTCATCCATAAGGGGAGCAATACAAAAGATAATACACATAGAAAAAACCCAGTTAATCAAAAAACCCCTTTTCAGAGGCATTTCCACCTTTTGTGGTTGATTTGAGCAACATATTGTGTTTGCTCGAAGAAGATTTCCTCCTCTTAACCTTTGTCCATTCCTTCTCACAGTGAGGAGAAGAAAAAATGTTTTGGTCTACTTCTGCTAAGGGATCCTTCCCCACATAATATTTTTTATCAGATTGATCTACACGCATGGGATTAAGGCCAACAAATTCTGACAGCTCAAAAATAATGTAGGATTCCCTGAGATTGTAGAAGCATCACTTCCCATGGACCTTTCTTTCCATCAAAAGAAGTAGCATCCACAAAGTTCTCTAAGCGAAAACCAGGATAGATTGGAGGTTGAGCGCTAGGAGGAGAGGGATTTGGATCATCCTTCAGAGAGGCATGAGATTTTTTAGATTCTTTGAGAGAAGTAGGTGGGACAAAATAGTGTGGAGATTCAGTACCAACCCACCATGACAGCTCACTTGAAGCCAGGTTCCTAGTATCACATTGCTCATTACATCGGGAAGTTAAATTTTTCGTTGAGAAACATCCCATACACCCAAAAGCAATTTTTTCATAATCAATAGGTTGTCTTTTGCATCTATTACCCACCTTCAGCAATATCTCAACAAGAAAGCCCTTATCAAAATCCATTTCAACACATATTTGAGCACATGTGGAGTTCTGATAGTTGATAGTCTCCTTAGCAAAGCAACAATACTTTCCAAGGGAATTTCAAATGGCCCTCAGGCAATCAAGTTCCCAGAATTGAATGGGAAGGTATGGTAGCCTTACCCACAGAAATGCAATAGAGAATTTTTTTATTTGTGGATCAAAATCAAGGAACCAAGGTTGCATGCATGGGAAATATCCTTGGAATATCCAAGGACCATTCTCCTATACAAACTCCTTATATGTTTGGGAATCAAATTCTAAAATAAAAACCCCTTTACATAGGGGTAAATGCTTATTTCCCCACCCATGTACTCCTGCCAATTCTCTGTGACCCAAGCATGCAAACCGCATAACTTTGGCTAGATCTTTGTAAATCAAAAAATTAGAGCATGATCCAAAATAAAATCCTCCCAATATGAAGCCAAATTATCCAAACACACTTCATGGGTTAAGGAAGCCAAGCAGATTGGAAAGTGTGAGCACAACTTCACAACATCGCCAAACCTAGGGTTAGTGGAGTCAGATGGTTTGGAAGAAGGGTGAGACAAAGAAGTGGCTCCTAGCTCGCAATCAACCCTAGCAAGGGAAGAAGGAAGTGTTCTAGAGGAAACCTTGTAACCCCCATAGCTAGAGGGACCCCCATACCAAACTATAGATCTTTGAAATTTTTCATCAAGTGCTTGTCATATTTGTGTGCATCTGTAGATCTCCTAGAGAGCAGAAAAACCTTCCCCAAGACAACCATAGCCCCAGTGCCAAGCCCCACCTACATGAGCTCCTTGCAACCATGACTATGTGAACCCTAAACATTGGAAAGCTGAGGTGAATGATTCCATGCATTGTGGCAAGAGTTACCAAAAAATGAACCAGTGGAGGGAGTAGAGGAGTCATACGGAGCAGAGGAGTTGTGTGGAGCCATATTTTGTAATACAATAATTTATTAAATATTTTAGTAATGTTAAATCTAAGTATGTCTAATTATTTAATTATTTATGTACAATGTTTAGTTTCATAATCCAAGAAGAGAACATCGACATAGTGATCCTAATATCTTATACTTCATTTTATATACATGACTATGACATTACTTATTAAATTCAAAATTTATACCAATTCTAAGATTTAATTTGAACAATTTGTTCTCATCTCAACTATTGATATTTTTTAATATCAAAACATGTTTAAACAATTTTGAATCAAGTCTAATATGTCTCTTGATAATCTAGAAATGAATAAAACAGGTCATCAAACTCATTACTTTACAATTTTGAGTTGAACATTAAGACTCAATGTTTATGTATGATATACAAAATTTATTAAGTATTCTTGAATTAACTTTTAAGAAGAGATGAATTATAAAACTAAAGGGAACAAACAAAAATATGAAAATATTGTATCTAAACACAAATTAACTAATTAATTCATAAATAACTAAAAACTAATTTCAAATACCTTAGAGATGAGTTTCCTCAACTATTTGTCAATTTCTCTTTGAAGATTGTTTTTCACATTTAATGTTATTTTTTTATTTCCTCCATTTCATTGTTGTTTGCAAGAGAAAATATCTTGTAAAATTTATGTTACAGGTTAAAAAGAGGAAGAGGATGAAAGAAACATATTTCAACCCTCTCATCTTAATGTGATTTCATGAAATTTTAACTTGGTTCTACTCCTTAATTTATTTTTTCAATTTGTTGTTTTAGTTTTAATCATAAATTTGATTTGGTTTATTGGGTTGATCTAATTTTTGGATATATCCTAAAAATGTTTTATTTTTAGTAACCCTTAGAATTTAACTTATGATTCTTTATCTATCATTTTGTGTGATCAAATATGTATGATTGTTTTATGACAAATTATTATTGTGAAAAAAATATGTCAATGTTTTCTTAATATATCACAATTGGTGTTTGTGTTAATACAATTTTTGAAATTTTTTTTAGATTAGTAATTGAAAACCCATTAAATTTTATCCTTCAATATCATGTGTATCAGTTTTTACGATCAAATATTTGAAACAATTTATTGTTTGGCATAGGGGAAGCAATGTTGTAACCTCAACAACTAAGTAATCAAGTTTCCAATGAATTTACAAGAAACATATACATTATTGTATTTTAAGGTCTTGAAAATGAATTTGCAAAACAAAATGTGTCTTTCTTTCTTTTTCTAAATAGACAATTTTATACTAATAAACAAAAGTCCTTTGTACACAATTTACTTGCACATTTACAAATTTTCTTAAATCTTTCACGAGAGCAATGTACAATCATCCTTAATCCTTCATCACACTTTGTAAGCCATGATAAGAAACCAACAAAAGAATAGGAGAGAAAAAAGTTAAGACCAATGGGCTCTCCACCCAACCATAGGGTTAAAACTCAACCCACCCCCGAGCCAAGGTCATATATCTATCACAAGAACTCACACACATATTTCACAACTTCTAAGCCAACACTTATCCTAAAGATCCTTCAACAATAACCATCATATAAGGTTCACATTCCTATCCTTTGCACATTACAATAGTTACATTCAAATCCTATTATTCATTCACCTAAAAACACATGTATGGTATATTCAATTTTGGACAAGGTGTGTACTCATACCCAAGAATAAACTCACATAATTCACAAAAAAATACATAAGTAATCATCATCTAGTTTCACATAGATTTCACAACATAGAAAACATTTTAAACATATATCAAATCAAAGATCTAGCAAAAAGGGTTTAGACCCTACCATAAGAGTTTGTAGAAGACTCTCCAAATCCTCTTTTCCATCCTCCTCCCTCTTCCTTCTTCTTTTCCTTCTCCCAACTAGATTTTTCCTCCTCCCAATGAAAACTAAAGAACTCCAAAAATTATTTCAAATGAAAAATCTCTTCTCCACTCAAGGAGAAAGAATAAATATAAGGATAAAAATAAATTACCTTTCCTTAACCACCTAACTATCCAACCAGCTCTAATTTCTGCCACTTTTCAAAAGTTGGTAAGTAAAGTGGGTTCTAAACTTTATTTAAGGGATTTTATAAGATAAAATGACCCCTAACGTATAATCCTATAACCTAGGGGAATTTTTAAAATAATAAAACAAAATTTAAACCACGTAAGAACTCTATAAATCACAAAAGAAACAATCATAATAAAGGATAACTCAAAAGATTAATAAAATAATCTCTCGCATATTCACACAACCACACAATACATAAAACAAATTAACATATTACATGACCTTATTCGCCCTACAAGACAAGATTGAAAATTCATAAGGGTAAAATAATGGAAGTAGTTATGTGACCCCTGCCACCATTGGAAAAATTCACTTGTTCTCTCAACAAAAGGTGTCAGTACATCCCATGAATATGAGTAGTCAAAGAAAATTTCATATTAAAAATAAAATTTCAAAAATAATAATCAACTAGGAAATCAAATTTAATAATCATCATAAGCAAGCATTAACATATCAAATCTCATCTCCATAATAACACCTAATTACACACACACAATATGTAATCATCTTATAATAATTTCATCTAATAATTGAATCAATCATCTCAACAATCCCCTATCAACATAATTTAATCTATCTAATATGCATAATAATACTACTACTAAAAATAAACAACCAATAACCCATCAAAACTAAACATCTTGATCAACACATACTTACATAATCAATGAAAGAAACTCATCTGGTTATCACGGAGAAATCAAAACAACCACTAGTTAGATAGAATTAATCAATTAATCATATCCAATAATAACCAAGAATTAACATCATTGATGTATAGAAACAACCATCACTCATAAACCCATGTATAACATCCAAACATAGAAGCACATACAACATTGGACAAGAACCATCAAAGACCCATATAATCAACAAGATCATGAAAGGTGGGGTCTTACATTCTACCTCATGTGACACATTTATTCTTCCCTCTTCCCAATGTGACACTTGTCACAAGGCTAAGCATTTAATCCACACCTTCATATTTTTCAAATCCTAACCCTTCATTAACTCTACATCTTGGTTGTCCATTTATCTCTTGGAAAATCTATAAATCCAAAGTATTCCTCCCCATTTTCATCATTTACTTCCATGTTAAATACATGTTGTCCTTTTGTTATCCTTAAGCTATTATTACACCAGTACATTGGCAGCAATCCACATTTTATATAGCTACATCCATTATTCATCTTAGCACATCAAGTGGAGCTTGAGGTTGCACTTCACTTCAACTCAATCAAGAAGTAAGAGAAACAAAGTATAAAGGTTTGTTATTTACTTTTAAATATTTATGTTTCATGCCTTTTTTGTCTTCGATAGTAGTATGAAATATTCTATTATTTTAAAGATTTTAAAGCACTTATAGAAAATCATATTGATTGAAGGATTAAGGTTTTGATAACTAATAATGATGGTGATTTTTGTTCCACATATTTTGATAAATATTGTAAGGATAATGGAATCAAAAGACATAATATAGTTTCATATATCCCTCAACCAAATGGATTTATAGAAAGAATGGACATGGCATTGATGAAAAGGGCTAAGATTATGCTTAATTGAATTAACTTAGAATAGAAGTTCTACGTAAAAGTGATTGTTGTGACTTTCTATTTGGTTAATAGGTATCTTATAATAGCTCTTATTGAAAAGACACATATGGAGGTCCACAGATAGGAAAAAATCTTCATTGTGGGATATTCAAGTTTTTGGTTGTGAGTCATATTTACATGTTTGTAAAGAGAATTAATCAAAGTCAAAGAAGAACAAGGTAGTGAAATATATCTTCATCAACTATGGTGTTGGTGTGAAAGGGTGCAAACTTTGGGACCTTATGGATGAAATATTTTTGTATAATAAAAATGTGATTTTTTAGAGATATTAAGCATCCCTACATAGTATTACAACCAATAGAGGATCTAAAGAAAGATACATAGCTCACCCACCCTTAAAGACCAAGAAATTCAAACCAAAATCCCATAAAGGACTTGTGGAGGAGATATTAGATAGTGTAGAGAGTTTTCAAGAAGAGGTATAACCTCCACCTTAACTCTTGAGGGGTCCACTTGGATAACATAACAACAAAACAAGTATATTCCTTCTAAATGGAGATGTAATTTTGCTTTGATTACTAACATATTTGAGCATAGGAATCTGAAGGAGGTGATAGATATGAGTGATTTTGAGTCTTGAAATGGGAATATGGATGAGGAGATAGCCCTATTGAGAAAATATGACACATGGGACCTGGTACCATAGCTATAATAATGTAGGGAGGATTTAATACTCTCAAAACTCTCTAAAAACCTCTCAACAAAAGCTCAAACAAGAATAAACTTACAATTTAAAATTCAGAAAATTGCTTGCAAAGTAAAACATTGAATTTCTCTATTAAAGAAGTTTGATTACAAGAGTTTTTAGTCATCAATGGACTAATGAATATAAAAATAAACCCATACTAACATATGCTATGCAATTGAATAATATTTTTAAAAACAAACAATTTTCATCTATGCAATCTTTTGCAAATTATTTCACCTTCCAGCACCTCCATTCCACAAGCAACTCATGTAGCTTCAACCCATTGTTTTGAAGCTTTAATGGACTGTTATAAATCAGTCCCAACCTGTAAAAAACACCCCAATATTTTTCTCCATAGAAATGCTACACCCAACTATCCTTCTACCCCAAAGATCTACTTCAAAACTTTTATTATTTCATAATTTTCTAATTCTCCACCTCCTTGTCAAGAAATTTATTTCATATGCTTAATTTTACCTTCATCAACCAAGTATGCCATTTGTTGTAGCTGCATATTCATACCCTCAAAAAAAAATTAAAACAAAATAAATGTCCATTCCCAACATCCCACTAAAGATAGGAAAAGTAGTTTTAAATTCTTCTTTTTTTGACTCCTGAAAAAGTAGATGAATACAAGCAAGTCTGGGTGCCCACTTCCACAACCCTATTATTTAGGAATCATGCTCAGAGTTTTTTAAAACTCCACATCTCAATCCCAATGCCCCCATAACTTTTTTCAAATATTTAATAATTAAATGTTTTAAAATTGCTTTATTTTGCTTTTTCACTCACAAGTCAATTTGTCAATGTGCATAGGGAATTTTTTTGACAAGTTTAATTATTTGTAGATAAATAATTTTTCACCCCTCAACATGAAATTCAAACCAGATTAACTTATTCCAAAACTCAAAAATGCTTTCACAAAATTAACCTCTTTTTGATTGACATAGGATTGCCAATTTTCCATGGATGCTCCTGCATCATAGAAGGAAAAAAACCAATTACATGTAAATGGGTATTCAAAAGGAAGATTGATTTTAATGAAAATATTGAAAATAACAAGGCAAGGTTGGTTGCAAAATGATATTCCAAGGTTGAGGGGATAGAATTTGATGAGATTTCCCCCCACTTTCTAAGTCAATATCTATCAAGTTTTTTAATCTATAGTAGGAAATTTTGTTTTAGAGATAGAATATATGAATGCAAAGACAACATTCCTACATGGTGATTTGGAGGAATCTATGTGAAACAACTAGAGAAATATGTGTAGAAATTTAGAGAAATATTTATTTGTCGACTAAAAAATCTTTTATATAGTTCAACCAATCTCCTAAGATGTGATATCAAGATTTTGACTCTTTTGTATTGAGATTAGGAGTTTTGAGATCCAAACTAGGACATTGTGTTTATTTTGAAATATATGGGGATAATTTCCTTGTTATCAAATAGTATATAGATGACATGTTATTCTTTGGTAATATGAATAAAATTATTTGTGATGCTAACCTTCAACTTTCAACATAATTTGACTTAAAGGACCTACAAGAAACCAAGTGATTTTTGAGCATGGAGATCAAAATAGATAGAGAAAATAAAAAATTTGGTTGGGATAGAGAAATTATGTGAACTTAGTGTTGGAAATATTTAACATATTAGTTTGTAGTCCTTTAAATGTTCATATTTTGATAGGGAAAAAAATATCTATAGAGCAATATTGATCTAAACCTACTGAGATGGATGTGACATGGCTCAAATACCTTATGTTAGTGCTACTAGGAGTTTTATGTATGTTATGGTTTGTAAAACAATAGATATTTCCCAAGAAATGTGAGTTAGGCTCAACAAACCGGTCAAAATTGCCTCCTCATCAAATTAGATTTTGATAAAGCTTATGATAGGATTAGGTGGTAGTACATATTAAAAATGTTGAAATGGTTAGGCATTGGCCCCAAGCTTATTTCGCACATTAAACTCCTCTTTGCTGATGCTAATGCTTGCCTAGCCATTAATGGGTTCATCTCCCAATCCTTTCCTCTTCATAGATCGATAAGGAAAGGTTGTCCCTTAGCTCCCTTCCTCTATGTCCTCACTGTTGATGCTCTTGGGTACCTTTTAAGTCATGCAAAAAAGCAAAACCTCATCCATGGTATTTCCTTACCTGGTAATGATGTTGCTCTTAATTCTCATTTTTTTGATGATAGCCTTTTATTCATTCAAAACTCTCAAGAAGAGCTTAACAACACCCTTGAAGTTTTGGATATGTTTTGTACTGCTACTGGCTCTCAGTTATCTCTTAATAAAATTAAATTTTGGATGACTTCATCTGACCAACCTTCTCCTTGGATACCCTCACAATGGAAATTCAACAACCATGGTGTTATTTCAAGATACCTTGGCATCCCTTTTGGGATAGGAGTCTCGTTATCTGAAATGTGGAAATGGCTCATACATAAATTAAAAAGAAAGCTTGAACTATGGTCAAATAAATTGCTCTTATGGTTGGGCGCATACAAATTGCAAAACAAAATCCTCATAGCCAGTCATGTTTATATTTCATCATGTTGGATTCCTTCAAAAAGAAACTATAACCACTTAACCTGATTAATTAGAGGGTTTCTTTCGGGAAAATGGAATAACAAAAAAGGTCATCCAGTTGCTTCATGGTTGTATTGTATTCAACCAAAGAATAAAGTGGGTTTAGGAGTGATTGATCCTCTTACTCAAGGGATTTGCCTCATAGCCAAATGGATTACTAGATCTTTACATGGAGCAGCCCCATGCAAATCTCTTATTATACATAGAATAGCTACAACCAAAGATTGTAACTATTGGAGAGAGGTGGGGTGGAAAGATAAAATCCTTATGGCTAATTAATTTAAACCTCAAGCTTCTAGAAAATTTCTAAGCATATGGAGAGCGTGGAAAAAAGTGTCTCTTCTTCTTGAATGGAATGTTCATGACCTTAGTCATGGGATGAGCTTCTCTTCCTCATCTATTTAGTAGAACAGATTTATTTGTCTAAATGAACAACCCTTGGCCATTAATTCACATTTACATAGCAAGACTTTATTCAAAAAAGGCATCATCAAGTTCAAGGATTTTTGGGAGTTCTCATATCTTACTTGGAAAAATGACCTCTAGCTCAAACATGAATTTAACTTGTCTAATGCTTTAATCAATGACATTCACAAGGTGCAAGAAATTGTCACTCTTGATCTTCAATTGAAAATTTATACTCCCATTTCATGCAACTTCTTTAAGGATTGGAGGTGGCATCAAGGTTATAATATAGCTAACTTCCCTCTGAAGTTAATCTACAATAAGTTGCTTCCTTGAATTCAAATGCAACCAAGGTTAAATTTGAAATGGAGAGTGAATTGGAGTGAGTCAAAATGGTTCAGTTTGAGCCTTGCTATTGGGAAATCCAAAGCTGAAGCAAAAGCACAGTTTCTTGCATGGAAGATTATCCACTATAAAATTGTCGTGGGAGAATGCCTTACTTTTCTCCATTCTCACTCCTCTAGATGTCCTTTTTGCCACAAGCTTGAAACCATTAAACATGCTTTTTGGATGTGCAAGTATACCCAAGAAATTTGGCAAACAATTTTGGTTGAGATCCTAGCTATTTTTAATAGGAATTTAAGATGGAAATCAACACTGTTAGGACTGCATTGTTCAGAAAATATAGTTGCTAAATCTTTCTGGCAATGTATCCTTTTGTATATTTGGAAGCTTCGATGTAAGTTGTTTTCACTAATGCATTCCAGCCTAAGGAAGTTATTATGCATGGCTTGTTCTTTAGCATTATTTTGCAGCAATCAATACTTGTTAAAACGTTGAAAGATAAGTTCGGCTTCAACTCAAAACTCAAGATCCAAATAGCTCATGTGTAGTCCCAGTTGACAGAGATTGCTAAGAAACACCAAAAGTCTCTTCTTTCATCTATGGAAATTGTAACAGATGAGCAAGTTTTATGTACTCTTGGAGAAATTTGATCATTTTGTAAGCTGTTAGCTACAACTAGTTTGTCTCTTGTAGCTTTTTAGTGCTAATTATGGTTGTTGTAGATTACTCTGTGGCTCCTTTCATGTTTCTTATCTTGGAAGAGCCTTTTGTACATTATTCTTTTTAATATTAATGAATGTTGTCTCCAATAAAAAAAATTAATAATAATATTGAATAAATTACTTGGATGCAGTTAATAGGTTCTTTAAATATTTGTGGTGTACTTTTGAGTCTCTATTTTTTATTATTGTGAATCTAAAAGGGACCACTATTTAATGGATATTCATGGATTTTTGGATCCAAATTAGGTAAGTTATATTGACAACAAAAGATTCACTATTAGTTATGTTTTAAATTTATAATTTGGTGTTATAAGTTGAATGAGAAAGTGTTGGGTTATGGTCATTTTTCCCACTATAGAGTCTTTGTATACGGTAGATACTCATACTTATAAGTAAACCATCTAACTTAAGAGATTATGTTCATATGTGGGATTTAGTTAGGGAGATATTGGAGTTCTTTGTGATAGTTAGAGTGTCATATATCTAGCAAAGAACTTGAATTTTCATGCAAGGATGAAGCACATAGATTTCTAGTACCATTTTATTAAATACAAGGTAGAAGATGGGATGAAAATGTTGAAGGTTGGCCCTTTGCAAAAAATTGTAGATTCATTGATGAATCCAATGAACACATTAAATTTTAGGTGTAGTGAGTCTATGGATCTCACTATTCTTAATAGTTATATTTTAGTGTTGAGTTCCTCTTTTATCTTTAACAAGGTATTTGACAAGTGGGAGAATGTTAGGAAATGTGTATCAATCTTACATCCTAATTTTTTTGTTTATAATTTTTTATGCCATATGGGAAATGGGGCATCCCACTTTATGTTGGCATTATTTTCCATGTGTCAAATACTTTGTAAAGTGTTGAAGAGGTTGTTCTTAGACATCTGAAATAGATGAATAACCAAAATATTTCTATGAGAGAGATGAGTTATAAAACTATAAGTGAAATAACACAATTACAGACCCAAAATTTGAAGAGATGTGCAAATGTCAAGGTGACAAGATTGCATTAGGAGCTCGAAGCAAATCTATAGAATAATGATTAGATGCATCAAGGTACATGTATTTCAAAGTATGCAACAATTAATATGCAAATACAAGCTATATATTGAGTTTATATAGAACTAAGGAGATGATGGAGGTGGAAAATCCAACCAATAGGAATTAACCACCAAAAACCACCACTAGTAAATATTGATGAAAAAGTAAACACTCCAGGAATTAAGGATGGAGACACCTCATCACTTTATCTCCTAGTTATTAAATAATAAACCCACTTTATTATCCTAAGCAAGCTTAATAAAGTGTAGGAAAAACCTATATCTAAGGGAAAATAAATTAACCCACAAGGAAATAAAAACCTACACCAACAATTATAAGAGCATCTAATGTCATTATGGTATTATAAGATGGGAGTTACTTATGAAAAAAATTTATGATGCCTAATCTCATGATTATAAGAGAGTTACATTATAACACTAACGAGAATTATGATAAGTCAAAAGGCATATTTGAATCATTTTTACTATGAAAAAATGGGGCACCAAAAATTAAGAAGTCACATATGAAAAATTTAGCAAGTTATGATAATTGTAAGAGTAAAGATCATGACCAACTTGGGCATTGGAATTTAGTCCAAATATGGTGCCAATTTTAAACTATTATTTTGATTCATGATTTTGGAAAACCAATGGTTTTTGTGGTTTGATATTTGTCTATTTAGTGGTGCTTGAGGATGGAGTATGTATGGTTAATTTTCATGTATTTATATGTTGCTAAATTTTCTTTGGAGTCCAAATGTTAGTGATAATATACCATAGATTGAGACTTATATTGTAACCTTGTAGTCGTTGAATATTATAGTTTCTTTTACTTTGAAGTATGATTTTTTCTCTCAAAATGGTTTTCAATACCTAAATCATCTAGTTATGGTATAATCATTTTATATATTATTTTCTATAACTATTATATTGGATTTTATTGTGCATACCTCCCCTCAAATTTTAGTGTAGGAAGCATATTATGTTTCATTACTTCATTTCATATACATATAGTTGTGTATGTATTATTTATTATAGAGATAGCTTACCAAGATCAAGGAGCTTCGATGAAAGCACAAAAGAGCCAAAATGAGAGAATATATTAAATCATGTAAATGCACAATAATATTCTAGATAAAAGGAGATTATATTACTCATGTGAGAGCTACAAGTGGGTATATATAGGATACACCATGAAGAGACATAAAGTTACAAAAAATGTGTGATTACAAGAGATGGATTCATGTGTGTGCATATCTCCACTATAGTAGGAAAGTACAAGTCACAATGATCCATATACAACCTACCTTAGTAGATAGCTCTACAAACAATTAATCCTATCATAAATGTATAATATGTGATAAAGTAACTAACTAAATACAAAAATAAAATAAAGCACTAAGGCAAGGGTTTAGTTATTGTATTTGATTATATCTTTCTAATGCATACTAGTCTTATGAGTATGAGTCTGCATTATTTTTTTATATTTATTGTTGAAACATAGAAAAAGAGGTTCACCAAAATGAATCAACAATTAGAAATCAAACCTAACTGTTATAATAGAAAATAGGAAGGTCTTAAGATGTTGAAATGATGTGTACCTTGTTGAAAAAGTGATGTTTTAGGCCTCACTAAGGACTCATTCGCCCTATGGAAAATGGGTCCCTACTAGGGTCCTAGAAAAGTGATTTTTGGGTTTTGTTCATCAATGTTTGCACTTCGAGCTCCCAGGTGTTTAGCTCCCAAAATAAATAAATTTTGTAGCTTCATTTTCGTGATCTTGCAAGAAAGGTGACAACTTTGTAACTTGACAACTTTTTGCAA